>VZTQ01002960.1:0-18728 GCA_013400755.1 Pelecanoides urinatrix | reverse complement strand
CACCATCCCTGGAGGTATTTAAAAGCCGTGTAGATGAGGCCCTTAGGGACATGGTTTAGTGGGCATGTGGGTGTTGGGTTGACGGTTGGACTCCATGATCTTAGAGGTTTTTTCCAACCTTAGTGATTCTATGATTCTATGATTCTATGATTCAAATATTCTTTGTTTACTTAGTCGCTCTATAATATCTTTTTTTTCCTATTTTTAGGATTTATTACAGTTACTCTCATTCTGCATGAGTTGTTAGTCTTTAATAGTAACAGTATAATTAATGCCATATGTAAGTATTGTGCTGTATAATCTGCCTTTAGCAATAAAAAATTTAACCTTCCTTAAAACATCAGAAACTGTATGGTATTGACTCTGCACAAGTGATGCTGCCATAGCTACCATCTGTGGAGTTGAACAATTACAGCAGTGGAAAAGCTTACGATAGAAACCTAGCAATGAATCACTCCATTCTTCCAGTACTGCAATTTCCAGTCTAACATAAATCCAATTGCTGGAACACAGGAAACACATAAATGATACCTTGGCATAAACACTGTTTTAGATTACACTAGAAGACATAGAATTATATTACACTCAGAAAATACATTTAAGGGAGCCATCCGGGTTACAGAAATTTCTGCCAGAAAACATTTTGTGCACTGCAAAGACTTGGAGGACTCAAGCCAGCTTCTTACAACTGCAACACAAAGTGCTCTTATTTTGCTTTCTTTACAATCACAATGCAGATTCAATCCCAGTGAAGATATTCCATGTTCAATTGCCTCTGCCAGAGGTCCTCTGACCATTGTGACACGAATTTTTTTGCTATTTGACAAATTAAAAGATTATGAATATTAACATATTTTAAAACAGTTCAGTTACTCATCTCTTTGACACCTTTAAAAAGAAATGGTATTGCAGGTACAAAAGGAAAATGAGATTTTAAAGGAATTTGCTCACCATATAATAGAAGATACTGATTAACTCTAATTATTGATCTTACATTTTAAGTAGTTCAGTAGAAAAATGGTTAATAAATGTTTATAATCATCAACTATGTTTTATATCAGTCGCAGTTAAAGATCTGTTAAAGCCCTTATCTCATAGATGATACAGTGTCAAACTGACCTAACAATTTATGTCATTGATTATGATATTCCATGTTTACATAGATCACATATAAAATGTTCTAAGTGAATGTTAACAAAGTCAGGATTTCACAAATCAAATTCAAAAAATTAAAATGAAAGCAAATGGAAAACTATACCTGGTTTTGACGACTACTTATCACTTACTACTTTTCTACACCTGAATGCACGTCAATTTAGTACAGAGGTTATATACCGCAGAGAATACAGTTCAATCATAGCTGTGCATCAGTAGGACTTCCTGCCTTCTTGCACCCTTTTCTTCAATATCCAACACAAAAAACAATTTGATTACCAACTCTGTATATAGTTGGAATATAAAAAAATCCAAGATTTTTTATTTTGATTGTGGCAGCATTTGATTTGTATCACATCCTGATTTGTCACACAATAGCATATTTTTTAGTATTAACTTTTCAGGATTATATGACCTTGAGTAAAGCAAGAACTCTTTTTTTTTTTTTCTTTTTTGCAATGAGGAGAAGCACATGCATCAAAGAATTCAGCTGTTTTACCAGCTTCTGTAGTTGCTAAGTGGTTTCATGGAGATCTTTGTCTGAATTAAAGCATCTGCCACTGTGCTGAAGATTACAATCCTCATCAAGTCAGTCACCTGGTTCAAATACAAGCTGAACATTCACACCATGGTCTGACTCTTCAACACATTAAAAGCTATTGTGTTGGAAATTCAGTCACAGGTAGGAGTTTCAAGAGAAACATATTCTTTGATGTGAAAGCTATTTAGTTGTGCGGGGAACCTCAACTCCAGGAAACTGTCTTCCAGACCTGAATCTCTTAAAAAGGCTTTACAAAGCACATCAAAAAATGGAATCAGTTAACACAGAAATTGTTCACTTTTGACTAATAGTTGTGTAATTCATTTGGCTAGCACAGATGACATTTGTATTTTTAATTTTTACACCTGTAAAATAAAAATACTACATAACCTCAGATTCTATCAAGTTCTCGTGATTCTAGGGTAATTTATGGTACAGGACTCCAGGCCCTGTTCTAGGTTAGTCTTTAATTACCCAAGTCTCTCAGAAGCTTTCTGGGACCATTTTTCATCTCCTCTTCAGAAGTGAAGAACTTTGCAGCCAGCAATGCAAGAGTGAAAGAGTCTGTTGCTCTGGGCCAGGAATATTCAGTAGGCAACCTGCCCATACCTTTGATCAGGAATATAACAGAAATTGAGAGAACTGAGGTTCTAGTCGGTACTCCAGGGTTACTTTTTCTTTTTGTCAAAGCATAAGCAGTCCAGAAGTAGACAACAGGATTCCAACATTTGCCTTCGTCCATCTAAGCACCCCAAAATTAAATTTATTATTCTAATTATGGCTATTTGTGTTACAGTGTGTGAAAAGCTGTGTCTTTTCAAGAGTACCACAGATTTCAGTAGAACTGTCCTGATTTGGCCAACTGAACCTAGAAGCCTGGGAAAATTCCAAGCACCTACTGACATTACCAAATCACTGTGTACCCAGAAGCAGGATGTTTAACTTTCTTACCCAGTCTATTGAGCTGTTGGAATAGTCAATTGTGCTTACTAGCTCAAATGTGCTTTTCACGTATAGGAGTATTGATATCAAAGGAAGAATTTTCTGCATTAATATTGCAGCCGATATGGATTTGGTAACTATGTTTGTTATAAGTTGACTGAAGGAAGTAAACAGGAAGGGTTAAAATGTATTCTTTCCTCTGGCTGCATTAGTCCTCTGTCTTATTTTTTTTCCATGCTTTTTTTTTTTTTTTAAGGCACTCTCACTTCCATTATGTGGTAACTTCAAAACAAATGTGTGACCACAAGGCATAACAGTTCATTCTGTGCTTGTTTCTATGGATACACAGAGGGCATGCCTATAAAGCAGAATAAAGAGATAATGGTTGTAGAAAAGGCACAACTAAGGTAGTTTTCATGAAGATAGAATGAGTAGTAATATCAATACATGTTAGTAAACAGAATAAAAGCCCTGCTTTCTTTGAAGGATTAGCAGTCAAGATGAAACATCCCACCATGTTTTCACTGAAGGTGGTAACAGTGCTAATTAGATTAAAGCTAAGTTGAATATGTCTAATTCAACTTCCATGATCTCCTCATTCTGCTGTGTAGACATAGCCTCAAAACATTATGGCAAAAATACTGATAGACCTTTCAAAACACTATTCTTGTTACTGAATCAGTGGGGTAGAATTCTTTCTGTCAGAAGAGTACAGCGTATGTTAGAGACTGAAGCACCAGCAGCAAACAGCCATATCTGTAAAATATTCAGACATTAGAATAAGACAGTGTGATATCAGATTGTTATTAGCAATTTTTCCAGTACTTTTATTTTACATGGATAGACATCACACTAATGAACACTGGAAAATAAAAAATGTTCAGAAGATGTGAGGAAGCTCATTTATGTTCAAAGGTTAATATTTCACAGACAATGTCTTGCTAAACCTTAGTTACAGACACCCTATATCCAGAAAACAATGTAAAATCATATGTCTGCTTTTTCCACAAAACTAGTCTAAACACTGCTATGATTAAATGTAAATGATTACATATGTATTTCCGGTCTGGATTTGTGTTACTTTAGTCATTCATTTGTAAATTCAAGTGTCTTATTTAAAAGAACGGCTTATTTCTATACCTCTGAAATTTGCAAGATGAGATACCCTATAGATCCAGACTGACAGAATAACTTCCTTCTGCATAAATGTAAAGAAATGGATTGGCATCACGATATCAAAGAAAAGGAACTCACTCGTTTCTTTGAAGGAAGACTGGAAGCAAATAACAGTACTGCTAATGATGCTGTGACGCAATGTTTTTTCTCTAACATAAATTCTCCTGTAATTTACTTTTTCAAGATAGTCATTTACATTTTGCTGCAAATAAGTCAGACTACTTGGCTTATCTGACCTCTTGAATGCAAACTAAAGAGAGACTGATCTCATAGCATTTTAAGTTAGGTCTGTTTGAGAAAACGGTACACAAATGGCCTTTTGTACCAATTATAAAGGTCAGCTGCAAAACAGACTTTTTTGGTTGCATTTTGCATTAGTTTAGCCTGATGTGTCACCCAGCTATGCTAATTCTCAACAATGGAACAACTCTAACAGTTACAGTTCTTGCACGTTTGAAAAATGCCAACACTCAGTTTTATAGCATTTGATTTCACAGTTTTTAGGGCACCTTATATCCTTCATAAGTCATAGCCATCATCCAGGAATGTGTGAAATTCAGAGCTGAGGCAGCAATCAAAGTAAAAGGTCAACCTACAAGACAGAACAACTCAACTTATTGATAAAGACTATGTTGTAAAAAAATTGAAAGCACACAGTGATTGCTAACTTTTTACTTCAGTCAATGTTGTCAGTAGTTCTAGTACTCAGCACTTCTCTTGCTCTTTACATGTTCAAATAGTTGTGCAAGCTTAAGCAATTAGTCTTTGTAAAAGGCTATATATGTTATCTTTATAGTAGGAGAAAACTGTGTCAGACAGGTCAAGATTTGGTCCTTCAAATGCACTTATGTTCCTAACTGCTTTTTGTTTTCAGGTTTTTTGTGACCTATCTTTGATGTCATTTAAAGAAATAGTCTGAATTAATTGTAGATATTCAGGTAGAGCCACCGGCAAAGGGAATCTATGAAGTTTTCCTACAGTTCAGTTAATGTATAAACAGAAATCCTGCAGTGCAGGGATTTCTTACTCCTTCTGAGAGCTCGTGGCAACCCAGAGAAAGGATGCACAAGAAGACAGTGCTGTGGCTTTCATCTCCTCTCTTATTCCTGATAGTAGAGGAAGATATCTGGACTATAATGGGGAAGTAAGTGAATCTCAAAGAGATGGGAAGAGACAGACAGAGGATAGACACCCAGAAGATTTAAGAGACATTTTGTTTTGGAAGTCAAAAAAATGGTATTTTGTTGCTGTGGGAAGCATTCAAAATGAGAGTACAATGCCTAATGGAGGCCAATTTTACTATTCTTGTTCTAAGAACCACAAATAGCATGGGTGGTTAGATTTTTTTTTTTTTTTTTTCTGGATTTCAGCACCACACATTCCATGCTTACAGTGTAATTAGATATATCTCCAATGATGAAACTCCACTGTTGGGCTGAGAGAAGAATTAGCTCTAGACTTTATCTCCCAGTATATGTGAGGTGATTCCTGAAAATCTGTGTTCTTAAACATGACCTACTAATTCCATTACATCATGTGACTGATGATGTTCTAGTCTGAGGGCTGTACAAAGCTCTTTGGGAACTTCCCAGAGTGTTATTTCAATTCTCTAGGAGTTATCTATATTAGAGTTAAAGCTCTTGCCAGTCAAAGAAACTACAGGTTGAAAAGGCACAGAGGTGTGAATTACCTTCTGAGGCAGAGAAATTACCTTGGTCTTTGGTAAGGAAACTTACATTATCTAGTTTGTACCAACCAGAGAATTTTGGCTAATCTACCACCTTTCGCAAGCACTAAATTTGTAGAAAATATGGTAAGTGCAATTGCTTGTCTCATTCATGTATCACCTCAAGCTTCATAATAGGTTTAGATTCAGGTGTTAATAGAAATGAACTCAGCCCACAACTTTCCCAGGATTTAATGTTTGGGAGGCTACAGCCTTCTATGCTGTATATATAGCCATTAACCCCTTTTGACCAGGAGCTTGAAAAAATATTTTCTATAGGCAAATGATTTTTAGTTATATCTAAAGTTATACTCTTTCAAAGAATGTGTAACAGTCCACGCAGTGTCCTGCACTGCCTTCTTTACTGATTAGGTCAGTGGTGCATATTAATTACAGCATGACATGGTACAAGAAAAGTACATTTTTTAATATATAGTAGTTTATGTTATTATTTAATCATATTTGCTGTAATGCATAGGCAGAAGGAACAAGGGGCTACATTTCACTAGCCACTGTGCAAACACAGAGAATATCTGTCCACAAATGCTTACTGCTTCAAGGCATGATTTGTAGGGAGGAATATTATCGTCTCCTGTGTCAGTTTAAAGAATCAGGAAAAACCAGCAAGATCCCAAGGATAGACAACAAATACAATTAAAAAAAACTACATGCAAGCTTTGAAAACGCAAAGTGGAGAAATACGCCTTTCTCATTAATGTTAAAATATTGTTGTAGAAGTATGGCTCATAGTCATCCCCTTCTATGGAAAAGCATTATCAAAGCAATACCTGCTCTGTCCCAGTTACAGCTTCTTGTGGCTCTGTTAGCTGTCCAGAGAAAAAGCAGAGTGCATGCCTGTGCACCCAGTTTTGTGTTTTCATTAAGAAAAGAACAAGCGAGGTACAAATTTTCTTTTGGCAATCCCTGAGAAAAATAGGGTGCAGATATAATGTGGAAAGATGGACCTTCTAAGAAAGGTTCAATTCAGATTCTCCTCCATGAAGTTTATTCATTCAGAAATTATCTCTTGTGACATTTGTAGGATTGTTAGAAAAGGGAACATCCAAAGTGAATGGTAAAGATGTCAGTTCAAAGCAGCTATGGTTTACCTTGTCTCATTATGATGTCAGGTTTTCATACAGCATTTTGTAATTGTTGTTTTTATTCATAGCTTAGGGTGCATTTCATTTTGCATGTTTTATAAACATCAATGCTTATATGTAAGTATTACACTGTGTTACGTGCATATGGTAAAATGATCTCTACTTTGTTGAGCTAGAAACAGAAAATTCAGAGACTGAGCTGAAACTAGAAGGACCTGAGATGGTACCTAGGATTGAAAAGAAGGCTGTGCATTTGAATTAACAGGAGGTTTTGGGAAGTAATTGTGTGAACAGGGCAAATCACTGTGGGAAGGTGATGATTCCCTGCAAGTTCAAAGCCTAACTTACCTTTTTATGTGAGTTCTTAAGAGACTTCTGGCTTCCAGCCTTCTACATAGACCAGGCTTACAAGAAAGTACCAATGATCAAACCCTTATGATTAAGAATGGTTTTTAAAATAGACAGGGTAATGGGTATTAATAGCTACAAAGGAAATGCTAAGCTACTGATTATTAGAGTTGAAAATCGGTAGAACTAGTGACAATGCAATGAAGAAGTGGTTATGAAAAATTCTTTCTCTAAGTTGAATTCAGAATGGAATAGGAAGAGTTTGCATCTATGAAAATTTAAAATAATAAATAATTAAATTTTAAAAATCTGTTTTAGAAACAGAAAATAATTATTAGGAAGAAACTGAGAAAGAGAGGAAAGTATAACAAACACCTAGATTTACACTAAATTTGCTTCTCTTTCCACAGCAGACAGTTCTGGATTTAGATTATAGTAATTACAGTTCAAAATTATTGTGTTGTGAATTTAAAGTAAATGCTGTTATTTTACAAACTATTCAATATTTTGTTCTTCAATTTTGTTATTATCCATCTCCTCATGATCAGTGTAGCAAACTGCAATTGCTCTGTGAGGAGACTTTGAAATCTTGGAAAAGACTAAGTTACATAGTTCTGCAACATATAAATTAATCTAACATTGAAGCAATTAATGTTTCTGTGCTCAAAGATTGATTTAAAATTCTAACAGAAATGAGTAATAGTATACAATGCATGTTTAATGAAAACAGTGCAACAAACAATGTGCTGCACAACGATGTTCAGTGTTACTGCTTTGGATATGGTGTTCACAAGTCCTGCTGCTTCAATATGTTGAAGCAAAGGCTGTTTAGGGCTCTAGAGACTGCTGGGAGCAATTAGAAACTTTCTGTCATAAGGAATTTTGAGAGATTTTCAAAGGACAAACAGAAGTTAGGCAGCATGTGATTTCAGTGAGAGGTGGAGATTTGGCTTCTACCTTACGCTGTTGAAAACATTTATGTGCTTCCCTGGCCATGTTTCATATAGGGCTAATTTTTTATTCTCAAAATCATAGCCTTTCAACTTTTTTTAAAATTTTTTTCATTTCATTCTTATAAATACATTTTAGCAGATGATAACATCTATTCACTATTTTTCTCATACAACACAAGGAAAGAGAAAATGTAGATTTAACTGAAAAGACTGAGGAGATTGAGGAAAGGAGTAGTGTCAGAGCTAATTACAGCCCTTATGATGGACCCAGCCTGACAGACCATTATTTCTCTTCCTAGATGTGGCCAGGGAATGGATTGCTGCCCACATAAATTGTTCTCACCAGCCACTGCTTGCTGTACTTTTTCCTGAGGGATCCTTAACCATCCACCATTAAGTGTTAAGTGTCCAGAAATGCTTGATACAACAATTGTGTACCCTCTTGTGTGACAGGAATGGTCATAATTGTCACATTATAGGACAGGACTTTCTATGCATTGTAATTTTTAATGGATTTGTATCCTTCATGTGATGGGGAATCACCTGTATATTCACCATCTGAGTAGAAAATCAGGGTTAAAGAGGGTTTATAAAAGACTCCAGAAGAGACTTCATGATCCTAAAGTTAGATATTTGAATGCGTACATTTTAAAATAATTTTTAGCAATCTTAAATTCCTGAAAATAATGACATCTTTGAAGGTCTGAAACAAGTATTTTGCCAATAAGCAAGAGCTCTTCCTCCTTCATCATTTCCATAAACCAAATTCTGTCCTTCCTAAGTCGTAACCGACTCAAACATAACTCCAGTAAACTTTCTAAGGTTTAGGTATTGTTTCAGGAGTGGATTATTGTTCAAGGAAACTCGTATATATATGGTTAATGATTTAGCAGATGCTTATTGTTGTCTGACTGTCATAGATTAAGTATCTATTTAATTAAATTTCTTAGTTGGGTCCTGTAAGTTAGTTTTCTGTTTGAGCTGAACCATTTTGTACACAATGGCCTCTTTCTTGTATGTTGGAAGTAGGCAAGTGAGATACTGGAACCTTTTTGTCACTACTGTTCCCCTTTTTGAAGTGGAATTGGAACCTTCCCATTCCAATATTTTTAACCTGATTCAAAGAATTTGGAAGTATCTTTTAAATGTGAGCTCCTATTTAGTCCATGCTAGAACCAGTATAACTCTGAGTATAAGCCTGCCTCAAAGAAAATTTAAAGCAAAAGCTTTTTTCCATGAGTGCACCCAACCAATCTGGAAATATTTTCCCTAGAAGTTTTCAAAACCAATTTAGTTCACAAGTGTTTTAGACTTGGTCTAAAGAGAGCCTGTCAGTGTTTTTTTATATAAAGAGAAGCAGTTTAGAAAGTGCTTTCAGTGAAAGGAAAGTAAATTTAAAGTGAATCACCAGAGCTTGCAGAATAATAATTCCTGATAGAGGAAAAAAGGATTCAAAACAGTAAAGCTAACAAAAGCACTCAGATCTAGAGAAGATACTGTAATTGAGGAAACTGGGGTGGAAGTACTAAAGCAGCAGGAAAGCTGAATTGATTTTTGGGAGCTGTGAAATCCAAGGAAAGATTGGCAGATATATTATATACTAGAAAAACGCCTGCTGTGCACAAGGAAGAAATGCCTTCTTTATATACTGTGCTTTGATATTTTTAAGATTATTGATGAGATAAGGTTATCCTTCTGGCTGCAACGGGTTTCTGTGGATTTGGCTATTACACGAAGATTTCAAAGGAAGATCCTAATCACCTTTACATTATCCTGGTATTTTGTAGAAAGAGATTTAACAGATCTTTGCATGAAGTGTAATTCAACTTGAAGTTTAAACTGATGAAGTATGATGCTCCTAAGATTAATTCAGCAGAATATGGGAGACCTTGTCCTCTTCTTAACCAAATACAGTAACAGACTGCTTTGAGAAAGAATAATAAGTCATTTGGGACTTTGTATTTTAGTATACTAATTCTTGTGAAGTGGCTGTGATATTTTTTCTGTGTGGTTAGCTGTTATATTTTCAAGCTTTGTATTATTTTGTAGAACTTTTTAGAAAACTGTTTTCTTTACCTTGTTGGGAATCACTCTTCTCTGTTATTAGGATGTTATGGCATCAATAGTGAAATGTTAGAACATTGCTCATTTTGATAACAATAAACTCCTCGCAATTTTTTATGAGACCTGTTATTTTTAATCTTCTCCACAATAGCAAAAGTAAGACTATAAAAAGAAATGTCCAATGTTGACATCTACAGCTCAGTAGAAGAATGTATGAAAATTGTTTTTTTAAAGGTGAAGACTAAAGTCTCTGTATTTTGGCAGTCAGCAGCAATGATCTGTCTTCTCTTCTAGAAACAAACAGAAACACATTTGATAACTAGTTTTAGAGATCATCACCATCAATTGTAGCTTTTCAGGAAGAATTCAGTTTATTATTGCCTTTTTAATTAGCTGAACTGTGTAATGCTGATATTAAAACCATTGAAAGCAAGCTTCCCAATGCTGCACAAATGAAAGCAATCCAGTATCTCATTTACATTCCTCTCCTGGTGTCTGCAGCAGATCTATAAATAGAATAAGCTACACACAGAAATTTATTATTGCAGCTGATAGCAAAGGTGTCTGGAGGCATTATTCATAAGATTCATTCTGGTAGACTCTCCAGCTGAGATCCTCACTCCCCAGAACTGTGGGTGGTCAGTTTAGAAATGCACTAACCAACTGCTATGCACAAAGACTGTCACAAGACTTACTTATTTCCCTCTTCTAAAAAATACAGGAGTTCTCTCAGCTCCAGATTATTTTCTCTAACCTAATTGCATGAATATTATAAGCAGTGAACAGATTTTTAGAAATCACATGTATTTGATATTTTATCACTGAACATCCTAATGATTATGCTATTAACTGGAAAAAGATAATGACTGTGGTTTGATACAGCTCACATCATGTCTTCTGCATTCATACCCACGGGCACATGTGACCTTATCAAGTATATGACAGACATGTTTCTGTTCAATACCGAGGATATGTAGTAATCATATGAACTGACCTATCTAGCTGTCATCTAATTTCAGTCATAAAACAAGGGAAAAATCAAGTAAGACCTTTAATGAAATTATATTTATAATAAGTGATAGATAGGAATGTTTTACACTCCTGCTTTTCCTCTCTGATTTTGGTTTTCCTGCCATATCTGCCATTATGCTATCTTTGTATACTAAAAAAAAGATAATTCATATAAAGAGAATATGCAAATGTCTAAACGTTTGTTTTTATCACCCTTCAAGACTGACTAAAACTTATTTTTTCCCTTGCCTGTTCTAATATTCTTTCTATAACCGAGAACATAAGATATATGAAAGTAGAAATATTACCTCTTTATTCTGGTTCAGTTTCAATATAATCACTACTGTAAGTATTAATGTTTTAGTTTTTCTTTACATCCTACTGTGCTGTCACAAGCTGTATGTAATACCTGAATGTACAAATTATGTTTCCATTTACAAAATAAAATAGTAACTTTACATTTTTTGTTTTCACTTTCTTTTTTTTAAGATATATTAGAAGAGCTGTTTTTCTGTAGCAGTTATTTTGACTATGTTATGAAAACAGCAGCACAAATAAGTAGTGAGACATTAGAAAAGTCACATATCTTACCATGAAAGGAAAAATAAATTAAAATATAAAATTAAACCCAAAAGAACCTGTCAACTCAAGTCACGCATAAAGCATTCTGGCATCTCTAATGCCAGGTACACAAGCAAAAAAAAAAAGTTAAGAGAGTAAAAGCAAAGAAATATATTACAACCATAAGTCAAATGTCACTAATTTTCTGTGAGTGTAAAACCCATCGTGTTTTTTAAAGTGTGTTTTGTTACTTATACATGTTTTCTTGTTTTTAATTTAAATTTGTCAGTGATGCAGAAAATTGGTTTTGTGAATGCCCTAAACTCTACTCTGGAAAACTCTGCCAGTTCGCGACTTGTGATGAAAATCCATGTGGAAACGGTGCTACGTGTTTTCCAAAGTCCAGGCGAGATGCTGTTTGCCTTTGTCCATACGGAAGATCTGGCATCCTCTGCAGTGATGGTAAGAACCATATTCTTAATGCATTGGTCATAGTTTCTATCATTCATAGAAGCTATGGTAAGAAAAAAGTCAAATGCTTTCAAGGCAAAACACTGAAAGTGACCACCTCCCCACCTATAAACACAGCCCAAAATCCAGTCACAAGCAAAGAATGTCTTAGCTGAGCACCCTTCCCACATGTTGTTTCATAAAAGTGTGGGCCAGAGAGAGGGAGTCAGAGGATCAAAGAAGCTAAATGTAGACAAGCTAGGAAATACCAGGTAATGACTGATGTTTTAGTAATTTACCTGGAAAAAAGCTGAGAGAGAGATTTGACTGAGAGCTCCTTTGGAGAAATTAATTTCTCCTGTAGTTTGAGTTTTCCTCTACTTAGGGAAGCATTACTTTGTACATTTGGTAAATAAAAGGAGTGTATAAACAATACTTTCTGGACTGTAAAAATACCACCAGGTGCTAAAACTTGACTCAATTCTCAGGTCAAAAAGAGGAACAAATTAAAATTTACCAAGTGCTTTGCTATGAAACAGGAGACAGGATGAAGGGAAATTAATAAAGCTAAGTAAATAGGTCATTTTGACTAATATTATCTAATGAAGGGCTTTTATTCCTCAAGCATTGATTATATGATTGTTCTAGGGCAGAAATTCCTGTGTGTGAACATCCAAGGTATTCTTTTCCCCTAACACTCAATGTAGCAAGAAGTAATGATTGAAAAATCTGCATATAGAAAATAACCACTGGTTCTGAGCTGATTCAGCAGTGCATATGAAGTGCCTTTTAAAATAAATATTAAGCAATGTTCAGGTCGGATCAAAGTCTACATGTCTTTTTCTTCATATCATATACATCTTTACCTCTTATTTAAAATTTTAATTCCCAAAATTTTTAGTAGATGAACATTTATGTTTTATCCATGTTTTCATCTAACCATGATAATTGATAGCCAATAGCAAATATGTAGGCAAGTGTATGAAACATGTATGATACTTTCTTGGTAATCTTTTTAACTTGCAGTAGCACAAGACATTGGGGCTTCATGTGCTGGGGTTGGTATCTGGGTTAGCCCTTGATAGATTTCTTTTCTTCCATGCACTTCTCTAATTGGTCTTTGAGTCCATGTAAACTTGATATACAACATCCTATGGCAAAGAGCTCTGAGGTTAAGTATATAGCTTGCACAGAAGTACTTCTATTTGTTTGCTTAACTGCGCCAATTACTAATGACAATAATGCTTCAAGATTCTGTGTTAGAATGGATGTTTCAGAGTTGTTCCCTGTTTTATGAATGTTTTCCTGTTCACCTTTATGCCTCTCCTGATTTTACATACATCCTTATTATAACACTCCCAAAATTATTTCTGAATAGTCCAAGTTGATTCATTCATTTTTGGGACACCAGCCATGCTGTACCTTTAGTCATTCAGGCTATTTTTCTCTGTTTCTTCTCAGTTCCACTGCATCCTCTTTAAAATGAGGATCCAGAGCTGACTGCAATATTCAAGGTGTGATAATACCACTGCTTTATACAATGGTGTTTGACATTTTTCTGTTTTACTCTCTGTCCTTTTCTTAACCATTTCTTCCATTCTATTTCCTTTTATGAGTACACTGACGTTTTCATGAAACTGCTTATTAAAACTCCTAACACCTTTCTTTGAATGTTGATGGTGAGTTCAGAACCCACAATTCTGTATCTAAGGCTGGATACTGTTTCTGTAATCTACCTCAATTTACATCTGTCAACACTGAGTATCATCTAACATTTTTCCCCTGTAGTTGTTCAATGAGGCTCTTCCGCAACTCTTTGTAGTTAGCTGTCTCTAAATTGAGAGTCTGAGTAAAAATTGAGAGCGCCTAAATTGAGAGGAAGTACACAAATTCATTAGTTTGATTAGACTACAGAGCTGAAGGCTTTGAAAGCACCGAAAGAATGAAATTTTATTGAGTGGAAAGGGAAAACTCTGTCTGGATCACCACTGTAAGCAAGCAAAATGGGGAAGAACACCCAGCTTTGTAGGACAGAGTATAAATCTAGGGTCAATAAGCCCACAACATAAAAAATTATTGAAATATGAAAAAATATTTTATTTAACTGTGTCTTAAGAGTTTAGAAGGAATAGAAATAAACTAAGCACAGACATAAGTCTTGTTAAGCTGGACTTTGCATTGAACTTAAAATGAGCTGCAAAAGGCCTTTTTATCACATACGCTAAAACTGAACAAAGAGGGGAGAAACAGAGCCACAATGCATGAAGGCTGGGTGCAGCCTTAGGGGTAGTCCTAGCAGCATCAAAACCATACATTTGGTGATGTATTTGAAGATAATGATAGATTTCCTAATTACAATGGTAGAACAACATAAATTATATTAGAAACAGAAGACAAATTTAATTGTTTAATATAACAAAATGAGTGGCCAGATAATAAATATATTAGGAAGGAATGGTCCATAAAATTTAAAGTCTAGGCACGCGTTTTTTAAACAAATCATCTCCCATTTAAGATATACAATAATATTGTCTCTATTATTAAGATTAGTAACCAAGTTCATGTTACTTTGTGTCTGAAACACTGAAACACTGCTTGTTTCTCCTAAGTGCTTATCAAATAATAGTGGTCTTCATTCAACAAGAAATGTGCAAAATGTTACAGTGATAATTTGATAAAATGAATATAGCAAATGTACCAAATAGAATTGCAGATTTTATGCCAGCATTGCTGCTCCTACCAATAGAGATTATTTACAAAAGACAAAATAAAGATAAATAAAGATGTGGACAGAGTCACAGATGAGCCCACTGCTACAGGTCTTGCCCATATCAGAGCTCCAATTGCCATCTGTTGAGAGTTGAAAGTCACACTAAGAACAATATCAATCTCTACAAATACGTAAGAAAAAGTGGTAATAAAACTATCATTACTATTAAATGGAAAAAAAATCCCAAATCAAAATGCTTGGCATGACAAGTTAAAAATACATCATTTTGTAGGGAATGCACAATATTATAAAAGTGAGAAAACTATATGGCTACTGTAAATATGACAAATAAGGCAAAAGTTTAAGGACAGAGAGTAACTTCTATTAGACAAACCTATATAAATATGGAAAAACAGACAAGCTCCTGGGACTAACAAGGACTTTTCTTCCATTTCTGAAGCAAGTGGAGCATACTGCAGACTAAGCAGGTTGGGAACAATTGCTCTGAGTTTATCTTAGTTACGTTATGCTTGTTTCAGACCCCAAGAAATGCTTTCATCACTAGATGACCATGTTATTACGACTGCAAGTTGACCATTATATATTGAAATCTCTCTCAAGAAGCTACATAGCTAAGGCATAATGGGCCAACAGGGACGGGGGATGATAATATAAGTTAGATGAGAGGACAGGCTGCACTGATCAGGTGAAGGACATGGCCAGACAAGCATACTGAACAGCCGACTATTTACATGTGACTGGCCCTTTTTGTCCCTGTATCCCGCTATTTTTCCACACTTGTTCCTCCCCAAATCACTTAATTCCCTTCTTCTCCCTACCTTTGCTTCCTCCCTTAAAAATCCGTAAGTCCTGTGCTATTCCAAAACACTCTTCACCTGCATCCCATAATGTCCCATAGCCCATGGCAGTTACACCCCTCTGTCCAAAAGGGGTTGCTCCAGCGTTGACTCGTCGTGGTGGGTGTCACACCTGGACACTAAGGCTGAGGGCCTCCTGGGACAGCCCTGGAAGGGGCCTGGATAAGGTGTCCCTTTTTCTGAATCCTTAACTTGAGTTGCCGCTTGTCTTTGGGCTCGGTGCTCCTCTGGGATTGTGGAGATGGACATGTGGTGGGCTGATGGCTCTGGGGATAGGGCTGAGAGTAGCTGGGGCAGGGTATTAATTGAGCTCGGCCACCTCTCTGTGGCGCTTTGTGGGTGTACGAGCGAGCATTTATCACATAACCAAACACTGTTGATTTGAGGAGTTAAATGTCTCCATGACTTTCAACTCAGGGGGGTGAATTTGCCTGAAACAAGAATTTAGTCACTTACTAAAATAGAAAACAGGAAATATTTAGCAGTGCACATCATCAATATGCAACAATTTGGAACAGACACTATGTTTAAATGGGTAGCTTGACTCAATTTCCCAAGTGACTTTGGGTTTTTAAGCTGTATATAAGGGGATCTATATCATTTAAACTAAGTCCAGTTATTGACCTCTGGCTTTGCAGTAGTTTTGTGTGAAAGCAGCCAATATTCAAGCCCTAGTCTGATAAATTTCCTTTCACATTTAATTCAGTAAAAAGTTGCTTGCATTGTGTTTCTTGCAGGTTGCAAATCTCCAATATTTAGGATCACGTTGGTGAATGAAATGGATAGCACCATTTCAGACCAAACAAATACATGTTCTCCAACAGTGCTATGAACATTTTTTTTCTGTAAAATGCTTTTTAAAATACTTCCTATATATTTGATTTTTCTACTTTTAGAAGTTTGTCAGGGAGACATATCAACAACTTGTTATGGAAGCAAGTGAGGATGAGGTTAGCACTAAAACTGCCTGTCATCCAGAGAGATTTGTCATTTCATAGGATCTAAGGCTTAAATGAAAATCTGTGATGCTTGCTCAAACCAAAGAGAAAGCTTGAGCTCAGACAGTTAGAGAATGTCCATATCACCATACTTCAACTCTTTTAAAATGAAGGAGCTTTCTAATTATAATGATTTGAATATAAATGTGACCAAGTCACTGTTGTTAACATGAAATAAAAGTCAAATAGTTTTAATGAGTCTAAACTATTAAAAATACTGCTGTTGTATCTTACCAAAATAAGCAGTGTTTAGGACACTGTTCTCGTACCTCAAAAAAAAAAAAAAAGAGTTGTTCAATTGCTACCATCTCTGTAATTAGCCTTTATTTCTTTTTTCTATTTTTTTTAACACTTTCATCTAATTACAGACTGGGGACATTCCCTGGTTGGTACAGGAAACTGATATGGTCTGTAAAATATAAGACCAGTATGTTTGAAATATCTGAGTGTAAGGAATTTTGATATATAAGACGCAGAATTTTTAAAGAGGAAATATCAGGGTCTCATTGTACTGTGGAGTGATGGCCTCCTAAATGTGAGTGAAGCAGAAATGGTTCATTCACCAGGAATGGAAATGAACACCTGGACTTCTAAACTCTTGATGTTGTTGTTAATTATATGTTACACAAGAAACTGGGTCTTTCTGGGAAGCTGTTGGTCATAATATAAAGCATTTTGTTAAGTAAGGAATCAAGAGCAAGCACTTTCTAAGCACAAAGGTAAATGTAAAAGGAGAAGGATTTCAAAGGAATGTGCATTGCTAAGATGAGTAATTGTGTCAATTGCAGTGGTTTAGACCAAACTTCGGTGTTTTATTTTCCCTATGTGTTTCACATATGTACATATGTGACAACATAAAATGAAGTCCTAACTGTGACATTGTATTTAGTAAACACACACCAAAAAGGGCCATTCCCAGTATGTGTTCACAGCAATCTGTAAGTATGTTCCTTGAAACATTTCTGAGCAACATTTATGGTAGTGCTTCACAGTCCAAAGGATTCCAACAGGTTTTCTGCAGGATGTATTCCCCCCATGTATAAAATTCATTTCAAAGTGCTGAAGTGGGAATAGTCGCTTGCTCTGAGCTCTGTAGAGTGAAAATCAGCCTGCAAGTGAATTGCTTCTGTGCAGCTATGTTTGGCACACAATATCACCTTCCGAGTTGTTTGGGTCTGCAGACTAAATCATGCAGTTCGGTGACAGCAGATGCCCAAGGGGAATTTCCTCAGATAAAAAAAACTGCATCGCAAGGTTTCTGGTCAGTGACAAGAGACTTTGGGGAATACCAATCAGGGTTGCTCTTCTTCCTATTCAAGAAAATTTATTTTCTGGGTCATTTGTTTTTAGCTGTGCCTTAATTTCCCCCTCCCCCCCATTGTAAGGAATGTCATAAAAATTGTACAAAACACACATAGGCACACTCACACACTATTAATGTCAATGCTGTATTAACAGTTTTTCAGATTCATATTTTCATACTTGAGCAGTGAAATCACTTTTATTATTTCAAATCTCAGCTTCTAATCAGAAGTACAAGTTACTAGTCCATATGATTAGAGAAATAAGCTAAGCTAATAGGGTCCATGAGCTCCATGACTACTGATACCACAAGACAAATAAAAGGAATCCCTAAGTATTTACTTGTGGTGGGGAGGGGAAGGCATACACCTGAATTACCCATTATGCAGATCACTAACTCCTCATACAATAGTCTTCCAGACATCAAGAGTCTTCTACTACCACCTTGAACTCACCTGGCACTGCACTGCCCTGCAGCTCCAGCACCCCTTATCTTTTCCTCCTTGTACTTCCCAGAGTTTCCGGTGAGGAAAGTGAATTGCCATACATTATTAGGGTTCTAATGTAGAACTAGCAAAACATGTAAACTAAATACACAGAAGCAGGCAATTACACTGTGTCATAAGTCAACCAAGTGGAGCAGACCAGCTAGGCTGAACAAGGAACTCCTTGTGGAGCTCAAGAGGAAAAAGAAACCGTATGATCTCTGGAAACAAGGTCAGGCTTCACAGGAACAGTACAGAGCTGTGATTTGTTTATGCAGGGAGAAAACACGAAGGGCGAAAGATCAATTAAAGTTGAAACTGGCCA
>VZTQ01002959.1:279052-324113 GCA_013400755.1 Pelecanoides urinatrix | reverse complement strand
GCCAAGTCCACAGCTAAACCATGTCCCTAAGCACCACATCTACAGTCTTTGAAATACCTCTGGGATGGTGACTCAGCCACTTCCCTGGGCAGCCTCTTCCAAGGCTTGACAACCCTTTCAGTGAAGAAATTTTTCCTAATGTCCAATCTAAACCTCCCCTGGCACAACTTGACACCATTTCCTCTCGTCCTATCATTTGTTACTTGGGAGAAGAGATTGACACCCACCTCGCTACAAGCTCCTTCCAGGTAGTTGTAGAGAGCAATAACGTCTCCCCTCAGCCTCCTTTTCTCCAGGCTAAACAATCCCAGTTCCCCCAGCTGCTCCTCATAGGACTTGTTCTCTAGACCCTTCACCAGCTTCGTTGCTCTTCTTTGGAATAAAAGCACCTCAAAGTCTTGTGGTGAGGGGCCCAAAACTGAACACAGGATTCAAGGTGTGGACTCACCGGTGCCAAGTACAGGGGCACGATCACCTCTCTACTCCTCCTGGCCACACTATTTCTGGTACAGGCCAGGATGCCATTGGCCTTCTTGGCCACCTGGGCACACTGCCGGCTCATTTTCAGCCGGCTGTCAACCAACAGCCACAGGAACTTTTCTGCCTGGCAGCTTTCCAGCCACTCTTCCCCAAGCCTGTAGTGTTGCCTGGGGTTGTTGTGACACAAGTGCAGGACCCAGCACTTGGCCTTGCTGAACCTCATACAGTTGCCCTCAGTCCATCCAGCCATCCTGTCCAGGTCCCTCTGCAGAGCCTTCCTACCCTTGAGCAGATCAACACTCCTGCCCAATTTGGTGTCATCTGCAAACTTACTGAGGGAGCACTCGATCCCCTCATCCAGATCATTGATAAAGATATTGAACAGAACTGGTCCCAAAACTGAGCCGGGGGGAACACCGCTTGTGAATGGCCGTCAACTGGATTTAACTCCATTCACCACAACTCTTTGGGCCCGGCCATCCAGCCAGTTTTTTACCCAGCGAAGAGTACACCCGTCCAAGCCATAAGCAGCCAGTTTCTCCAGGGGAATGCTGTGGGAAATGGTGTCAAAGGCTTTACTGAAGTCCAGGCAGACCACATCTACAGCCTTTCTGTCATCCACTAAGCGGGTCACGTTGTCATAGAAGGAGATCAGGTTAGTCAAGCTGGACCTGCCTTCAATGAACCTGTGCTGGCTGGGCCTAATCACCTGCTTGTCCTGTACATGCTGTGTGATGGCACTCAAGATGATCTGCTCCATAATCTTCCCCACTGGATGAATTGCTAAGCCTACTACAGCCCTATCAAAAAAAATTGCTTTGGTCTGTGGTTTTGATTATCAATTTAGGCTTACATGGTCTTTTGCATGGGAGTATAGATCAATCAACTTCTATTCTTCCATAGCAGTTAGAAATGATAAGATGCGGATAAACTGTATGAGTGACAAGTTTTTTTTCAAAATTTTAATCTTATTTAGCCAAATAATGTTGTGTAAAAATAACACTATTTTTTGAACACATTAGTAAATGTAGTACAATTTTCAGTTTCTAGAAATGTAGATTGGGGTGTGTGTGTGTAAAATATAAAACGCATTTTGAAATTGTAGTATTAAATGTTGTTGCATCGTTCTTTTCTGTTGTGATTTATTGCCCCAGTGCTGGTATATATCTATAGCATTGTCAGTTAGCCATGCATTCTGATATGCTAGCTTTTTAATTTCATGAACTTGCTAAGGATTTTATAATCTTTATGTGTGACTTAACATCAACATTAGTGTAAACTGAGAGCAGCATCTTGGCCTGCCAGCATGTATTTCGGATGTATATTTTTAAATACACTAGTAGGCAAAATCAGTTCTTCCTAGGTGAAATAACTGCAGAAAAAAGCTATGTTAAAACCCAAGTCACTGGGAAAAGCAAACTGGGTAAAAGGTGGTGGTGGATAACTGAATTGCCTTTCATACAACACTCTGTGCTGCAAATCTAAATAAGAGAGTTGTGTAGTTCCTGCAGTGTTATAGTCCATGAGTTCATGCCAGTGATTCAGAATAGCATTTCCTCACATCTGCTCCTTCTTTTTCTGTTTGCCAAAAACTTTGGAAGAAATTGTTTGAAACCACTTAAAGACTTGCATTTTTTTTATGTTTTATTTTTTAAATAAACCTTTTTCACATTAATAGTCTATTTAAACATGACACGGTCTGTCATAACTCAAACTGCAGTCTGGTTTTTCTATGATTTGTCTTATACCACTGTGATTTTTTTTCTTGGAAGCATAGCTTCCAAATAAGTGATCTTCATGGATGAAGGTAATTGTTTGTCATGGTAAATAATAGGAAAATCATGGAGAAAACCCACAATTGTTGGCTTTTTGAAAAAGGAAGAAAACAACACTCCCTCAAACCTGAACAGAAAATTTTAATTAAGGTATTTGTCCCAAGGACAAAAATAGTCCAAACAAATAACCCTGATTACACAGGGAAAATATTTAGACTCATGTGACTGTAGTAAACTAATAATTTTAAATCATTTTAACAATTTGCACTCTTTTCTGGACTACATCTGGTATCTTATTGTTCTAATAACTCCCAGTTTACAGCTTCTTTGCTACACTTCACTGAACTAAAAAGATCCTCTGCATTCCTGTGCACTGGCTCTTTCATTGCCTTATATACAGCCGAGTTGACTCCCTTAACCCCTTTATTTCAGGCTATGTACAGCTTTTTTTCCCATTGTCTAGCACACACTAAGGATGTTAATACACACTGAGGACCTTGGATTGGGGCTCTTTTCCAGAACATATATGTATTTTCGATTGTGTTGAGACATTTGTCTATTCATAGATTCAGATTCTGGAATTTAATTGTATGTCGTCATCCAAAATTCCAATTTAAGCACATTGGGGACAGGGTACTCAGAATGCTCAGGTACTTTTATATGTGGACTGTAAGGTTTTAAATTAAAATGTATGGGCCTTAAGTGGATACCTGTCTGTTTTTTAAAGATTGCAGGCAACCTGTCAGTGCACACATAGATGTTATACTTCTGGCAGTGTTTAAAATGAAAGGGTTATAAATTCTTTCTTTTCTCTGACTATGCAGGAAGGCAGGCTCTGGCAGCCCTGACTGGATGCAAAGTTATTTGCTTATTCTTTTGAACTCAGACCCAACAGCAGTGGCAATACCTAAGACAAGATCTGATAACAGGGGTGCCGAATATGGGTCTTGTACACTATACTATTACTTTTTCTATAAATGCCTTAACAAAAGAGATTGGCTGGGAGTACCCATAACTCGGAAGAATATGAAGGATTCTTCATCTGTATGATTGCAATATTACTACTGTTTTTGTGTAAGGGTTGTGTAACTTAAAGCAAGTATAACTCAACAACCTTTTTTGGAACTGTGATTTTTATTGTGACAGTTGTATCCTAGCAAAGAATGCAATGTGGCTAGGTAGGTTTAAAATAACAGCTGAGACAGGTAACCTAGCTTTTAAATTTTGTTGGCAATAAGAGTTCAGGCATGTAGAACTGAAATCAGCCTGCTAACTTCACTTGTAAAACCCCTGTGATGTTGACTTAGCTGCTGTTTTAGCCAAGGTATGTTAAGAAAGTTTGCTTGTTTGTTTTTCTGGTTTTGTTAAGAAGTGTGAACATACCCTGTGACTGAAGATCAGAAGGAATAGATGAGACAGAGGGAAAGAAAGAAGGAAGAAGTGATGGAAGTGATGATCCTGAGAGTTCAAGTTTGTGTTGCTACACAGTGTGTAACTATGGAAATAATTTACCGTTTCTATTGGATTTTTAAAAATTGCATATGTTGCACAGTAAGTTCTCTTGTGGAGATTTTTTTTCCTTTTCAATGATGTTAACTTAAGATAAATAAAAATACAGAAGATACTGCTTCTCAGTAAAATGAAACTGTCGTAACAGAAACAGATACTGGAGGGAACAGATAGTAAAAAGAAAGAGACAGGTAAAATAAGAAGAGTGCACAGGTACACATAGGGCTGGACTACTAAGTATGTTCCATGCCAAGGTTAGAAATATAGTTACCTAGAGTCTTTCTACAGTGAGTAAAAAAAAAAAACTTATTTCCAGTGAGTGATTCAAACCATTGGTGAACAAGAAAAAGCTCACCTGAAGTGACACATCAATACAATAGCTCTATATATGTGAAAACCCCAGTAACCTTGAAAGACAGGAAGGTTGTGGTTTTAATTGTTTTGACTGTTGAAAAAAAGAGGAATATTGCCTCACTATCTGTCATAGGTGCAGGAACTGTAAACATGTCTAAACATCATTTACAAAATGACTAACATCTATGCATGATAGAAGGCTATAACTATAACCACTAACAAAGAATAAGATAATGATCAGTGTTGAGGGAGCTTATAGCCCATGGCCTTTGGTTTTTGGATGGTAGATGTTTGAACTCCACGGCATTGCAGTTCTAGCAGAAATATACCCATGTTGTATTGCTACTTTCCAAGTTGTCTGAATAAAGGCTCTGGAAAGTAGAATTCATTTTGTCTAGCATCAGAAATCTGCTACCCTAGGTATCCTGTGTAGTCAATGAATAGAAAAAGTAGAAAAAAGCTCTTCGAAGGTATAAGTCCTCTGAAGTACTTTAGATAGTTGCCTCAGAATAAGAAGAATCAGCTTTTTCTATAACTATGCAGAGAATTCCCAAACCAGCTTATACATTGAGATGTACATTTGGTAGCATGGATCCCACCTTGAGGGCTGAATCTGCTGCCAGGTCATATTTATGACTTTGGAATTGGTAAGGAAAATAGACTTTGGGAGCACCTGGCTGGGATCAGGGACTCTGGAGTGATCTGTAATGCCTTGGGGTTGCTGCAAGGAGGACAGGGGATATGATTCCAGCAGGAAGATCCATCAAAGAGACAAAAGTGGTAATTTTCCTAGCAGACACCTCACTTGAATAAGATGAATCCAAAGCTCAGTCTGCACGGAGCTTTCTCTCATTAAAATATTGATAACTATTCATGGGATACCTCCATATACTCATGGTGGGGCATTACGAAATGAGAATTTTCTGCCTATTTTATCATTGACATCACTATATGGTAAAACCCCCCCATCACTCTGGAAAGAAAAAAAAAGGAATTTCTTGGGGATGTAAAAAATCAAGTGACAATCTCCAGTAGGGAAAAAAAAAAATTAGACTTTGGAGCCAATTTCAAGACTTTACAGAACTAACTCATAATTGTTGAACTTTGGGGGTTGCTAAGATTGCATCATATTTCAATTTTTTTCTGTATTCTGTGGTAGAATATATAAGAATGTTTGCAAGTATTCTGGATACCAAAGAATTTTGTGAGCCATCTCTTCAGGTTTCATAGGGAGCCTGATGGAGAATATCTCATGGTCTCTAGAAGCAGCTGAAATAATACTGCTGTGTTGATATTCTCCTGTTGGTACATGATATTCTCCTGTTGGTACACTCCTTTTCAATCAAATGTTTCTTTCTGATATAGAGAAACAAACATTTAACAACTCAGTGCTATGGAGGTTTGTAATATTACCTTTGTATATGTGAAAAAAAGAACAATAGATACTATATGATTTATCAATCTATTTCTCAACAGGGCTGATCAGATTAGATTGCGTTGGGAATCACTTGTCAGAAATCTGGCATTTCCTTCCTTCTAAGTTGTCAATATATTTCTATTTGCTTATTCGCTGGTTACTTGTGTGACATATATTGGTGGTTTCAATCTAGTTTCTGTTGTGTGGGCATGTATCTGTATCTGAATCTGTATCTGACACTGCTTCAATTGATTCAGCTGAAGCTGAAGACTTGAGTGGTTGGGTAAAATGAGCTTCTTTCTCCCACTAAAGCTAGTACCTGTCTGTCAGAGATGAGTATAATGAGACCAGCTATTTATATCATCCTGAACAGAGATGCTGAAGCACATGGTCTGTCCAGTACTATAAATAGAAAAATACCATAAGAACGTTGGTTTGGAAATACTTTTCCTGAGAGCTAAAAGAGCCAAACTTATTAATGCTTAACTAATCCTACAGAAATATTAAGCTAATTTACCAGTAGCACAAATGCCAATATACATCTTACAGGATGACTGAGTACAGGATGCATGGCAGAGAACAAGGAGGCTTTGTCAGTGAAGACAAAAAGTTCTTCCTTCTGAGCATGCTGCCAGAAAACTCTGTTGAGGTAAAGATATCACCAGTAAGGAAATGGCCAAAGTGGTAGACTGATTTCAATAGCAGAAAAAAAGCTTCCAGAGGGTTAATGATGAAGTGCAGGCTTTGTGTACAGCAGACTCAAGGCTAGACTTGTGTGCTAGTACGGATAAATAATTGATTTTTTTTTCCTATGAAGAATGAAAACTATTTTGTCAGGTGTTTCAAAACTTATTGTTGAATGGAACGAAGCTCTCATCCCTCATGTATTAAGTTCATTCTTTTTGTGGTATTTCCTGAACACGAAGGGCAAGTGTTTCAACTTCCATCTGGACACAGTTCTGAAATGTCAAAAACACTGACCAGACCTTGATGTGGATGAGTTTAGTAGAAAAGAAATTTCATAATCATACAAATATTCTCTCTCACAGCAAAAGATTCACAGTCTAATACACCCTATAGTAAAATTCCCATCTGATTTATCAAGATTCATCCTGTGCAGATATTAAAACACTCACTAACTGATGAACAGTTGCTGATGTATGGATATATTGATGGATATACATAAATCCTCTGTATCATAACTTTCATTAGAAGGCATTTCTAGGACAGATATTAAGGCAAAAATGTATGCCAGACTCTTTCTTTCTTTCATTTCCAATGCCTGTACAGAAAAATGGTATGGAGAAAATTGAAAAGAAAAAATTTTTTTTATACATCCCTAAAATAATCTTGTCATGGGTCTTCCCTTTCTCTTTTGGAATTCCTAATAGCCTTTCCAAAATGAAGTTAAAAACTAACCTCCAAAGACCTCCTCTTTTAGTTAAGTTATCAGGGCTGTTTCCTGTGAAGGTAAACTTACTGCAAAATTTCCAGGAAGAATCCTAAAAAAAACCCAGAATCTACCTTTAATAAATACTATATGTGACCTCACAGCATTTCTTCATTATGGCCTCATGGTAATTTCAGTACAGGTTTCTTGTTCTTCCTGTTTATCTCGACTGTATGCAAACGGACAATGTAGGACACCTCTGTCTCCAATTGATGTGTTAGAGAGATTCTCAGAGAGAAGGCTTGGTTAGAAGCAGGTCCAATAATTCCAGGGTACAACAATGGAAGCATTAGATTGCCTCAAATTGCCATTACAAATATTTTCTTAACTTGCTTTTCCAGCTGGCTTAGATTCTTTGTTTTAGCTCTGTGGAAATCAGATTCGTCTTGACCCTGAATGCATTGATGAGTTCTTTGTCCATTTGTTATTACAAATGGTTATTTTTTAGAGAAAAAACAGTGGCAAGGAGAAACATCACAGAAATGTTATCTTAACTGTGTTAAACCATGGGAAATCCAGGTTTGGGTGAAACTTTAACCTTTTGCTTTCACTGCAAGGTGGGAGCATTTAAATTCTACTTACTTCTGTTATTTTCACTTTTCTTTAAAAAGCCCCTCTGTGGTCTGTAATAAATTCTGTGGGTCTCTAAAAACAGCTATGAGGACTATGTGTGCTGTTTTTCCTAGTATTTCATCAGACTCATTATTAACAATGGACATATCAAAGGAATAGCCAAAATAAAGCCAACAGCTGTAGAGATGCATATGTCTGTATACTGGCAGGCTAATTTGTGAATTATACTTTTTAACTAACCTCATTAAAACTTGTCCTTTGGAAAAAACCAACCACATATCTATGTTTTTTCAAAGCCTTTAAGCTTTTTTCTCCCCTTACATTCCTGAAGTCACGGAAACATGGTGTGAAATATCACAGGCCAGGAGATTTCAATAGAATCTTGAAGGGCAGAAGAAATGTGCTTGCAGCCATAGTGGTTCCCCCAGTACAAGAGACTTACTGGGAAGCTGAAGCAAACTCAGAGGGCCACTGAGATGGTTGGGGTGTTGGAAAAACATGGCATGAGAGGAGCAGCAGTTTATTCAGCCCATAGGAGAGAAGAACATCAATGGGCCCAAAATCCTCCACTGCCTAAAGGAGGTTGTAGGGAAGGCAGGGCCAGACTCTCCCCAGAGATGTGCAGTGAGGATTCAAGAGGCAGAGGTCACAAACTGCAGCAAGGGAAATTCCTTTGAGATAAAGGAAAAAAAGAAAAAAGATGGTGGTCTGGAAGTCATCCAATCCCACCTCTTGCTCATAGCAGGTTTATCTCAAAGTTAGAGCTGGTTGCCATGTCCAATCATGTTTTGAAAGTCTCCACGCATGGCATCATGACAGTTTATTAAATATTTGTGTGAGTAATCTAAATAATTCTAAAGCTTTAGAATCATTTTAGAAAATATATGTAAATAGCACATTGGATAAAACTGGTACAAATTTGTGACCTTTTAAAATGTAACTGTTCATATAACAATGTGGTTTTATACAGTCAAAACTTTTCTGAAGCACAAAGATATTTAAGTTATCTTTGGATTTCTATGGTTTCTAATTACTTGTTCTTGAAGTAATAACTTTGAAAATTGGATAGGATTGTTTTCCCAAAGGCATAGTATCTTACACCTTGTTTGACAAAGGCTGAACATGTTTTCTTATTAGGTAGTAAGGCTTAAATACTTAGGCCTCACCATGAAAAAAAACCAACCAACCAACCAACCAACCAACCAAAAATATTTGTCGTAAGAATTAAAAAAATTCTTTAAGTTGTGCAAAATCCTTTAAGTTGTGCAAATAATGACAGTGTTTAAATTATTCTTGTAATAAACAGACACATTCATTTTCTTTAAAAATCAATGCATCAAAACCAGGATGTGAATCAAAACCACAAGCAAGTTGTCTAAGTACAATTAGAAATATACTTTTGGAAACTACTTAATTGGATTTTCATGCCAATGGGCTCTGACATTAAGTGGGTTATTTTAAATTCTTCTGTGAATGTTCCCCATACTGCTCAATGGGGCTGGGCCTCTGGATCTATGGGGAAGTCAGAGGAGGAGGAGAGTGAAACTCTTCCTATTCGTTGGACTGACTGGTGACCCAAGCTAGCTGATCTGATCAACTGCTTCATTCTCTTGGATCTTTTGCTAAGCTCTCACATCGCAGCGTTTGTGAGTAATGCTTCACACCATCTCCAGTTGGCTCAGAGACCATGTCCCATTCTGGCGGGTGTTGACCCGGCCTCTATTATTCATGCCTTCATCACCTCTTGGCTGGAATATAGCTGTGTTATAAACCTGGGCATGACGCCTACAGCACTTAGGAAACTCCAACTAATAGAGAAGGCTGGAACACATCTCCACAGGCACACTGGCTACCATGGGTCCACCAAGCCTCCCTACAGAGATGTGCCATGGAATTTCAGCTCAAGTTCAAATTCCTTTTCTTCTGTCAAAAAAACAGATTGAAATTCTGCAGTGAAGTTTGTGATTACGAGATCTGCTCTTTTGCTATGGACAGTGCATTGTAAATGGGATAAAGCTTATCTCTCAGAGCTTTCTTGTGGTTCAAACTGAGACCTAAAGTTCCTGCAGGGACAAAAGAATGTCACTAATTTCTCTTCCTCAGCTCCAAGCTCCTCTTCCACTTTGCCTTTTCTAATGTAAACACAAATAGCTTTCCTGATCCTGAAGCTTAAACCCTACCAGAACATTGCTCCTTCTGGAGAGGATGAGAAAATAGAAATCATGCAAGAGATGCAGAGTTCTGTTGCTTACTGCAAAGCAGGAGGTCAGGGAGTGAGTGCGGACTGCAGCCAGGAGAACCTATGTGGTGGACCACACTGATTGCACACAGCTAATAGCAAATTCAGAGTCAAAGTTGTGGCTTTCTTTTGAACAGAGGTGGTTAAAAGGCATAGTGGCTAAATTTAGTGATGGAAAATATTTTCTGAGTTTGCTGAAAAATTCCTCTTGTTTGCTAACTGCTAGAAACAGTTGATAAAATCAGAGAAATGTTTTAAGGCTTTAATTCTTCAGAGAATTTACCCAGACATCTAATTCCATTCCTATTTAGTGAAGCATGTGAATATTTTAATGTTTTGTGTCTACTACTTTTCTATTCATACTGGCCATGTGAGAAGTAGGCCTGGATGTTAACACAAGAAGGAAGCAGGTTTCATAATTTTCTGTTGTGGAAGCATATGACAAGTTAATGCAAATACAAAATTAGAGGTAAGCAACTAGTCCTGAGAGCAGAACTGAAGAAGCTTGCAATTTATATAGCTTGGACCCCTAATAAAGAAGAGATTATGGCTGTATGTATGGCTGATACGGAGGTACAATTCCTACATCCACTTCAGGTAGAAAAATAATAAAAAAAAAAAGTTGTTAGGTAGAACTTCCAAAACTCTGCCTCCTGAATATAGTCTCTGGAAAGAAAAGCACAAATAACTTCCTAAATATTTAGGTGGAATCTCTTCGAGTAACTAACAGTGGCTTGCCCTAGGGAACTCAGTAAATTTTCTCTTTAAAGTTTTCCTTATTTCATGCTTCCATGCATGAGCCAGTGAAAGCAATTCCTTCTGCGTAACCTGCGTAACAGCTGACCTACTGTACCACCTCAGTTTGAGCGCAATAAAAATAGCTAAAGAATGCGCTGATGAGAACAGTTATTGAGGGAAGCCGTCATGAGGTATATAGACTCTGGTGCCTAAGATCGGCTGAGCTAGGAAAGCAAAGAACTGCAGCTGGGAATCAAAGCTTTCAAATACAAGTGTCATTGATATTATAGAGGAATACATCTGATTAAGAAAGCAGGATATGCCCTGACAGCATCAAAAATCTGTCTATCTTATTATTTACCCTAGACCTAAGCATTTGGTGCTTCAACTGGGAAGGAATTTAAGGGATTACAACAGCTAAAAAGGCAGCTATATAGGACTATATGTAGGTATATTTCAGGTTCAGAAGAACTATTTTTTTTTAAACATTATATTGAATTCAGTGTGAAATGGCTGAACTGTTCTAGGCAATTCAGAGGAGTCTTGTAATGAATTTGTGGCTCTGTAGTGCACTAGAGTTGCATGCACTTCTACTGTCAACATTTGAATAAGGTCTTGCAGCTCACTAAAATAATTCTGATTCCTCCACCCAAATGTTTTTTTTTCCATATAACTTTCTAGTCCGTGTGTCAACAGGGAACTCCAGCCATGGTTAACAAGGATGATGAACCATCATCTGACATGCTTATCTGACAAATTGTATTTTACTGTTTCACATGGGTCAAAAGAACACAGTTCAGCTGTAAATTTCACTTTCTCACATGTCATTGTGAAAATCACATTGTCAGTGAAAATAAGCCACCTGCAGAGGCTTTGAAGATTGCTATCTGGAAACCTATATGCTGGTATAAATTAAATACATTATGCCAACCCTATCAACATGGGAGTTCAATAGCTTGTGCACTAATCAGGGCCACAGACATTTAAATGATACAAGTAATAGGTACAGCAAAAGGAAAGAAGGAGGAGGAATAAGGAAATTAACATAGTAATCACAAAGAATTGCTGGGAACTTTCCTAGAACTGCTAGAAACTTTTCTAATTATCTCATGGTATATTTGAGGTATATTATTGAAACAGTTTCACTTATACAAAGAAAAAGCAAATAGAAGAAAGAGAAAAAATTTTATTACGTTCTCTTTAGCCACATATGTAGCAGATCATGTAGATAACTGCACCTCCCTTCCTCACCCTGGACAGACTAATACTTGGTGGGTCATCCAATACTTGGCGGAGGTCAGTGATAATTTGGTCAGTGGCTTTGTTCTGTTATATCGTGTTGTTATATAGCAAGTGTATTATATTCCTCTTCTATGCGAAAAAGTGCTGTAGGTACCTCAAGGATGATTTGCATTGATGAATGAAAAGATATACATAACTGCAGATGTAAAATGAGATTGTTAATACAAATGCACACTAAGGTAAATGCTAACATGTAGACACTGTTTTCATTGACATTATGCTCTTCAGAGCCTTTGCACAGAATGCTTTCACTGTTTCCTATAAAAGCTGTTTGTCACTCAGTAACAAATTAAGATCCCAGTGGTAAGTCTATTTTTCGTTCTTCATTGTTCTTTATTTATAACTTGAAGCATAAACTACACAGGAATTTTCCAAACATAAAGACAAGAGCTATTGCTTCATACCCTTGAGCATCTAAAATAACAAAGATATTTGGAAATGGTCTCACTATACTAAATCCCAAATGACAGCATTAGCTCATTTCTATTGTGAATTCCTTTGTTTGTGTTCCTAAGTATAAATGATGTGAACTAGGATGACTACAAATAGTATCATGATCGTGCACTAGTTCATTGCTGGCAAAAAGAATTGTAGGACTGCCTCATTAAGGCTACATCCATACTTTTTGCCTTGGTTATCCTCAATTTACTGAAGAGCAAGTCCTATATTTATCTGTTCTGACAGCCCGCAGCACAGCACCCAATGGCTCCAGGAGCTGGCTTCTGGACTGGCAGACAAGCTCTGTTATGAGCAGATTTGTTAGTGTTAATTCCTCTCATGCTTTAACAACACATTTCCCTGTGAGATGCTCAAAACACTCTAAAAAGGAGTTACAAACTTTCTCTAAACCATGAGAAATCTGCCCAGATAAAGAACTACACAAAAATTTTTTGTGAATTGGGTATTTTGCCCTGTCCTTTTTGAGTCACACAATGGCACAGAAGGTATGGATGGACATGATGCAAAAGGTGCAACTTAAGAAGCAAAAGGCAAATCTTTCGTCACAGGAAGTTGTATCACTCCACTGGCCAGCGTGAGCTTTCATCACTTCCAGATGCTGTTGCAGACATTACTTGATTTAAAGACATTAGAGCACTTTTTAAGAGCTCATTAGGACTCCAGTCTCATACACACTATACATCTATGCCTTTGCATTAAATTATGTATTGCATGTGAGTATTTCTGTACAGAAAAACACACATAAACAATGTTACTGAACCACATCCACCTGTGCCTGCATTATACACTCACATAACACCCAGTGTCAATGGCAAAGAAACTCCAGAACTGTTGTGCCATTTCAATTCTACAAAGAAGACAAGAGAGAGAAGGGAAAAAACAAGGAAAGTAAGCATGGTGAAGAAGAGATAAAACGGAGTAACAATAATACTTGGAGTGTGTGAGGGTCCTCATTAAGAGGCAGAAACCTCAACAATAAATCAAATGAAAAAACAATGTAAAATGGAAAGTAGAGAAAATACAGTTGGGGGAAAAATGCTCAATCGAATTGAGGTACAAAACATGTGAAGAGCAACATTGGCCAAAAAGGTAAATACATATTATTTTTCTTATGTAGCTCTGTGGGTCCATGGCAACACCCACCACCAGACTTTGTCATAAGGTGATAAATTTCATAATTCTGAACACACTATTTGGAGTAAATTGTTTTGACATTGTAAATACCAATGAATTTAAATTTTTTCCAGGGCCAAAAATGCTAAAACTAACAATAGAAATGAGGCTATTCTGAGGGTTGAACAATCTCCTTCTGCCAGTAAAACAAAAAAATAAAGACCCTAAAAGGTTATGATTTTTTTTTAAACATTAATCTCCTAAGAAGCTTTTTACTAAAAGCATGAAAAAGATGTAGTGTGACAGAAAAAAGAGTAAAGAACAATTTTTTTTCCTCCGGATAGCTCCAGAGATAGAAATAGACTGTTAATTTGAAATTTAAAGAAGGGTGCCAAGGATAATCATTGTGCCTAACTCCATCTGGAACTTCATTTCAGACCATATAGGTTTTTTGAAATGTCTGACAAAATATGTTGATTAGGTGGATTTAAACACTGAGAAACAATATTCTGAGTAAACAATATCCTAATTTATAAATATCAACCATCCAAGGAGTTCTCTGAGATTCTAACTGGGGAGTTCATTTCTTAAGGATAAGCTGCTACTGGGAGGCAGCCCTGTTTATAATCTTTTTTTTTTTTTTTTTTTTACCACTAGTTGTAATTATTGTAATTTCATGCTGGGCAGATAGTGCAGTGTGTGTATATGTGTAGAGTTAGGGACAGGATGGAGGGAATGAGGATAGAAAAAATAAAGTCGGCTTGATGCTCTTTCCACTGAAAAAGGCCTAATTACTTACCTAGACCTTAGACTATTCTCTCTAATTTTGCTCAACAGCTCTATTGACGTCAATGGAAATTCCAAATGAAGTCAGAATACAGCTTAATGTCATTTTGGAGCATAACAAAACATAAACCAGCCATTTATAAAATATTTCTAATTGCAATCATTACAGAACACATTATTCTTGATAAGTTTTCCCAAACTTGAAGGTAGGAGTCACCCAAACTGGTAAACAAAGTTCAATGCAAAATAATATAAATTTGTATTTTTAAGGTTTTAAAAGCATTGGCATATATCTCTCCCTTGCAAATGGCAGCCAAGAATTGTCAGATGAAAGATCCATGTTATCCCTGCTAATGATGTCACCAGTTTATTTTTTTATGTGCATATATTAATAATTTTCTTTATAAGGTGATTTAAAAAAAAAAAAAAAAAAAAAAGAGAGAGGTCAAGCTGCCTCATTAAAAACAACCCAAGAAGATAAAATAAATGGACACAGCAGATATTAAATAGTTATAAAAAAAGATGTTATCATTCATTAATCAGTTTAAGTGATTTTATCTAATTGCTGTGCCAGTTAATATGTCTATGCCTGGAACACTTATAGCATAAAAAAACTGGAACGGGAGAGGTAAATCATTTATAGTTGTCTATTTCCAGCCAAACTTAATCCAAAATCCAGTAAGGAGGCAGATTTTGATCTTACTGTGACCCTGGCCGCGAATGTAAATAAGCTGATTTCTTGGAAGTTCTTTTCAATTGTCTTTTTGGTATGCAGCAGAGGAGTGCTGGATGGAAAAAATAGAAAATACTGAACTGCAATTTTTGACTCATTTCCTTTGCTGTAACTGTGTTTTACTGTTCAGTGGCACACTGTCTCTATCAGAAATTTTGTAACCTCCCAATAATTTTTCTGTGAAGACCTGGCAAAATTAGCCGTACCTGGACTTCCAGGTGCATTGGCCATTCAGTCAAATGAAATGGCTTTAGGATGTGGGAGTTCATAGTTAATGATGATCTAGGTTGGAATATGGAACAGGAAAGGACTTTTTGTAGATCAAGTTCATTGTTTTGCAACTGCAAGCAGCTATGATGTTTAGTCTAGATGCCACTGCCTCTTCCACAGGTTTTGTCTGCCCCTCCTTCCACACAGAAAAACTGAATGTGCTTGCAAAATACCAGAAAACACAAGGTTGACAAAATGCTCTGCTAAGCCAGTAATAGCTTTCAAGTGGTGCTACCACAGTCCTGCAAGAGGAGAGACTTTGGTGGACCTGCCCAGAACCTCGTGAAGAATGGATCCTGTTACTCTAAAAGAAAAGGTAAAAATCTAAATATAAAAATATCCTGTTTTCTGCCTGTCACGAATGAGTGGTTTAGAGGCTGCTTAAAGAATCACCGTCAAAGGTATTAGAAGAAAGTGATTTAAATAGAGACTTATAAAGGTGCGGCTTAACAGAGTTCGATGGCAAGGTTCACTCTATTATTTACTACATGGATGAAACATATAAAGAAAAATCATGTTATGTCTAAGGGTTTATATCTTAGGGATTATATGTGATTAGCAGCAGTCTAGGGTTCATTCACTGTTTTAGCAGTACTTTATCAACTCATCATTAACAAACTTTAGCAGCACTTAATCATTAACTAATTTAATATTTATGAAGTAAGTGTTACTAGAGTTTACCACAATTAAGACTTAATTAGAGATTATGCTTACTATTAGTCCACACACACACAGAGGCCGAAATATATATGTATAAATGTACAAAAGGTATACCTGTTAAAAATTCCCCTCGAGTTTGGTGAAGAAATAATCTCGTAAAATGTCTCACCATTTCTCAACTGGAGGCAGTTGAGCTTCGAGGAGTGAAGAGTTTCAGCCCAGGTCCCGTTGGACCACGAGCCTCCGAATATTGCAGACCCGAGAGGTCATGAGCTCTGAGAGGTGTCCCACTCAGAGGGAGATACAGGATGCAGCCTGCTGTGGTCCTGGAGAGCTCAAAGGGCCTCACTTAGGACCACCGTTTACAGGTTCGCAAGATGGTTGGCTTTAGTCATCCTTAAATTTCCATCCTGGCCACAGTCCCAGGTGGTAATTACTAAAAATTTTCAAGGTTTCAGTGTTGTTCCACTTGAGCTACGACTCAGATAAGACGACATCTGGGCCAGGCAGTAGGGGTACATTCCCAGCCTGAGCTATGCAGTTTCTGATACGGTCAAGGAGCACTCAACCGCCAGACTCAGTACACCGAGGCCAAGGTTTCATGGGAGTTTCTGACATCAACATGGCCTGGGAGAGGGAGGGGAGGAAATGCACCACCACACTGCCACAGCAGACTGGGGGAGAATTCCTTCTTGAGCGCTGATCTGATGTTGGGTACATCATAGGCAACATCCATTAATCTGGCACAGGGGGAGATTTATAACCATCACTAGATGATGTAAATCCTGACTAAGCAAAACTCAATGAAACTATTGATACTTTTTTACAAAATTTATACTTGTTCAGACGACAGGGGCTGGTGAGACCTACTCAGAGGGGAGGACTTCAAGGCTACGGGAACCTGTGGTATCTGGTATTGTGGGAGCAACCTTCCCCTGCAGTTTGCACGCCAAAGGATACTGAGTGCCTTGCTGCTGAGATGGTCTCCCCTGTGTGAGGCAGTAGGCCAGCTTCCTCATCCACACTGGGCGTGGGTCCCTTCTTCCTCCACAATATGTGGTGGTGATGGAAACGATGAGACAATACATAAACACCAGAAGAATTTTTGTCCACATCCAAATAAAAATTAGCTTAATCTAACTGCCTCCTGGCTGTGTCTCATTAAAAGTAAGATGTATTGAACATTCAGAAATGTTTAACAATATCAAAATTTAGTTACTATTTAGTGGGAATGAAACTACGTATGTAAATTGCACAATTTTCAGGGAAAGTCAGCCTTTGGATGGTGTGCTAATAAGGACTGGGCGATCTTTGGCATTTACTGTGGAAAGAGAAATGCATTACAGAACGGAAAATAAAGCCTATGTTAAGCATGTGCAAAGGTACAGCATTAAGTAGACAGACACAATGGAAGACATAATTGTACTGAATTCATGTTTCTAGCCACAAGGGTGAACTTTCTCCAAAACACTTCCATGGCTGCAAGATCCTTGAGCCTCAGCATTCCTTTGTTGTTTAGTAAATCACTCTGAAGTCTATTGCATAACGTGCCCTTCATCCTTTTCTAGTTGTTTGTCCTCACATGGAATAACTGCCTCATCATTCCAGCTGAGTTCACATAGTAGCTGCAACCTGAAATATAAGAAAGGGTAAAACATCAACCCTTTAAAAAATTAGTAAACTTCTCATGTCAACATATAAGGATGCTCTGTGAGTCTAAAACAGGGCACCACAAATTAATAGGCATATAAGAGTTTTGATCTGACATATTTTGACTATTTATGTCAGTTTTGCATCCCAGATCCCTAGTTAGCTTCAAAATTTTCACTCACTTTTCCTCAAATGATTCTTTTGCCGAGAAAGTGTCCACTGTTGAAGAAAGAGGTCATGGCTCAGGAGCACTTGGGGAGTCCTGCAGCTGGATTCAGCTAAATCACTTTGCTAGTTGCCTTCTTAAAGTGTTTGCCAGCTAATAAAGTACATCTCTGTTTCACTTTTCTTTTAATGTGAGAAAGGCATTCTGCCACTAGATTTACTAGCGGGGGGATCTCAAAGAAAACAGTCAGAATTAGTCACTGACCTGAGGACCTAAATTTAAATAAAAGGTAAAACAGATGCTCTCTGGAGGAACTTGAGACACTAATGAGCATGTGCATTGCATCTGCATTCCAAGAAGACTATATGATTTTAAAATCTAGAAGTCCTCTAATCTCAGAATCCTCTAACGAGGACTTCAAATTAATCTGAGAAAATAATCTGATAATCTTTAAAATAATCTGAGAAATCCTCTACTCTGGAACATTTGAGTATTGTTGTCATTAATTAGAGCAAATTCAAGCTCTAGCATGAATACCTGTTAACCTGCTTTTCCAGAATTCTTTTGTCTTCTTTTAAAATTTCTTTCACTTTTCTGTAATTCCTAATCACTGGGCAATTAAGCATTGAAATGTTCCTTTGCAAATACAGTTCACTGTATATCAGGCTTGTTTACGGTAACTGCTCACACAGGGACGATGATGCTGTTGTGATTATACAATCTACACTCAGGTCTCAGTCTTGAGAACCAGACTCCCAGGAGATGTTTCAGTGCTACTATCATTGCTTTAGTGGTTTGTTCTGTTTCGCTTCTACTGATACTTGATGTTACATGGTCACAACATTATATCATCTCCTTGGAGGACATTAAAATAATAGTAAAATACAGTGCAAGTTCATATGATTGGTCAGAAATTATTTTGAATTGTCTTCATATATTCTTCTGTAGTTAATTCAGGATGGTATTTCACCGCTGCACCTTGCATGCAAAAAAGTGTAAATGCAGATGTACTGAAACTAGTAGCAATATTAGGAAAACATTGCTTTCAACTCAAGGATTAAATGAGATAATAGCTTCATGTTAAAGAACTATTAAATAAATGTAATAGTAAATTAAAATTTAGTATTGCGTTGTGGGAACTCATTATCTAGGCTAGTTGAAGAATGTTTCAGGCCAACATATCTTGTAATTTTCATTATATTTCATTATGTAAGTATTTTTCAGAAATGTTATCCATAATCAGTGCACTGTATGCACTATACTGTGTATAGTGGCCTTTGCTTTAAATTATGTATCGTATGTAAGCATTTCTGTGTAGAAAAACACACAGAGACAACATTACTGAACCACATCCACCTGTGTCTGCAGGACAGTCACACAACAACCAGTGTCTATGCCCAAAGACACTCCCAGGCTTTCCAGAACTGTTGTGCCATTTCAGTTCTCAGCTACAAAGAAGACAGACTGGGATTTCTGTCTTGGCCAAACAATGCCATGCAGTAAACACTATGTTTATTTATTGCAGAAGAATGAAGAACCAAATCTACTCTAAATAGAAAGTGAACTAATGGATTCAGAATTCCTAGGTATTTCCAATACGGGGCTTACATGGCTTTTCTCACTTTAATTTTACTTGATAAAAATAGCTGTTACAGGCCTGGGAATAAACAAATTAAATTTGAAATACGTAGATAGGAATCACGCAATATATACTTACAGTAAGCACCATAAAAACTTTTTTGATAATAGCTAGCTGCAATCGGAATATTTTTAATTATTTTTATTTTTTATGTATAAAACACACCTCTCAGATTTTTCTTAGCTCCCTGAACCTACTTTCCTAGAATCTTAGCCAGTTTATAGTATCATAAACACAATTTATCCTGTTCTGCCTCAAAAATGGGCATAGTACAGTGCTCCTCTAAATGTGCTAGACTTCTCCAACTAAAAACAGTTTGAAACCAAAAAGAAATCCTTTACAGAGACACTGAAATGAAAGCAAAATAACTAATTAGGCATTGATCCAAACTGTCTTAACAATCATGCAGACTTCCATTGTGTCACTGAGCTTTGCATCCAGTCTTTTGGACTACAAACAGCATCAAACTAAAGCAAATCCTTACCTCCCAATAGAATTTCATTAATGCCTCCCCCCAACTTCTCAAAATTAAAAATGTGCTTATTATTTTGCTGGATCAGAATCTCAGACCATGAGGCTTTTGTGTTAAGAAATGATATTTTAGCTGTACTTTGAAATACCACAATGTTTTCTGGCATTGAACGAATCTTTAAAAATTGAATAATAATGAAACATTGTGGAACAAAAGATAACTTGATTTAAAATTGCATGACAAATAAAGCCATTATATCTGTCATAGCCTTGATTTAACCAATTTTGTTCTTCTATGTTTTTTAATGTTTTTTTTTCAGCATTGTGATAAGCTGATAGAGTGTCATCTTTGTTTTTGAGAATTATGTACACATGGATTACAAAAAAAGAAGGTGGTAGGGTCCTTTCAGTTTTGGTGAGACAAATTTGAAGATTCAGATGTCACGGCATTTGTCAACAGAAACTGCTGAGCATGGCATATCTGTTTTCTGTGATTAGTGAGTTGTCCTGCCAGAGATGCTACAGGAGCATCTTCACCTCTTATGACACTGTTTGGGTTATACACCGGGAAAGACAAAAAGAAAAGAATTCTGGTGTAGTATATGTAAAACATGCAAAAACTCAACCACCATGGCATGTGAATAAATACACACTAAAGTCTCTATGCACTGCTACTTGCGATGGATAACATTTCTAGCTCATGTTTTGATTACCAATTTGCTGAACTGTTTTTTGAAATTCAGATACAGGTTTTAATGCAATTGTGCAAACACTTTTACTTTGTTACTGTGGAAGGTTGAAAGTAGCGATGTTTTAACAAGAGGTCAGGTTGGACAAGGCTCTGAGCCCTGAAGATGTCCCTGCCCATGGCAGGGGGATTGGACTAGATGACCTTTAAAGGTCCCTTCCAATCCAAACTGTTCTATGATTCTATGAAAAGTCATGTTATGATGTAGTCAGCATGAGGTGTCTTGTTAAAATGTTCCACAAGTCTAGCTGCACAGCTCTTGTGCCAGTGATCAGTATGGCCACCTTCACCTATATTTCTCAGAAACAGATGAAAATATTACAGAGTCTGCCTGAAGTTCTGCCTCCTAATCCCGTTTCCCCCCTTTTTTATATGGTGTCTAAGCAAGGAGAGTATGAATCTTTAAGTTCTCTTGCAAGATCTCATATTTTGAAGAATGATTATTTTTTTTTTACTTATGGCATCATATATTAAAACACCACACACATTCAAATCACATAAATTCAAAAGTAAACTTCAAGCTCAACAAATTAGCATTTCAGGAATCATATCTTAGTTATAGCAATGACATAAAAAAAAGCAAAAAGGCAGCCATGACAAAGGGAGTATGAGTCAGTAGTTTCGAAGTTAATCAAAGGTAAATAAAGACGAGAATTAAAGAAACCAGCTGCACAATTTTATTTTCCATATTAGGAAAGTATTACAGTTTTATATTTCCTACAGAGATACTCAAACGCTAATAATCATATCATTAAAAAGCAAAACACTAAGAACGGGAAATTTTAGTGGTACCATACATTAAATTTTCCCTCTTGTTACATTAGTCAATTTGACAGCTCTTGTTCTTACTAGTGGAATCTAAAACGCTAGACTACATTTTACTTTTCTTTGTCAGAGGCCAAATAATGTATGAAGAAATTTTAAATCCAGATGAACTACAGCATACTAGACTGCAAGTGGCATACTGCCACTTATCCTCTGATGTGCTACTGATTTTGTATCCAGTTTCTGTTGCTTCTCTAGTGCCTCAGTTTAATTCTTCCAAAAGTCAAATATTGACCCACAACTCAACCACTCATGGTCCAAATAGGTGACTCATGGTCCAAATAGGCCTCTGAGTCAGCTCAAAATCTGAAAAAAGGCAAAACAGAAATAACAGAAGATGTGCGTAAGCATGCCTTAATTGTTGTTTTTTCAATAGAAAAGGATGGAAGAGGGGGGTACAGGAAAAAAAAGAGGGAACTATATTCTGTTTTAGACTGGGAACACAAGAGTTTTGCTTTTCAGGCTTGACTTTGACATGACTTCTTAGTAGCATTGAACAAATCCTCTTATCTTCAGGTATTTTTACCTATCTGTTGTTGCTCATACTTCTCTTGTCTGTCTTCACGGGATGATGTCTTTTTAAAGTGCTTTGAATTGGACAAGACCTACAGAGTGGCTAAATATAAAAGTGTAATACTCAGCCTAAAGCGCAGAGTAATTCCAAACAAATTCATTTTTAAAAGAGTAATGTTAAACAGGATGTTAAAGATACCGTAATGAAGTAAGTTTTACACTTGACATCTCTTCTACAATAGAAGGATTTGGAAAGTGTTTCCTTGCAAGTAGAATAGGTACCAGTTAGAAGAAAGTTATTTAGTCACTGTGTGGTGAATTTAAAGTCAGAACTGCCTAATGTGCCTGAAGCAGAAAACCCCTTGGATAGTATGTTCAACAGAAAATCAGAAATCTGATAATGATTTTGGGGGCATGGTTTTAAATAAACCTTTGGGAGGTGATGAAAAGGAAACATTTCACTAATTTTGTAAGTGAGATGGTGACTTGCTTAAGAATAATATGGAGCACTAAAATCTCCTGAAAATATATCTATACAGCTCTGGATCTGCTGTATTACAGAAAATAATTTGGTTAGTGCTCGTTGCACAAAAACCACCTTATCCAGTCAGGAAATGAAACATGATATATCTTTTCTTTTGACACTGGCACAAGTTCTGCACAAGTCTGATTCATCTTGAGTGTAGCAACTTGCAAACATACGGCCCTTTCACCTGAGTAGACACGAAAATGTTTTTAGAAGCTTAATATTCTAAAAGCCAGGAGAATATTCTTTGGAATAGTGGAAAATCCAATATTGCAAGATGATATTCTTGCCAAAGCAACACCAATGCTTTTATAAGCACCACCCCAGAATTATCACTGACCAATATAAATGTCGTGTTGTTTATTTGTGTCCTGGTGAACTACCCAGTTCAATTCAGAAATAAGCAACATTCACCATCATGTGGGCAGAAGGAGCCTAATTCTACCAACTTCGGTTTGCTCCATCTTTAGGCTGTAGAATTGGGATGTGCTTTTCTTTGGCCCTCTCTGTTAATCCAGCCAACTCCCTAGTCCTTAAATCCCCATAAAACATTTACTTATGCCATAGAAATACTCTGTGTGAGAGAAACCTTCAACAAAATCCCTGTGATGCACGGCCAAGATTCTGCAAGGAGTTAAGAGCTGACTGTGAGGGCTTGTCTGCTTCTAGAGCCAGGAGCAAAATCTTTGCCACAGGAAATAAGATAATGCATCAACAACTTAATTTATCTTCCAATAGAAGCACCTTGCCTTGGGGAGGTACACTGAATGCCAGATGCTGTCACACCAAAATCTGAAGCAATTTCATTATTAGTCTTTCAAATAAGGAATAATCATTTATTCAATTTATTGTTCAGGGATCTATTCGAGGAGTCCCTCTTAAGGACTTACAGAAAATATGGAATCTAGAGTGTTAGTTAATTGCAACCACATATATCAAGGGCAAAAAGGTAGCATAAAGCCAGAGAAACAGTCTGTCAGGACCCTGAAGGCACCAGAAGGCCTCCCCTGGGGCTGCCCTCCACCCCTGCCCATGGCCCAGGACCCTGTTTCAGCCCAGCCCAGAGCTGTCAGCCTCTGTCCCAGTAACGTTGCAGCAATGCCAGCCTCCATCTCCATCTCCATCCCAATCCCTGTAGGCAGTTGGTCTCCTGGATGGACCCCCTCGCCCTGCAACATATGCTGCAGCTTGTCTCCAGCCCTGTCTCTGGTCCCAGCTCCTTTTGCTCCTGATGGGACCACCTGGATAGACCCTTCATTGCTTGGTATGTCTGGCATGGCTATAGATAGACATGGCCAAAGATTAAACCAAGTCTACAAACAACAGTCATCTTTTCTCAAAATCATTATTGCATTGGATATATTTCAGGACTGTCCTTGTGCTTATATGCTAAGTGGAAGATTAGACAGCATTTTCTGAAGTCATAAGGTGATGAAAAATTAGTCAAGGTAAGTCACGGTAAAAACTTCTGTAGTTAATAACTTAAACTGCTGATTAGTGTGAGCGTGGAAGAGGTCTTTCAGAGGGTGAAGGAGAAATTTAACAAAATCTGGTTGATAGTTGAATTAATCTACCTGTTAGATAGTCTTTTTTCTCAGATCAACAAAATTGGTAACCAAACTGATAAATTTGTATTTTAGACTATTTCTCTGCATAATAGCATAGGTAGAAACTGGTAGTACAGAGGGAGGTAAATGTTAGTAGTGAATAAAAAAAAATTTGGCCTGGAATGAAGTGATGAGTGGGTGGAGATGGGATGAGCTTTATTAAAAGTTTCTCTAAATTACTTCATAGTAGGAAAAAATTACATAGTATTAAATGCATTGATGATACCAAGATAATAGAAACTGTAATTATTGTACCACAGAAGAAAAAAAAAAACCAGACCAAGGAAGAGAAGTGGGGGCAATAGTGTAATAGAAGGATTTAGTGCTACAAATTAAAAATTAATTTGAAGAAAACTAACTAAGAAAATCATAAACAATTTGAATGAAATGCAGCTTGAGGGAACAGAGGGGGATAGAAATAACAAGTTAAATAATTAACAAAACTGCTCAAGAAAAAGCAGCAAAAGCAATACTAAAGAAAGTAACAAATTGGTAGAAACATTACTCATAAAGCGACTAAGACAACCGCTTAGTTATTACATGTAGCACACCTCAGGCTTTGATTGAAACAGAGAATGTAGGTGTTGATTCAAAATCCAGTAAAGTCAATTGAAATATTCCTTTTGAGTAATAAAGAGCTTTGGGACGGGACCTCAGCTACTGGGGAGTGTCCAGATGTCAAAGAAATGTCATATTAGGAAAAAAGGTTCAAGAACTAAAGCAAATGGAAGAAAACGGCAACATTCTCTAATTACAGATTATGGAGACAGTACTGCAATTATATGACGTTCCAGTGGCAAAATCCTTATGTACATCTGTGTAAGGAGATGTTCTGGTTAGAGATCAGATTGCATATTTTCAACCAGAAATGTTGTTTCCATTTAGATGTGGAAAAAGACAATTAGTGCCAAAGTAGAGGCCAACAGTATTATGTGTTATGTAAACCAAGACTAGTGTGAATATGAATTCATATATTTATGTATAATTATATATATAGAGAAGCAGATTTTCAGAAGATAGATTTTGTTTGTTTCAGTCCAAATAGTTATTCTTTAAAATAAATACAAAAGTGATTCTCCATTTCTCCATTATATTCCATGTGGACATTTGAAGTTTGTTAAATTCTGTACTTTTCTACTCATATTGGCTGGCTAATGGTATTTTTGATTTAACATTGCTCTTTCCAAATGTGAATATTATTCCTGAGTTCTCTTACTTTTCCCTGTCAAAAGGATTGGAATGCTATAGGTTTGCTAAGAAAAATAACTTCCCAATGCACATAGAAATTAATTTATTAGTTATCTTATAGTTCTTATGGCCACTTTTAAGGCTCTAGGTTATAAGCAAACAGTCCCTAGTAAATATTTGGATGCAAGTAGTTTATTCATATATCATATTTCAAGTGGTCACAGTTTTATCACAAGTCTCAAAACATATGTTCTTTGTAAAAGAGTGTCTACTGCTGAGAGAAGTCACTACATGGAAAAACTTAGCTTCTACTCACAAAATGTTCCTACCTCTCATGAATGTGAAAGATATCTTGAGCTCATGAACTGACATCTTGTTCTTTCAGAAACAAAAAGTTAAATAATCCCCCATTTTTTTTTTTTTAGAAGTTTGAGCACACATTTTAACACAGCTGATGACATGGTATGATTCCGAGCTTCGTGACTAAATGACCTCACTTCTGCAGATGAGAATATTAGAAAATTACCAGTGAATATATTTTATTCACTCCGATTCTCTGAATTCATCTTTAAAAGAAGATAAGTAAAGTATAGTGAATCAAAGATTGTCTTGAGCTTACAGATAAGGAGTGAGGTAACAGGGTTATTTGTCAAAGATTAAATGTAGGTCAGACTGCCCGGATCTTCTGGCTCTCAGTCTAGTGCCTTAAGCACAAGATCTTATTTGAACTTCAAATATTTCAGTAAGAAAGTTGAGAGGACTTCAGAGAAAAAGGGACATGTCAAAGTCCAAAGTCTACCTCCATGCCCTGGAGAAGTACTGTTGTAGACGATGGGGCTATCCCTTTTGGATATATTAACATGTTTCTCTTGTCAGACTAGAGCCCTGCTGAGATACTGAAAGCAAGATACTTGCATGCAAGATACTGAAGCAAATAACTATGCTCACATATTGATGTCCCCACATTAATGTTCTCATAGTTAAATCAGAACACAAACACAAAACAATCATAGTACAAATACATGAAGAGAAGTGAACCAAAAATAAAAATCTTCGACTGAAGCACAGGCTGTGTTTTCTGAACTGTTTGTGACTGCCCTCTAATTTTTCATGTCTACACTCTTACAGTGAAGAGGACACTGTAAGATACCCTTTACTGGTTGTGACTTAGGGTGGTAAAGCTACTTTGCAATGTTGTCTTTCATTTTAAAGCACAATTAGGGTGATTTCAAAGCTTATCATTGTATGCCATGATTGCAAGGACTTTTTAAAATCCTTTTTTCTTTCAGGTATTAACATATTATATCAAAGACAGGCCAGTTTTTGATGCAATATTCTTTACTGTTATTAAAGTGAAAGGCTTCCCTATTAAATTATTTCAATGAATTTAACTAAAAGTGACAGTATCAGAACTATAATCTGCTTAGGAATTCCTTACTCTTGGAATGCTGGAAACCTATATTTTAAGAAGAGGTGTACTCTAATATTTTAATTTCTTCTTGGAGTTCAATAAGAAATGAATGTTTAAGTAATCAGTTTAACACCTAAAATGGGGCTTGCCATTTGATCTGTTACACCAGTGAGTTCAAAAGAATATGGCACATTCTTATCTCACATTGTGTTCTTATACATGAATAAATGGCTGAAGTAAAATCAGGTCTGAGTCTTGGAGATTAGATTAGGGCTTAATACTGGAGATCAACTGTTCTATGACTATGGTAGCTGTTTATTGCCTCATTCTGAGTACTTACTGATGGTCATAACTATGTAGGGTGTTGACCAGATGGCTTTCTGGTCTGATCCAGTAAAGAAAAATGTAGGCATACAGAAATTCCTCTGTTGAGTGAGTAGAGGAATTAAATAGCTATTTAATTAAGTCTTTGCACACAGTGTGACAATTGAAGCAGCTCTAGAAGTATTTTGACTGAATCATAAAATGAGATTATGAAAATGCTGGAGAAAAGGGGAATCAGGACCCCCTGGGAACTCTAGGAAGCGCAAAACAGGTTGCAGTATCCTAGATGTAGTAAGTAGGAGTAAAGAGTGAAGATCCCTCCTCTTGATCAACAGGCTGTGATCCTATAGGATGTAACCTAGGATGGCTTCTTGCTGCCAGGGCCACTGCTGGCTCATGCTCAGCTCACTGCCTGCCAGAGCCTCGGGGCTTTTCCCGCAGAGCTGCAGCCTGGGAAGGCACGCCCAGCCTGCACCGCTGCAAAGCGCTCTTCCTTGGAGAGGAATTCCTTCCTCTTTAAGAATTTGTCCTTCTTAAATTTCATCATGTTGGCTCATTTCTCCATCTTTTCTATGTCCCTATGGGCGGCAGCCCTACCCTGCACCATCCAGTTTCTTGTTGTCACCACCTCAAGTCATTAATAAAGATGTTAGACAAGACCCCACAGTACTCCGCCAGCCTCCAGGTAGAGAGCAATCCATTAGCCATTACCCTCTGAACCTGATCCTCAAACCAGCTTTTTACCCTTCAAGTTGTCTAAAGCACTATTTGTTCATGTGCTATTCATATGTTTCATATATGATCACCTTTGTCACCTGGGGAGGTGAACAAAGACACACCAAATTCGGAGAGTCAACTTTTTATATTTTTCACTTTTTACCCTGTGGATTCAAAATATGTCTCTTGGGAAATCTTTTTCAATGCCACAGGCTCTGTGGCAAATCTTGGGAATGAGGAGGAAAAAATGCTAAAATGACCCTCTCTCAAAAGCAGCCTTCTTCAAGTCCTATACCTCTGAGAGAAAAACCAACCTTCTTGAATTGCTAGAATGGGCAGCATATTTCCTGTGGAGTTTGTTGACACCACACTGAATAGTAACTCAAGGTATTCATGTAGTTATTAAGGTTTAATTATTTACTGAGTAACTGAGGTTTTCTGACATTCACTGTGAACCCTGTTTCTCCTTTTTGTTCCTTACCATACAATCTCTTTAGACCATATGCATTTCTCAGTATTATCCCAAGAATATCCTGCCAGAGAAAATATATAATACAATCAAATGTTTTCCAACACTAAGATTCTTTGGTGGCATTTAGAATTGTTTGCTGCTGGCTTATCTTAATATTCACATACAGTTTCATAGTATGAGAGTACAGCTGGCAACTATGGTTCAGTCTACTGTCAGTCATTTTGTAATGCTGTATATGATTAAACAAAATAAAAGTATATCACCTTTCTTGGAATACAAGTGAGCCAGGAATGTTATGATTTGTCCGTCTCACAGAAAACTTTCTGTAGCACACAAAGTGGAAATTTATTTCTATACAATCTGTTTTCTAAAGATCACCTGATAACTTTGCCAAATAAGATCCTGTGCATATATATATATATATTTGCATGAAAATAAGCTTCTTTTATTAGTGTGTGTGTTTTGGTTGTCTGGTGGAAAAAGTTCTGGCAAGCATCAGCAGAGCTTATTGACTGCACTGATCCCATTAACCAGAATTCATTCTTGAGGCAGAGTTGCTTCCTGACAACCATTGTCCATGTGCTGTTTGTGACTAAATATGTTCCACGACTGATTTATTTGTATAAACAGAATTGATTGCATTAATATCTCTTAGGAGCCACAATATGAGGAACTTGGAAACAGAAGAAAACATTGAACCATGCTCTTCAGAAACCTAAAGACTTCTCACAGTAGGGGTGACTGTCCTAGAGTGATGAGATACAAGGCCACATACCAACTTATGTCTGGATCTTAATTCAAATTCCTGCATGCCATGATTTTGTATCAATAATTTCATCTTCGTTGAAAAAAATGCCATCACATACCACTAGACAGACCAGTCTGCATTACTATGACAGGTATTGTGGTAACTATGTACCTTTATGGAAATTGTACATATACAACCCTTCTGGAGAGTACAAGCCTAAGATTTCTTTTTCTAAAAATAGAAATTAGTATGTTTCATTAGTAATATAATATTAGAAAAAAGCAGGCAACTGTACTACTCTTTTGCTTTGTACACTTTTGTCCTCTTGATGCTTTTGCCCTCAAGATCTTTTTTCTGCCAGGGTCTCCAGTATCACTTTTGCCGGCTCCTTATGATCAGTAGTAGATGAACACTGCCAGTTTTCCTTTACTCTGATGCCATGTGGAATGATTCATGTAGGATTTTTCTTAAAGTCTTATAAGCTGGTTGCTTCTAAGGGAGAATAGCTGTAGTGAGAGATTTGTCCTTCTTATACCTTTTACTGTTTGTGAACTTCTGTGTTCATATGCTTTATCTTGTTCTCTGCCCTGATAGTGCTTGCAGTGACCATCCTGCTGGGAACCCAGGTAACTCTCCTGCCACAGTACTAGCCCTACCACAGTACTAACTGGGTGGCTTCTTACTCCTTAACTTTTCTTTTCCACTAACGGTGCTTTCAAAATGAAAGCTGCAGCTAGTAGTATCCTTGTGCAGTAGCATGTGAGGAGATGTGCTGAGGACAATTCTCTTTTCAGTTTTCCTGCCATCCAGTAACACTGTTCCCAGACTCTTGAGAAGTTCAAGGTTTCACAGACATTCCCAGTCACTTGCACCACAGCAGGCAGCAGCATGTTGCTCTTTAGCATTGATGTAGCTATTCATTCCTTCTGACTCATCACAATGGAGAATCAAACTATTTTCATCTTTTATATCTGGCAACACTTCAAGAAATCTATGTAGAAAGCTGCTCATGGAAAACAACTTGAAATGTAAAAGCACCAGGAATTCTGAGCCAGAGAAAAATCTAAAAATCCAATAAGTAGTGTTTCCTATTTTAGAGTGTTACTGGAATATATTCTATTTACTGTGTAGCTTTATTCAGAGCCCTGCCTTTTGAAGAACACTTTAGCAATAAAAATTATGAAGACAATTTGCTAGCACATTCCTTTCTTAGAACAAATGCTTCCAAGCAACTATTAAGCAGTCCATCATTGAGCAGACAAACAGATAGACTGAACTCAGATACCATAATTCAGTCCCATTTTCTGTTTTATGGAATGTCTAGTCATCTTCTATGTTGGTTCAGGTATCCTAAAGCATCTGTGGCTCCTGCAGTTATTCAGCAATTGTGTTAGCACTTTTGGATCAGTGGACTTGCTTCTTAAATTACACTTACCTTGTTCTACCAACGAGCCTTTTCCAGGCAAGTGTTTGTTTCCTGTACAGGTAGGTTTAATTTGCAGCACAAACCATTACACACTAACCTCCCCAAGAGCCTTGGAAGGTGTGCAAGAATGGAAAAGTTGTCTGACCACTGAAGTAAGAAAGCTATTGGTCTTCCTGTAAGGGAGAAGCTTCTGTGCAGTGGATTAAAAGGAAAGAAATGTATGGGATTTTAGTGGCATATGAGCACAGAGAGTAGCAGTGGGTAATGGATGATGGGAAAGTCTGGAGATGGTTAGAGTGTAGGGTATCAGACTGGATGATGGGCAGGAATGTCGGGAGCGGTGAGAACCGCATGTGGCACAATCAATGAGGAATAGGCTGCTGGGTTATAAAGTGATCACAATGGGTACCCTAATGTGCTCAGGCCAAAACATGCTTAGTCTCCTAAACATACCGTTGAACTGAGCTGTGCTGGACACTGAGAAAAGGGGGCAGGTGGCCTGAGGTGGCGGGAGGGAAGACAGGTTCAGTGCAGGCTATGGGCTCTGACACTGAGGTGAATCTGCTCCCCTGCAAGGGCACAGGCTGTGGTGTCGTAGGAGATGACCACCTTTCAGCCCTGCACACCTTAGGCTTCCACTGAGAATCTAAGTGTTATGACACAGCCTTTCTTCACACACACACAACTCACAGCCTCCCTTTTCCAATTCCCATACTTAACCCACAGATGTCCCAACTCATTCTGCACACAACCCCATTTGCCAGTCCAACAACCCAGCCCACAGCTCTCCATCCCCTTGGTGCATCTCCTTCCCGACTCTCTCTTCCTCCCTTGCTCACTCCATTAGTCCTTCAGCCTGTATGGGATGGATAAACTGGGAGCACCAGTCTTTTAGTATCATGTACACTCAAAGTTTCTGAGTGCATAATTCCTAGGAATGAATAGTGGATTTAGAGTTGGGCTACGGCTGGTCTGTCAGTGTTCATAAAACATTATGAAATATCAGCTATACAGAAGACTCTTAGCGACTGCAACCCAGTAAATCAGATTGAATTTCATCCTCAGCGTTTGCATGAATTGTTAATATTTGGAAGCAATTTGAAATCTAGAGGAAGAAACTCTCCCAGAACAAGCTCAGACCAACAAAAGATAAATTGTCTCTGCATTTCTTATATACCATGAGAAACTGGTTTGTAGGTCAACCCTCATTAAAAAAGGAGTTGCTACATTTTGTTGTCCTCCCTAAAGAGAGGCATATAACATCATTCATTCTATGATTAGTTAAATTTCAGTTTTATATTTTGGCTTGCTCATGCAGTTTCCAGTCTTCCAGATTATTGCCAGTGACCCTTCATTACAACATAACTCTGTGGAGATTGAAAACTGAATTACTACACATTGCCTGTGACATACTCATTAGCCTTTTCAGAGCATTTGTCCCAGTGTCTGTGCATCCTGTATTTGTGAATCAAACACAGGTCACTGGGCTCAGTGTTCAGCTGCTGTGAAATATCTTCAGAGGAGCTATGTTGAAATAAACCAGTTGATGATTTGTCTTGTCATATGGAAAGGGAAGCCAGAGACAGACCAAATATCTTCATGATTGCTTTTCGTCAGTAAATGCCAGTACGGTATAACTTGGTCAAGGCATGCTAAAAGGCAAAAGTATAAAGTCTATAACAAATCTTGTTTGCTTGACTGTGGATATTAGGTAGAACTTAGTGGGGCATAAAATCTGGCATAAAGCATCCTGAAATGTTATATGAAGATTGTATTAAAATGTGAAAATATAAAAAAGTGAAAAAATGAACACTGGCTATAATATTTTCACATCTTATGAATGACTTTATTAGAAAAATAGAGAATTAGCTGCCTCAAGAATTTAGAATAACTACTATTAGCTTCTAGCCAAGCTAATGTATACTATTTTCCTGGATAATTGCCACATCCTCTCACAGTTTTTTTTTAAAAGTGGTATTTCTTTAAATGTCAAGTTGGGCTGTGCTGAATTATGTCAGATTATAGAGTTTTCTAGGATTTAACTTCATATAACATGGTTAACAAACAAACTTTATATTTCATAAGAAATGCAATATTAAGTAACAAGTGTTTAGGAATAGAGCAAATTTCATCCTACCAGTGACAGAAGATAATACTTGAATGAAGCATAGTAAAAACTAGGCATAGGCAATTAGGCAAAACGAAACACAGAACTCTTTCTTGCAGGAAGTTAATTTACTTGACTATCTTCTCTAGAGGTTGCCAAAATACTTATGTAGGCAGCTGGAGAGGACAGGTTAATATTAATCATGAAATCCAAGGGTAGCTCAGGTTATTAGGACTTTCGTGTGATCAGGATTTCATCCACGGGCTGTATAGGCAGGTGATCATTTTAAGAGACCCCCAAATGAGGAATAATAAAACCCATAGTTGCATTGGATGCTGATATTTCAGATACTTGTCTCAGGCAAAGCCATTGCTGTGTTTGGCTCAGTCAGATCTACCCACACAGCGTATGGTTCAAGTATGGTACAGAGTTGATGCAGCCTAAGTATGTTTCAGCACATGGCCATTATTAGACAAGCACTATCAGCACTCTTATAACTTGGGAAAAGTTTTGCACTTTTTATATTTGAGGTAGAACAGTTCCTGAAAGCTAGAACAACTAAAGGTATAACAAGAGAGGTATAACAACTGCAGCCTCCTTTTTTTGAATGTGTCTGCTATTCCACAGAATCAGAAACACTGACCCTTATATCAGGGATCAAATAAAACTGAAGGAGAAGATTTCTCAGTTTTCTGAATCTCAGAGTGTGAATTGAGACTATAATAACAGTTTCCTCATTTTTCAAAAGAAAGATAAGGATTTCTCTTCTTACATTTTTCTTCTCTACATGTAGATCTCATGGCTCATTCATTGACACAGTATATGTATTTTCACATGCAACATGGAAGTACATTTATTATTGCAGCATTTAATGCTGCTAGAATATAATATATAGTTTGAGAGAGCAGCGGTATTGAACTGAACTCTTTTCTTTCTGGAAGATACTCTCCAAATTAAAATGTTTCATAATGTGAATGTCAAGAAAACTAGTGTCTTGCATCAGTCAGAAAACTATATCCTTATACTGTGATAGGTGACATAATACCAGACCCTACAGGGAAACGCGTTGGGAGAAACTGTGGTTCACATTGTTTTAAAAAAGATGCTGACAGTGTTAGGATTCTGATATTAGAAATGTGAATGCAAAGGCAAAGTTTATGGGTATAGATAAAGCTGACTGTTATGCATACAGAAAGATGACTTATTTCAGTGTCAGATTCCTTGACATATTAAATCTGTTCCAGTAGGGGGAGAAAAAAAAGCAAACCACATGGAAATTATAATTCCGTGGGGAATAAAGAACTCTATATACTCTTGGTTGTATCTATTATTTCATACCATTTTAAAAAAGAAACCGAGTTAACTAATGGAATCTTATAAGGAGATTAACATCATATTCATTTTATAGATCAATAAATTGAGACAAAACATAATTAAATGACTCATCACAGACTGTGCTAGAAATAACTTGCAGACTGATTTAAAACAGTGCTAATGGAATCTCCACCTACACTTTTTATCAAATTAAAATGTGAACAGGTAAGAAGTTGGATAATGCTTAATTTAATGCAATGTGTTTAATGTTTCACATTTATAGTTATTTACAGTAATATTTCCAGACACACTTAAGTTAGTTGTTTAGGAAAGCCCCCAAAGAATACTGTGCTGCCTGTCCCTGCAGCTTTTCCTCCAAAAGGTCCAGAAAAAGGTGATGTGGACAATACTTTCTCAATCATCCATGCAGCTGAATCTCTAAATGTAATTTTCTGCTTACCAAAATTTAAGCTATACTGGAAGATGAAATCAATCTTTTTTCAACAAACATCAGAAAGAGATAAAATCATTGATGATAAAAATCAGCTGTCTTCACTGAAATTACATCAGAAATTCATTTGATTTAGAAATTACTTAGCTCTTTATTGCTTCTGAGCAGTTGCTACATGCTAATAAAAGTTATCTCACACCAGCAGACCTCATTTCTTGTTAATTCTGGGGCTTGTGCTATGTAACTCTAAGGTCCAATTAATGAAGGCTTGAGCAGCCTTCCTGAAAGCTCCCCAAGTTGGAAAAATGATACCTGCAGCTCATATTAAGTCTTTATGANTACAACCTCCCTTCAGATAGTTGTAGAGCGCGATGAGGTCTCCCCTCAGCCTCCTCTTCTCCAAAAAATGGGATGGCATTGTTTTTGCTCTCTGAATTGGGGAAAGCATTTGTGTTCTAACAGATCAGGTTTTTCATTTGTTTTTCTCTTCATTTCTCCTGGCAATGTGGCCAAGTTACCTCTTTGTTGTTTCAGAAGTGGATAAACTGCCATTTAGTGACTTCCCTTACATTAGAAAATTTCCCCTAATGTTTAGCCTGAAACATCTCTTTTGAATGTTAAGCACATTAGATTCTTGTGCCCATGACTGACATGAGGAGAGGTAATGCCCCTTCTTTGGCAGAAACTTTTCATGGCGCTCCTTTTGTTCTCTCAGTCTTTTAACACTGATCATTTGGTATTTTAATCTTTCTGAATAAGCCATATTTACTGTAACTGTGTGCATTCCTGCTGCTCTCCTTTGCATTGTCGTTGCTTGATTGTGTTGTGGTGCTCACAGACTTGGTTTCATGTTCTCTGCAGAGAACTCCAGCCAGGGCACTGCAGATGTGGTACATAACAGTCATCCTTCACATGTCCTGCAGGCTCCATTCATTCTTTTCAGATCCAGATAATGACGATTGTTTTTGTCCAAGACAGCTTGGCATTGTGAGTCATTATCCAGTTTGCAATCTGTAATAATCCATCTGCCCTCCCTTGCCCAGTGGGATGTATCTAGGTTTGTCAACTACTTGTCTTGGTCCTGGTTTAAAGCCATTCTCAAAACCCAACAAGATATTTTGCAGCATTCTTAGATTTGTTGGTGAAGAAGTAGAGCTGTGACAATGTTGAAGGAAACCTTCACTTGGGGAGCAGTACAGACAGTATTATTAGCAGCTAGGGTGGTGCAAGGCTGTAGGCCTTCTCTTGAGCTGTCAAAATTCACTAGTGATTGAAACCAGTGTAAATAAATAGAATGTGCTTTAGATTTTATTAGCTGACCAGTTTACTGCTCAAATCCCTGTTAGATGCTAGTTGAACTACTAAAGAACAGCCCTTGAATGTTTTGTAAATGGTATGCTAATCTCACGGGGATTGTTTGCTTATCACTGCTGAAGGAAATAAACATTTTAAAGATAAAATATTGAAATTCAGAGTGTATTAAAATCTAGACTTAGAAAAAGCCTAATAGCCATTTAGAAGAGAGCTTCTCTGCCTGTTTGGTTTCAATTGTTTTGAAGTGGTGTGGGCTGAATTCTAAGCATTACAGAAACATTCATATGTTTTTCAGGTGAAGGTTAGATGTTTTTGCCATTAATGAGATCCTCTTACATTCTTTACATTAAACTGCTGCCCTGTTCTTCTTGAAAGGCCCAGCTTGCTGCTAGGACACAAGGTTGTCAAACGTGATTACTTCAAAGATGATTATTTTTCACTCTATGAAGATTAATTGCGGCTCCTGAAAGCCTAAGTTGCTGGGGAAAAAAAGGAAACAATTCTTCATCAATAGTCATAATGTCTCCCAGGCACATGGAAAAATGTCGTGTAGGGCAGACCTTAAACACAAATTGCTGAGCTTAAGTAATGTGTAGGCTGGAAAAAGAAAGAAATTGGGTGCAGTGTCACTCACATATTTTTTTCTATATGACTGTTCTGCAGTAACCAGTCCCAGTAGTGCATTACAACAACACACTGGGAAGCTGACTATAAACTAAAATTTCTCTAGTGTGTGGTCATAGTTCAGCTCGAACAGCTTTCTACCTGGAAATAGTCATTGAGCGGTTTGTTTCTTAACTCCCCTAAAAGTTCCCTGTTGCAGAATGGCTGTCCCTCATCTCCCCTGGCCAGCCTCATTCTACAAAAGAGCCCATGCAGCTTTTTAGCCATTTAGCTTATATTGCTTACAGAAAAATGTGTTTACTTGCAAGAAAGCAAATCCGTAGGAGAAAATCCCAGCTGTGCATACTGACATGTGCTCTTGTTTCCAAGTAAAACATAGAGTGGTGGGATATTTATTCATCATAGAACATAACATATAATTGAACTTGTCTGAGGTAAGTGAAAGATCTTTTTTCCATAGGAAACAATGACTATAGGAAGTGTTTAGTTATGTCATTAAAAATAATATCATATTGCTTTTTCTCAGCTGCAGATTCTACAGCAAAATAAAATATTTTCCAGATAGTGAGATGAAGATCCAATGTCAGTCATCTTCAACTGCTTCTTTTTTTTTATGGGAACCTGCTCCCATTTCCCATTATTTGCCAAATTTCTATCATTCATATTTCTCTGTTGCCAAGAACAAGATAATAGATAACTTTTAAAATCCATAAAAGAGTGATGCATTCTTCTTTGATGAGTATTCTCTTTTAGAAAAAAATATTCCTTAGTTACAAGGGGGATGGAATTTTTAGGAGAATGAAATGTTTTGGTTTATATGTAACATTTTTTGTTTGAAACATGATTATTACAAAATATGTGTGCATCTTTGCCTGCCACATAGCCACAGACCTATTTCTCTGAAATTCACTTGAAGTGTTATTTTTCATATCTGTGTTAGCAGGTCTGTTTCTGCTACAGACAAAGCTCTTAGTGCTGCCAAGTACTTGTCCCTTACTTCCTGTATTAGACTCTGCAATATTTTTTTGCTGTTAGCTTTGAAAACCTAAACTGAATGGGATTGAAATTGACCTGGCTTGAATATTAGAGAAAAAGGAAAAAAAAAAAGGAAGGCGCACATCTGTGAGCTGTGGGAGATTTGGACTAACTTGTTAAAGAGGCTGAGATTGTGATCCAGGAGAAGAGACAGGGACAGAGACTGAGGGTGAAACTGGGAAACACGTTGGGTTTGGTGGCTGGTAGAAGCTTAGACAATCTGGGCACAAGGAGGAAGATCTGAAGATAGATACTGGCAAAATGGAATTCAACAGGGATGCAGGGGGGAGGCACAGGCCAGAGGGATGTGGATACTGAGACTGATTGGGACAAAAAATGGGCACCAAGAACCATGAAGCAACATGGAAAAAAGATTTGAAGAAGTGGGAGCGGCAGACAAATCAGATGTGGCTTGGGATAGAAAATGAAGTGGAGTCAAGGAGACAATTAGTATGGAAAGAGAGAGAGTGAGAAAATGGAAATGGGAGCGAGTAGGTAAATGTGGCTAAGATTGAAATATGGTAAGGTACTGAGGGGAAGTACATGGATTTACTGAGTGAAGAGATGCAAAATAATTGCTGGATCTCTCTGTCACAACACTCTGCTTTGGCATCTACTTCCACTCTTCTAAAAGAGACTTTCTCTTAGTATTATCTTTGGTTGCTGACCTTGGGTATCCATTGTTCACAGCAAACTCCAGTTGTAGTGTTTCCCTTTTCTTTCTCAGTTTGTTCCTTCTCCAGGTAAATTGGCCCGTTCAGTTCCTGTTGGGCCATTCCATACTATCTAGACATTTGTGAAAACCCAGCATTGCATTCTCCCTGGGCTGTTGTTAGGATGAATTTAAAGTGTGATTCTATGGTCTCTTAGCAGTTGCTGTCCACCCCTTGTCCTCTTGACCACTTGTGCCCAGTTTTCCTGCCAGGTTATTTGCAACTTAAATCTTTTTGTTGTCCAGCTCCGTAAACAGTTGTACCTGCACAAAGTAGTGGTGGTGGGTAAGGAGGACCACTGGGCTGCAGATGACAGTGGCAGGCAGGAATGCTTCAATTAGCACTGCTGTTTATACAGTCTCATCCCAGCAGAAGTTCCATGGTATGCCAATGTACAGATACTGAAGCAGGTAAAATGGTCCTAAAAATACTACAGAACATAGTCCCACTGTTTTCAGAGGGGGCGGGCAGAATGCTTTTCCCCATGGGGAACATGGCCTTACAGATCAAGCAATCTGGAGGTTTCACTATGCTCTGGTACCAATAAATAGCTTTAAAAGCCATTGGCAATATGCTTCATCCCATCTAATACCCCTGATGCACAGAACGTCAGCCTATTAGTGTTGGTATTGATTCTGGTGGTGAATGGGTCTAATGAGTCCACTCATCTTTGATGATAACCACGCAGGTGTTGATACAATGCCAAAGGATGGATCTTCTTTTCATACACATCTATGCACACACACTAAACTCCTATACAAAGAAGTTTGTTTATGAAGATGGTGCACAAGTTACATGTGTTTTCTGCTGCTGAGGAACAGCTGATGACTCCGATTCTTCTAATTTAATCTGAAATTATGAACGTTGGAATTATTTTCCTTGGACTAATGGGTAACTAATCAATTCCTTCAGCTGACAGCAATTATATTTCACTCAGGCACACTATTTAGTTACAAGAAAGCTGAACTGAGCTGAACTCTTGTTCTTTTAAATATGACAACTTGTTATTGAAAGGGAAGATTTGTTTTTATCTTTATGTTGCATTATTTATTTGAGTAGATTTTTTAAATAGCTCAAAATAGAATATAAAATCTAAGTTTGGAATCCTACGTCCTCTAAGCATATGGTAATAGTGAAAAAAAATCTAAACAAGTTAAGAATGCCTAAAAAAGATCATTGCAGGGAGTGGAGAGAAGTGATTATTTTCCTCTATTTAGCACTTGTAAGGATGCATCTGGAGTACTGTTTTTGTTTTGAAGCTTCCCACTTTGAAAGAGACTGGTAAAAATGGTTAGGAGTCTGGAGTACATAATGTATGAGGAACTGGCCTTGCTTTGACTGGACCAGGCTGCCCAGAGAGGCTGTGGTGTTTCCATTCATGAAGGATTTCAGATCTTGACTGGACATTGCCCTGCTCAACCTGGTCTATCTGTGAAACCATCCCTGCTTTGAAAAGGGGGTTGACCTTCTGGGGATCCCTTCAAATCTTAATTATTGTACCATGATATAATGAAACAATGCTAGTAAGCAGTTATATCAACAGTAGTATCCTATAAATCAGCCTTACTATCTCACAATTATTTATTACAAAAAATCTTTTATTTGCCTTTATTTAACAGAGATCCCATTGCTACTTACATGAATTGAGGTGCACAGTGTATATGTTCTTGACTGCACGGTTAATGTATTGCTTCCTGAAGCCTCCTCTTCATAGTCTCAGCTTTATAGACATAAGACTTTAAAGACAGAACAGACTATCTGATTATAACGTCTCACTTCTACACTCTTCCACCTACTTATTTCATGTGTTATCCTACATAATGAAGGTAGTAACATAAGCTTGGATAAAGCGTATATTTAAAGAAGCATTCAGTTTTCATTTTAAGTCTTCAAGAGGTAGAAAATCCATCAGTCCTATCTTTCAGATGTTATTATGATTAGTCATCCTTTTTGCTAAAAATGTGAATTTAATTTTTAATTGGAAGTTTTTGGTTTGTATTGGGTGCAAATGGCAGGGTTTCCATGGCAGTGGGTTACAGGTTGCCTTGTGTGGAAAGGGGTGTGAGCTGCCCTCATCCAGTCACAGCCAACTTTCAAACCCATGCAGGTGCCCTATCATGCCCGAAGACTGCAAACAGGTGGGGGATTGTACTGAACCATGGCTCAGACACATTTAAGAAAAAGCAGCAGCCCCCAGGGGAGGAAATATATGAAGAAAATACGTTTGGAGACATGCGGGGAGATGCTGTTGGGAAGACACGTGGAGGAGATGCATTTGGAGATGCGTGGAGAGACAAGCTGCCAAGGAGAGAGATATGTAGCTGGAGGTGTGCTTGTTGGAGGAGACACTCCATGCCAAAGAGGAACACCCCTGAGGGACTGTGGCTTTTGGCAGCCCATACTGAGCCATGGACACCCCTGAGGAAGTGTGGCCTGTGCAGGAACCCATGCTGTGGCAGGGACACTGGGATGCATGGAGAAGTGGAGAAAACCCCGTAAGAAACATGGAGCAACACAAAGAAACCATGGTGCACATGATCCAAGCTTATTGTGTTGTTTGTTGCTTCACCAAAAGGACTGGGACTGACCGAATGCAACCCAGAGCAAAAACGAGGGGAGTTGAGGATAAGGACAGGGAAAGACAGGTGTTTGACTTAGCCTGAGCCTGGGAAAGGGGTGGAAAGGTGTTTACTTACATGTTTGTTTAGCTGTTTGTATTTTCTTTTTTCTCAATACACAAATCAGTGATTAGAAGTTTATGTTAACTGGCAAAAGAATAAGAAAAAATTCCCCAAGTTGAGACTCTTTTGCCTGTGATTACCTTCTAGCAGTTGATCCTTCCTATTCCTTTCTCTCTGAAACAAAGAATTCTTTAGGACCGTATATTTCCTTTCCAACAAATGATATCTAAGTTGTAATCAAACTGGCTACAAGTCTTTTTGGTGAATATATAAATATATTAAACTATTGATGTCTCCGTCGCTAAGTCAGCCCTTGAAATGATTTACTGGCCGTTCCCTACAGCCTCTTCAGTTTCAGCCTCCTTTTAAAAAGATGGACAGAGCATTGCAATATTGGTCTATACTGCTATGCAAGAAGACAGAATAAACTTTCCCCATACTGACTGTTCCCATATTTATCTAACCCACCTTAAATAACTTTTGCTGAGATATCTAACCAAGAGCTTATATTGAGCTCCTCATTCATTATTCACCTCATTATTCTCCTCATTGTTCCTTATTCACCTTTCACAGGTATAACTCCTGTCTGCCTCTGTCCTCCATGAGTAGATGTGCTATACATTCAATCTCCTGAAACTTTGCACTTGTCTGCATTTTTTAAATTGGCACAGCTTCTGAAATGATGCAAACCACTCAGTATGACTGCCCCATTCTTATTTAGAAACCGAGATACTTCTCCCCTTCTCTCTACTCCCTTCCTCGCTGCCTTCTCCCCCTGGCTACCAATTTACTTATGGCTTATGGCTATCAGCTTCCATAAAGAATGATGACAGGAAAAGTGGATATAGTACAAAAGAAGGTCAAACACAGTCCTAACTTTACAAAAAAGGAGCAGTAAGGAATTACACATTGGCCTCAGAAACAATGACTCAAGGAATTATAAAGCTATCTCCATAAAAGATAAAGCAATCAGAATGTAAATAGCCAGAAGACAAGGCAAAAACTAGCCAGTATAGATTTGTCAAGGACAGTTCATATCAAATAAATCTAATTTTCTTTTATGACTAAATCGAATTTTCTCCTTTGACAGGATAAGTGGCTAAATGGATAATGGGAAGGTACATGCACAATGTGATATATTCTGAGCTTAATAAGGCTTTTCATGCTTTTCTGCATGACATTCTCTTAACCTAAGGAAATATGATGAAGTTATATAGTGACCAGAAGATGAGTACAGATTTGGTTGAAAAATTTGTCTCAGAAAGCAGTTATCATTGTCAATCCAAAAAATGATGAGGTCATATTTACAGAATGGTAGTATGGAAGAAGAAAATAAATTTCAAGGTTTATAATGAAATATATTACTTTTTTAACAATGCCATTGCAAACATTTATCTTTACTGGAAGAGTAGAAATATGGCACAGGACAGACCAGACATCACTTCAATTTTCTCTTACTCATTAGATGTTATCAAAGTATTTGCTGGACTTGCCTTTAGCACACAGGAGTATCTGAAAACAAAAGAAGGGAAATCTCAAGGTAGGAAACTACCCATAAAATGTCAGTGAAGAAAAAATATATGTGGAAGATGCATGTTTGAGACTTTTACTGTTTTGGGTGAATTAAGTCAAATCAAGCACTCCAAGAAAATTATTCTTATGTTATAATTATTAGTAATCATTATCCATGTAATCATTTCTAATACACTAAAACCAGCATTTCTTGATTCTTATGAGGATTCTGGTACACTTGTCACAAGAAGGGAAGAAGAGATTATTGTTCTTCCCTAGAAAAAGAAGGGAGATATACTTACTGTGGTAAGCAAAAGCAGTCAGTCCTGATGGGAGGGGTAGACATCTGCACTTCATTAGAAGAAAAAGCCTTTATAAGAAGTGTTTAGGTTGGGGAATAGAACTTCTTTCCAAACAAATACTGCAACAAGATCTGTTCATACTGACCCTTTGCTGTCAGAGCCACAAATGAAGGCCTACAAAGAGCCCATTTTGCAGTCACAGTACTGCCTTCATATATTGCCTTATGAGTTGAAGGGTCATGAAGACATGGGTCCCAGGAGAGGGTCTGAAATGAAATCCTCTTTGCTGCCTACAGCTATATAGTACTTCGCAATATTATGCCCTTAAGATTTGAAGCTGACAAGACAAAAATCCACCCCGCTGCAAAAAAAGAAAACCAAAACTTTGGCAGAAAATTAGAGAAATTTTCATAAAAATAGAAGTAGGATGCCTGATCATCTTTAAAAGCATTTCTTAAAGGTGATATCTTCATGTGTGTTTAATCTCACTGAACTTGAGGTGTTTAACAGTTAAACATTCGGAAGCAGTTAGTGGTCTGGGATCCCACCGTGACCATATGATCTTGAGTGCTGACCATGTCATATTTCTCCTCTATTTAGGAGCTATGTTCAGTTAGCATATGAACCAGAGATCTCCACTGAAAATCCCAGAGGTTGAGACAAGTAAGGATAAAGTGTTGGAGCAAAGGCTGCCTAAAATTAAGGGTTCTACATCTGAACCAACATATACTTTCTTGTTGTATAGATTTGATTTCCTTCAACTGTCCCTTTCATCCTTGCAATGTTGTATTTCATTTTCATTTTTTTGCAGTGGTGTGCTGGTAAAATAAGGAATATTCTATGATGGTTCATCTATTTCCACTCTATGGCCAGCCACAAGTGTTTGGGTGGCTAAGCATTTCCAGTTTGATTAGAACTTTTTCCCCCGTTTCTACCGTACTGNTATATATTTGTTATTATTTTATATATATTATTTATATTTTATATTTATCATATGGTATATTTATTTATATGGTATAGTAATACACAGAAATACAATATTTATTCTCAATTAAGTAGCTGCCCAAAGCATAGGAAATATTGCTATGAATGTTTATAAATTTTAACATGGAAGAAGTTGGGAAAGTATCTCAAGGTCAATGGAGATTAATTCTATTTTCTAGGCTTCTTTCCATCATCTGTTAATGTCTGCTGCTGGAGAGCAGTCATGAAACTAGATGGCCCACAGAACAAACCGGCATGGATTCTCTTACATTCTTTTCTCTACATTTGTAATATTTTTCTTAATGTCAGCCTACTCTGAAATGATGGTCATTCCTTCTGCATGTCTCTTGTTTTCATCTGTCACTGATTATGTCTTTGAATCTCTGGTGTTAAAGACTATTGTCCTCTCTTCATCTCTCTGTGGGTTCTCCTCCAGGTTTTAATACTTCCCTCTAATTACTTCCTTGTCTCACCCCTCTGTCAATGGGTCCCAGACTTAATTTTTTATCCCAACATATGATCACTTAATTTGCAGTTTCCAGTGAATAATCTATGATAAATCAGCCTCTTTGGTGGTAATTATCCTACTACTCATTGTGTTTAGCTAGCACCTGCCCCATACAGTGTGATGCTCCTGAGATTATAGGGTGAAGCTCTTGTGGTCTGCAGTGCCAGGCCCTCTCTGCTTATAAGCCAATTATTCTCCTGCCATGGACAGCAAAAAATGAAGTTTTTAACTTGCCTGCAGCCTTTAAATGGCCCATTTTAAAACGATAATTGTCAGTTGCCAATACAGTTGCATTCAATCGTTAGAGGGAAAAAAACATAAACCACTGCTCCATTTTATGACTGTAAACATTTAGACACATTAACTGTGTCCATGAGTATGTGGAAACTGCAGCAAGACAATTCAGCTCACAATTCAGTTCAGTCCCTGGAAAAATAAAGCAAAACCATGGAAAGAAAAAAAAAATCCAGAAACTGCAACCACAGCTAGGACCACAGCTAGTATCCATGGTCAGGAGTTCCAGCATATCAAAGCATAACTCTCCCACATATTTTTGAAAAGCCCCTTTTAGAGTACAGGTGATCAGGACAGTTAGGAATCAGTCAGTGGTCATCCTGGGAGAGGATGGGAAATTCATAGGAATTAATTAGAAGAGCATTTCTTTTTGAAGTAGACATCGCATCTCTGCAAAGCAGCCATACTTGAGCTCAGGAAGCACTTGATCCCTGGAAGAAAAACAAATTCTTAATTGACTGAGACACGAATTGAAAACCACAGAAACTCAGCATATCCTGTAGGAAAGGAAGTGTGAAGTTGTCTCCAGTCTGGGGCTAGTGTTAAAACTACCAAGCGTTTGTGTGCTATATCTGTTTATAACCCAGAGAAGCCCAGATGCTAGGCTGTAGAGCAAGGGCAACAGGGGCTCATGAAGGCAAAGACGTGGACCTGGTTTATTCCGTGTACCAGGAGCTATTTCAGCCACCAACCAGGACTGTTTGAGCAGCTGTCNTTTTTTTTTTTTTTTTTTTTTTTGTACAGGCAGAGCATGGGAATTATATTTATTCACATATTAGCTGACAGCTAGTTACTTCATAGCTGGATGTTTTCCCCTCCCTGCCACACCATACCCAGTGCTAATTTCACCAAATTTAAGTTGGGAGGTACAGATATTGCCAGAAACATTTACTTTTACAGAACAGTATGTATTTCATTGTATATTTATTTATA
>VZTQ01002959.1:263137-278699 GCA_013400755.1 Pelecanoides urinatrix | reverse complement strand
CTCTTTGGTGGTAATTATCCTACTACTCATTGTGTTTAGCTAGCACCTGCCCCATACAGTGTGATGCTCCTGAGATTATAGGGTGAAGCTCTTGTGGTCTGCAGTGCCAGGCCCTCTCTGCTTATAAGCCAATTATTCTCCTGCCATGGACAGCAAAAAATGAAGTTTTTAACTTGCCTGCAGCCTTTAAATGGCCCATTTTAAAACGATAATTGTCAGTTGCCAATACAGTTGCATTCAATCGTTAGAGGGAAAAAAACATAAACCACTGCTCCATTTTATGACTGTAAACATTTAGACACATTAACTGTGTCCATGAGTATGTGGAAACTGCAGCAAGACAATTAGCTCACAATTCCAGTTCAGTCCCTGGAAAAATAAAGCAAAACCATGGAAAGAAAAAAAAAATCCAGAAACTGCAACCACAGCTAGGACCACAGCTAGTATCCATGGTCAGGAGTTCCAGCATATCAAAGCATAACTCTCCCACATGTTTTTGAAAAGCCCCTTTTAGAGTACAGGTGATCAGGACAGTTAGGAATCAGTCAGTGGTCATCCTGGGAGAGGATGGGAAATTCATAGGAATTAATTAGAAGAGCATTTCTTTTTGAAGTAGACATCGCATCTCTGCAAAGCAGCCATACTTGAGCTCAGGAAGCACTTGATCCCTGGAAGAAAAACAAATTCTTAATTGACTGAGACACGAATTGAAAACCACAGAAACTCAGCATATCCTGTAGGAAAGGAAGTGTGAAGTTGTCTCCAGTCTGGGGCTAGTGTTAAAACTACCAAGCGTTTGTGTGCTATATCTGTTTATAACCCAGAGAAGCCCAGATGCTAGGCTGTAGAGCAAGGGCAACAGGGGCTCATGAAGGCAAAGACGTGGACCTGGTTTATTCCGTGTACCAGGAGCTATTTCAGCCACCAACCAGGACTGTTTGAGCAGCTGTCTGTATCTTTCTAAATCCATGGTTATTAACAAGAACAATATACTTACTGCTGAGCTAGGTGGGACTCACAATGATCTCATGGTCTCTTACAGTTTTCCAGCCTGTCCACATCACAGAGCTCCCATTACCGTCTGTGGAAATTCTGTTCTCACGAGCTCTGTGCGATGACGTCCTGGGTGCTGTCTGTTATCAGTGCGTATTAATGAGCCTTCTCTTCCAGTGCACTTTAGAGAGTCACATTTTCCCCTCTGTGTTTAGTTTTCAGGAACATCAAAGTGAGGTATTTTGTGTGATATTTGGGAAAAATGGTTGAAGGAAAAACAGTTAGCACCCGAAGGAAACAAAGCGAAACAAAGGTACAAGTTAAAATTACAGAGCACCTGCCCTTTTTTAGATTTTGGTAAAAGACAGTGTCAGCAGGGACTTTTCCCTACAAACCAGCGTGGGGCAGTGTTATCCAAGCAAACTCAGACCTCGTCTACTGGCAGATACATCAGCACCAGGCCTGCAAGGTTTAGACTTAAACACCTGAACGGACTTGGAACCTCTTGTAAGTAACTGGTTTGGACAAATATAGCTACATAAAAAATTAAAAAATCATCTTCAGCAACAGTATTATACATGTTGCTTTGTGTTATATATTTTAGAAAGCAAACTGTGTTATAACAGCTAGGCACAGGTGTGGTGATGATTATGATGATGATGACAATGATGATGATGACAATGATCTTAATTAACATTGTGTCCAGTAGCTGAGGATCAGGAAACAGTAAATCTAGTCCTGTTCAAACTCATACTAGAAAGGTAATGTAGAGAGGTGTGGGCAGAGGGAAGCACCAGAAAAGACAAAAGACATGATACTCTTGAACAAGATAAGCTGTGGACTCACTAGGTTAAAAAACCAGATTTTACTGGGTTAGTTTGTATGCAACTTTATAAATGAAAGCTTTGTGGAAAAATGACAGGATTTTTAAAGGTAACGAAAGAAATGTGTAAGTAAAATTTTCAAAAGCTATACTTTACCAGCATGCTCAACTCCTGTTGCTTCTAATTGATGTTCAGGATCTGGAAAAATATGACTAAATTTCACCTGTGAATTCAGAAAAATCTATTTATTACATTATTAAAAGATGGTAGTTAAGGTCTGGGTTTAACCCATTACTGCTTCTGTATTCGTAAGGCTACCTTCCACAAAAACACATTTTCTTGAAAAGCAGCCGCATAAATCCTGCTTTAGAGTTCTACGGACATTCAGCCACTTATTTTACACACTTGCCAAGATACTTGCATGGCAATCAGGATCACAGCAACAGTACTGGAAAATGCTTTCACTGAGCTTATTTATGCCTTTTGATGTGGTAGCTAGACAACGACTTATCTGTAGCACACAGACAATCAATCAAACACGGACTATTTTAGGCAGAAGGGTGGAACCCAAAGACAAACCTTCCAGCAGCTTCTTGAAGATGCTAAAATCTACAGCCACAAATTGGTACTTGAATGGAGTAAAAGTCACCACTTCGCAGTCTCTGCTGATCACCAGGACAGAGGGGAAGAGGAAGCCTCCTCTGTTGGTGATGAGAAGGAGCTCCTGAACCCTCCTGCAAGCCTGTTAGAGGACAATGCTGGAGCAGAGGCAATCCCCCACAGGAATTGTACAGCCTTGTATGTGAATAATGATAAAACACTTGAAAAATAGGACTTCTCTGTTGCTTTCTTTGAGTTCTGTCTGTAAAGAGATACTTGTCCTACAAAAATAACCGTTTAGGCCTTAGAAGCCTGAGATAAAAAATAGAGGAAACAAATTCTGTTGCTGCAGAATTTACTGGGACTGACAAGTTCTTAATATTTCATCAGTTGCACTGAGTTTCATTAAGTCATTTGCAGAGGGACACATGGATTCAACAAACCAGTTGTTCTGGGTGTCAAGGACACTCCATTACTTGGCTTTGTCAATGACCTGAAGTTTTGGCAGTTTACCACACTGTCCCAGGTCTCCTTTATACCCTTTGTCACCTCTAAATCTACTGAGGGTGCATTTACACTTGTACTGTGCCAGGCACAACCAGGACTTTGTCTTGGCAGGATCTCTAGAGGTTTGTTATCAAGTGTCATTGTAACAATGAACTGAATAACAGGGCCTGAACCTGTTACTGCCCAGAAGTTGAAGACACAGACTTGTATTCTGTTCTTACCTCCTCTCCTCTCCACCCGTGACAGATTTTCTGCTCTTGCACGTTACTTTTCTTCCTCCTGAAGTAAATTGTTCGGAAGCATGGACAACATGTATGCCTCAATGGTACAAACTAATTTTTGGCCTTAAAAGCTTAAGTGTAATATCCCTGAAGTACAGATTTATGATGTGTTTAATTATTAACCATTGTAATTTTTTTCTTTCTTACTGAAATTTCCTTTGAATATGCTTTTTAGAGGTTTTTTGTTACTCAATGAAATGTGCCACTTGTGGGGGCATGTTTTTAAAAATAGAAGTAGAAATTTTCAGGGATGTTTAGCTTGCGTAAAAAAGGGTTTCCTCATTAAAATTAAATAAATGTTGAAATATTTGTTACAGATGTTACTAAATATTTTTCAAATCCCCTTCCTACCAAATGTATGTCTCTGAATTCTTCTGGGGGCTCTGTGTGGAACTAGATGTCACAGGTGCAGAACTGTCTGATACAACGGAGTAGCACCTATTAGTGCCTACAGGGTCTTCCTCAGCATTTGTAGAGCCTATTATATGAGATTGGAAATCTTCAAGATGATAACAATTTTAAAAGCAAAATGAGACAGATTAAATTAGGTGCAACTATTGTGTTCTGAGTAAAATCACAAGTGTGAAAGAATCTTCATTCTAAAGAATGTAATTTTAATACATGCAAATTTAGTATTAAAATAATATTAAAATATTAAATATGATGATACAATCCTGTGTTATTTACTTATTAATATTAATATTAAAAATTGGTTTTAAATTAGGAGAAAACATAAACAGATTTCTCTCTCACAAAAGGAAGCAAGCTAGATGGTGTTGAGGACTCCTTCTTGTATAATTTTTGTTCTTTTTGTTCCCTTTTATGACTGGATTCCACCGCTGCTGATGACTTCAGTTAATGTGCTATGTGTTTTCTTCTTCACTCCTAACAGCTCCAGAGAAAATGAGGTTTCTTTTGTAGAAACTGAATGCTAAATGGGGAGTGTCAGATATGTCATTGCATTTAATTCATCACACACAAAGAAGGTAGTGTTTGGCCAGATGATCTGATAGCAGATTTAGGACACTGCTAATTTGTGGACTGCTGACAAACTGACAAGTTGGCAAAACAATAATATTATTAAAAAATAAAAAAGAGAGGCTAAGCCAGTTTTTCTTCAAATAAACTATGAATAATATTGCTGGGTCTGTTTTATATTCTTAAAAATTAAACAGGAATGAAAAGTCAGGAAAAAGAGAATTATTAAAATTTATCAAAACATGTTTAGCATGCATCTCCTGTATAAAAATAAATAACAGGATGGCTCTATGATTCAACCTATAATTTTAAAAGACATTTACAAATAGAACTGGAAACCAAATACTTTTTAATAATAGCCAGATTTCTGTGATATAATATCCCTGAGATGGAATTATGTGACTCTGGGAGCAAGTACACTGTGGGGAAACACAATTCAATTTAAATATTTTGAGAAGAAACTAAGAAATGAGATTTGAGAATAGGAAAAAAAGACTTCAGCGTTAACAGTACATTTTCTGTAATGTGATACAGAACACAGAAAAACAGACACTTTCTGTCTTGTTCTATCCCAAAATGAAATGGTAATGTCAACATTTATTTCTAAGTAACAAAGCTGTGAAAAGTCACTTGTAGCTCTTGAGATAATTAAGTTCTGAACATATTCAACACTTAAGCTTTTTAAAGAAAATTAGTCTACTTTGTGAAACTTCTTCTTTTTCCTCTGGAACTAATATTGTGGTGCTGTGAAAACAAGAAACAATTGAATGTCCATATTAAAGGTCTTTAAAAATGCTTCAAACAGAATTCTTCACAAAAATGAAAGGGAGGTAAACTTTTAAAAGAGCAGTCTTAAAAGCAAGGACATGTCAGAGGAAGACAGGTCAGAGCAACAAAGGCATGCAGCAAAACCCGTTCTGTCCTGATGCCCCTGAGGAACCAGCCCCTGGCAAATTTGCACTTGTGGTTTGAATACAACAGAGGTTATGGAACGCAAAGAAGTACAGTACTGCCAGCTTCCAGCAAAAAGTCCAAACTACTTGGGCCAGACAGTGAAAAAAAAGCAAAAACCCGCCCAAAACCAGAGACTTCACATTGTCAGGGAGGAAAATTTGTAGCTCAGTGTCTCAGGTTGGATCGCTTGTGCCATGTCTGTGGTACATATTTTCAGCTCAGCCTGGATTACTTTTGCAGAATTGCCCTGGACAATCCATTTGTTTAAAAGTACAAAGTCTTAAGTGTTCTTTAGAAGAATGAACAGATGGTGCAGTTTGGAGGAATGTTATTTAAAAATGCTTTTGGCTGAGCCTGGTGCCTCAGTCTTTAGTCACAGTGAGTTGTATCTGAGTGTTGCACTGAGATTATGCTAAAAACCCGCTCGTGAAGAGGCAGCTGCCTTACTTAGGGAGGAATCCTGGGTAGAACTGGGCTTGTGATGACAATTTCTCCTTTGGTCTTGCCCTTGGAGAATGATTTGCTACAGCTCTTTACCAAACCCTGGGATTGACCCCAGGCTGACCGACCTCCTACTGCCTTCCACCTTCTCCTTGCCCTGTGGCCCTGGCAGGAGCTAAGTGTTTCGCCATCCATTTCGTTAGGCTAAAGAGGTCCATGTATCACAAGAAACATCTCAAGTCAGCACAGAGTGCTGGAAGGGCCCAACACTGGGGCCACACTGGCCATATCTACCCGTTGACTAAATAGGGCAGGAACCAGGCCTGAGCACAGTCCCATGCTTGATTATACTGTTTCATTATTTGACTGCTCTTTGAGAAATGACAAGATTCTTTGAAAATTTTCAAGTAGAGTGTATTAGAGGCGATAATTCATAAATAGTAAATTAAATAAAATAAACAGTAAATAAAAATTAAAGGGACACAAATATATGCCATACACATAGCTCAACAATTGGTATAATTCATTTTAAAAAGCTCTTTTTAAATTGCTTTTCCACATTTCAAAATCACAAAGTGACAGCAGGGAATGCTATGCACAAAACTGATGTCACTACTAGTTCAAAGTGAATCTTATTAAAAGTATCACAAATAAACATTTAGCAAAATAATCAGGACAACTGTTACACAGAAAAAAATAAAACTAAGTATCCCAAATCAGTTTTTATAACCTTTATCAAACCAATGAGCGCTAGCAAATCTATAAATGCTAAACTTGAATTTGACTTCTGAGCAATTCTTTTTGACATGCAAACTATGTCTTCTGAGCAAAAGTGTAACTAAAATTTTGAATAGCTTAGCTAGTAATTGACATTGCAGGAGGAAGGAAAGTGTAAGACTGCAGAAAAGCCTGGGAAGAAACATATGAGAGTTTAGGATTTGCAACATCAGGATTTTGATGATATGGAAAGTCTGCTTCAAAACATACTAAAATAGTGCTTTTCATCTTTGAAACATATGAAATACAGCATGAAAGACACCTAGGTGGCCTAAACTTCAGGGTAGAACTCCCTCAATGGGTGATATTTCCATGAGTATCGTTAAAAAACCCTCCAAATTATGAACATAGAACTTTTCTAAAATAGGGAAAAATCTTAATAAGAAAGGAGAGAAATTAGAGGGAAATTCCTGTAATGGCCCTGGGGTGAGCATTACGCCTAGTTTGGAGCTGTGTGCCTTCTGATATGTCAGGTGAGCAAGCACATGCTGTTTGGTCAACAGGAAGCTGCAAAAAATTCAATGTATAAATGTGGAGTTTTGCTTCCCTTTGCTGCATACATCAGGAACTTTCTTCTAAACCAAACTGATTTTCATGACACTTACGGGATTATCTGTTGAGACTTCAACTTATTTTTTGCATCTAGGTAAAACTGGCTAATGGGTTTCAAAATTACTAGAAAGGGAGGGGCAGACAGGTGATTGGACAGAAATACATGTAGAGAGACAACTAGATGTCATATGCATATTAAACTAATTTCTGGGTGACACTAAATTAAAATACTGAACTACTTACAGTGTTTTTTATTTATGTCTTTCTTAATAAGCCTTTACTGTTCACTTTGCTGCCACTTTCAAATTCTAGTGTATTTTCTTTTAATGAAAGCTGAGCCTAATCATTGGATTCAAATGTTGTAATACTAAGTCTGGAACTTAAAACAAACATGTAAAACTTGTGACAAGGTAATGAGATCTGGTAGCACCTTTTCTCTACAGCTCTGATCACAAGGAATAAAATCTATCAAAGAAGGCATGGTTTGCTTGATCCCTGTTTTTCTGTCCTTTCCACTAAAGCAGACATATTGCTATAGTATCCAGAGCTCAGGCAGTTGCAAGGTTTTATTTAATATTTATAACATGTATTATATTTATTGTTTTTATAATTCCATTCAAAGACCTTCTTTTGCAAACAAAGTTCAGAATTTCCTGGGATTACCTTTTCTATAGTGCTAGCATTCTTACACAGTAGTTTCACAATCATTAGGGAAATAAAAATTTATATCTTTATATATTAGTGGACTTGCTTAGAACTTAGAGTTCTGGCACTCTTGCAAACAAAAAGAATGTAACACTATTATACTTTAAATCTAAACAACCAGAAAAGATTTTATTTTAAATAAGTACATTTAAAAAAAAAGAGGGTGAATATAATGTCCATCTACGAAAATTCTCAACAAATAAGGGGGACTGAATAGGAGAAGGAGCAAAGAAGAAGGGTGTAAAAAATATTTTTAAAAAACTCATGAAGAAGTCAGTGTAACAGGTTCCATTTAGATCCTTGTATTTCTGTCCTTGCAGTGCTTCTGCAAATATGCTTCTTGGCTGTTATAGTAATTAGTAGCCTGTTTCTCTATTTACATTTACATAATAGAGTTTTAATGTAAAGTAAAGCAAAATGCAAATACTGGATCTAAGGCCAGCATAAATCCAAATGTCAAATATAATTTGAAGACTGGGTGGAAGCTGGCTGCCTGAAAAAATGTTTAATCCAAGATCTCCTCTCTGCAGTGCCTACATACATGTATATATACATACATACATTTGTATTACAGGGAGTTTTACAAGAAGTAGCAAACACAATATTATGATACAAAAAGCAAAATCCTATCAGCTGTTCTTTAATATTCCAAATAAGCTTGATAATACGAAGAAATATACTACAGTTCCCATCAGTGCCAGTGAGGTCTTAACTGAAGCAAGTTTCATTAAAATCGATACATTCTTCCTAAGAAGCTTATTACATTAAGAAGTCATATGGTAAAACTTCCATGCTAAGTATTTTGGGTGAAGTAACAAAGCTTGGGCCATCCAAGGTCACCCTTCTGACAGACAAATGATTTGTGAGTTCATATGCTAACCCTGAAAACATAATAACAGACAGAAAAACTTTACAGTATCTTCACATTTCTATGAATATGTGGCCTTTATTACCTTTCCAGTGGTTTTTTATTTTTCATTAGCTCCCAAACCTTTTTCTAGTGCAATAACAATATTCAGGGATACTCTTTGACTGCTTCAAAGTTTCCCATAGGTTATTTGCAGAAATAGTGAATGATACCTATAGTGTCCACCCTGGGTGCACAGACTAAAAATTGACTCTTTTAAGGCATGGAGCTCATGAAGGTGCGAAACCAGATTAGACAGCAGCATCTTATAATTTTAATGGCCATAAAAACAGGTCATGTATTGACAGTAAGGCTACCAACAACTAACAAAACAAACATCTGCTCTGCTTTCAAATGCATTCCAGGATTTTTTCCCCATATTTTCAATCTTCTCTGTCCTTGAGTTGGTTTTTAATGTTGCCCAATAACACTTTGTTTTTTAATATTAGAAACATGCGTGCTTTTGTTGTCTTTCTTTCTGTCATGCTAGAAAGAAACCACAAAATCAAACAGAAAGTCCAAATGCTAGTGTAAGCATCAATAAAGAAAGGGAAAACCCTATGCTTGTAAGTGCTTTTCATCAACTAGTTAAAACAAAGATACTAGTAAGTGCTGAAAGGGTTAAAAATCTGAACTATAAATGTAGAAAATTTCCAATATTTTTCTTGTGATTTGATGTAATCAAGCTAAGTCAAGAGTGTAAGGTTTCTACATGACAAGAGAGCTTTTCTGAAGTGGGATGGAAAAGCTCTACAGATATATTTGAGGAAACTTGTAATAAACCAGAATGTGAAAATCCCCTGAATACTTGCTGAACAAAGTAAGAATCAGTGATGAATAGGGTAAAACTTGCTCAGCTACTTTAAAAATTTATCAATTTATAATTCTCTCGTGTGACTAGGAATCTTAGGAGCTGGCAACTGCCTAATACTAGTAGTTTTTGCTTATATAGCTAACAGTATAAGGCGATAAAGGTACACTTTCTTTTTTCACTTTTACTCAGTTTGCACATTCTCATCTCGAAACTTTGGAAATCCATTTTAAAAAATAATGAAAAGTGTGCTTTATGCTAAAACAATATGAAATCAACTCTAAGCAGCTAAGTTATTGCCCCTGAAGGCTAGAAAACAAAAACCAGGGTATGTATGTTAAAAGATAATACTCTTATGCTAAACCAGTGAACTTCACAACTTTCTTGTGTAAAACCATACGATGAAACAATGTTCAAAGGAAAATCAATAATGAAGGTAGATAGATAACATGCACATATTACTTTTTATAGGATATCATATCAGTATGTATTTATGTTACCTTATAATATACATTGCTTAGGTAAGAAATTGCTTAGGTTCAAATATGCTGAACTTCAGGATATATGATTTGTTTATGGGCACATGAATATTGTTTCAAGCTGAAGATAAAAGTGGGAAAGATGCAAAATTTATGTTGTGTGTTAGCTTTTATTATTATGTCTTCATTATTATACTATTTGTACATGCTGCTTCTAAGTATATTTCACATAAGCCTCTAGAACACTTAGAAAGATGCTTCCTCTCATTATTTTGCAAATTTTGGAAATATAGAGCCTTCTTTAGTTTTTGGATAGGTAATAGTTGAAATAAAAAACCTGTTTATTTTCTTTTCTGTGAAAGTTCTTACTGAACTGAGGTACGTTATAAATTAAACCCAAAGATTCATGGGCCAGAAAATTGCTTACCTGGAGATTTTAGAAGATGGAAAAGTAGAAATTCTCACCAGGTTCTACAAAGTGAGAAAGGTGAGACATGCCTCAGGAGGGGCTGAAGTGATGTGCAGGAGAGGCCTCTCTGGCAGAAACATGATGAGCTCCATGCCAGAGGTTGGGGTAAGAACAGAGGGGTAGGCAAGAGTTACTGTCCTGCAATCCTCACTCATGGTGGTAGAGGAGTGCAGAATTGGAGGCAACCCTGACTTCTTCCAGGAAACACTGGGGGGCTGTGGTAGAGGAGCAACTCCACGTGCTGGGAAACAGCATGAGCTTCACCCAAGCCCAGTCACAATTAAGGAGGTCTCCATTCTTTGTGGAAGTTGACAGGATTATCCTCTGGTGTGGCGAGATGATTTCTGTTACATGAATGCACTGATAGTGGTGCAGCAAGGGCTTGGCTTCTGCTGGCCATTGGAGGAGACTGGATACATGGCTAGCTAAACCTTTACTGTGAGCAAGTACAGCTGTTCTTATATATATGTTACTAAATATATCTCGTTATGTATAACCAATATGAAAAGTAATGAGTACATTTATAAATGCATTCATTAGGACATATATAGACAAATATTCAAGATGTATGAATTTGTCCAGCTCTGCCAGTCTGTGAATTTACACCTGATTAAGGTCTACTCATAGTATTCAATTTTCTTTTGAAAACAGTGCAACACAGATGCACAGTTGTATAAAATATGAACATGAAAGTTAATTTTCTGAGGTGTCTGTTTTTATGACTTACCAGTCTTAAACATGAAATATGTGATTGAAGTTATCAGATTTCATGAGAGCAGAGCATGAAACATTTGGGCAGAATTGAAGAAGCATAAAATCATTAATTTAAAATAACAAATTAAATTTCCGTTATGTATTGTGAGAAAACCCATGTGAAGTGTTTCCAATGAAATGTGGTTATAGATGTAGTTCAGACGTAAGCGTATTTTGTTATGAACGTGAGATTTGGCCCATATTTGTTAAGGTTTGTGAATAGGATTCCAGCTGAGTCAACATAAGCCAGTCTGTGGTTCAAACGAGAAAACAGGTGGAAATTCATGCTGAAAATTTTTGTCCTGATAATTCACTACCCAGAATTAAAGTCCTGAGAAATAAGATTATGTAAACGTGGTGTAAGGAAAACTTTGATTAGAAATTAGCCCAACCTTACAATTTGCATTCAGACCCTTTCTTGTATCAGAATGATGGAGCTGTGCAGATGTTAAAATCTCCATTTAAAATAATACACACTTTTCTTTTGATTTGAGGCAGAGTTACAATTGAAAGGGAGACCTCTGGAAATTTAAACATAGTCAGTTTCATGCATGGTTTCATGAGATTAGGACAAAAAAAAGTATGTTTCTTATGAGAACAGCTAATTTTATGAGAATTCTACACATTTGGGTTCAAAACTCTCAAAGAGTATGTAAGACACTGGCATTTTTAAACATCCAAACATCCTGAAATGACTGCTGTACACCACTGTAGTAAACAAATCAGAACAGTTCCAAGAAATGATAGTAGTGTTCTTGGAAGTAAAAGAATTATGACCAAATGCAAATTTGTAAGAAGTTATTGGAGGAAAACCAGTGGAGTGAAAGGCATGAGGCAGAGAGACCTCTGAGGGCAGTGGTCCACTCAAGCTGGAGCAAACATCAAGGAGGCTAAAAAGACTAGTCTTTTTTGGAGGTACTGTTCAAAGTTGTAAGATTTGCATGTCTCTTCCTTTCAACTCTTTTCTTAGACCTTTATTATTCTGATACCCACAGAGAAATACCTTTCCTAAACATTGTTGGCAGACCTCATATTCCTTTAAGAGGTAAATATGTTTTATCTGTGTAATATTTTGTTTTCTGACAGATAAATTAGCTGGTATATTGCTTTAATTTAATTCTTTGGATACAAATAACAAGTTTGGAATGGAGAGGTAGACTTCGAATGTGTCCAGATGGTGCACATCATTCCAGATGGAGTAAGGGAGTAAGGGTTAACAAGCCCAGATGAACTCTTTTCCTTCAATTCTATTTACATAAAGGAATAACATTTTATTTTTCAAATTTCACTTTTATTAAAAAGAAAAAAATCAAGTTACAGGCATTAAAGTAGATTTGTGCTTCATTCAAAACCAGGCTAAAACAGTACTAACAGTGTACTTTAATATTTTTAGAAGATTTGGTCTCCAGTACTCTAAAACCTTGTTCTATGTGATAGTTATCTAAAACAGACATTAGCAGAAACAGATGTTGTTGGCTTTTTTTCTCTCTGCATGGAAGGCGTAGGATTTCTCCAGAATAAAAGATATAGAAACCAAGAGGAAACATATTTTCTTGGTGCACATGTTTTCTATACTTGGACTGCTAAACTGGGATATTATGATTGCCAGACATACCTCCTTTGAAATAGTAGATACGGAATAAAAGACCCATGGTGGGAAAACACTTGAAGGTGACATCAAATACAACTTGATTTATATAGCTTTGAAATTCCACACAAAATTGAAAGATGCAGGCAATTCTATTGCTTTGCTATATAAATAGGCTACATTTTAATGGTACCAATTTAGAAATGTGTAAATAAGTACTCAACAGAAAAAATGTACAACTCTGGGTAAATAAAAAATAAAAATGAAAAATAAGAGAATAAAGATCAAGGAATAGGTTAATTGGGAAAATAATGCTTCGCAAGTATTTTGATTTCTATTCAAGATCAATCAGAAAAAGAAAAAAGGGCCTAGTGACATAAAGCTTGCAAAGATAGTGAAAAGGAATGCAGTAACATGTTTGTATTTCTTTAAGACTAAGTACTTCTTCATAGTTGCGTAGCATTCCTTTTGTCTCCATTTAAATTTAGTAGACAGCTATAAGTGGAGAGAAGCCCAAAACAGTTGGACACAGACAATATATTACATTATGACTAAAAGATTAAAATTATGAGCAGAAGAAAGTTCATTCCACTTGGAAACACACAAATAAGATATTTGGTGAAACTAATGCAAAACATGGATAGCCAGTGACTTGTAACACAGAGATGCCAAAAAGAAATGGCAGCATGAATGGCTAGTTCTAAGGGTTAGCTGTCAATGGAATGTGACAGCAAACAAGGCCAACAACATTTTGGCCTAAGACATTAAAAAAAATCATGCCATAGTGCAGGGAGATGGAACTGCAACTTCATATAGCACCTAGGTTGCATCTGGAATGCTCCACAAGTCCCAACTCTCACTACTGGAAACACATTAGCAAACTGGATGCAGTTCAGGGAAGGATCACAAAAATAGTATTGGATTCATAAGAAAAGTTTAAAATAGCTAGATAAAACATAACTTTGTTAAAACACAGACAACTGAGACAGACATGCTAACTGAAAAGTGTTTAAGGATGTTTTCTTCAATTATGTGTGGCTACACACAACAACAACAACAGGAAAGAAAAATTTAGGCAGTTTGGAGAAAAATTATTTCAAGAGTAAGATGTAATTGGTGTATGGAAACCATATGGGGAAAGTCTAGTACACTTAAAACAACAAAACAATTGCTAAAAACCAGATCCATAATTACAGAAGGATTAGGTGAGCATAACAAAACTTTTTTTTCTACTTTTGACTTTATGTAACTTGTACTTGTTTCTGGAAAGGACATTTTAACATTATTCAGGAAAGTAAGATGTCTCAGTTGTTGTTGTTCCTTTTGTTTTAACCTAGGCCTAGCTACTTAAAACTATTATTAGCTCTTCAGAAAGAGTGACCAGCTGTTCTTTTCTAAGTTTTTACATTAATGCTTATCTGGATGAGGCCTATGTTATAAACACAGAGTAGGGACTAGGAGAACAAAATCAGTCTTCATGAGAACTGAGCTTGGCTCATGTCCACAGTAAATGTGTGCAGCAAACATATACGGATGATCAAAAGAGGGTAATGTTTTTTCAAGGTTTACATGACAAAAGCTCTGTACCTTTAAATCTATAATCTGTAGCACATACTATAGGCCTTTTCCTTCTGGAAACTCTACAGATCCTGGCAGATCAAAGTCAGCCAGAATTATCCTTCAGGCAGGTGAGTGACTCTTCTGCCACTGTAGCCCATCATAACCCTTCTTTGTGCTGGTCTTGTTAAGAAGGTTCTCCAGTTGATGTCTGACTTGGAGATGGATAAAACGGGTTCTCAAGAAGTGTGTGTGGGGCAAAATATATGATATTCATACTGCGATATCCAATGTCACTCTTGGACTAATATACATCTTTCCTGATCTGCTTATTGCTTTCTTCCTGCTTTGTAGGTATCTTCTGTCTTACAGATTAGTTATGATGTGGCTTGAGATAAACAGGGATGTTGAGATAGTTGGATAGGGTAGGATGTTTGAGATAGTACTACAAAGGCACCTGATTCATTGTCTCGATAAAGTAATGCAAAAGATTAATTAGTATTTACCTGTAGCTGCTACAGCTGCTGTGTAAACATGAGTTAACATGAACTGACCACATCTGAATTATGAGAGTGACTTCCAAGGACGTTTCTCAGACTTGTTTACTAGATATTTGCAGGTAAATAGGCTTAATGAAAAATTATCTAAATTTAGGCCAACTGAACTGAAGTGTTCTGATTTGCTGTTGAAATTGATTAAGTGTGCATTTGTGCAATGGTTTGTGAGGAGTTCCTTATGGAATAGAGGATATTTAACCTTTTTGTCCTTCCTCAATATCTCTGTTTTCTTCATGTATTTGGTTTCACACATGATACTTTAACTGTGTAGCAGCTGTGTGTTATAATGCTCCTCAGACTATTGATCCCCTGATCATCCGAGCCATAGAATCATAGAATCATAGAATCATAGAATCATTAAGGTTGGAAAAGACCTCTAACATCATCCAGTCCAACCATCAACCCAACACTACCATGCCCACTATACCATGTCCCTAAGTGTCTCATCTACACCTCTTTTAAATACTTCCAGGGATGGTGACTCAACCACTGCCCTGGGCAGCCTGTTCCAAGGTCTGACCACTCTTTCAGTAAAAAAATTTTTCCTAATGTCCAATCTAAACCTCCTCTGGCACAACTTGAGGCCGTTTCCTCTCGTCCTATCGCTAGGCACTTGGGAGAAGAGACCAACCCCCACCTTGCTACAACCTCCTTTCAGGTAGTTGTAGAGTGCGATGAGGTCTCCCTTCAGCCTCCTCTTCTCCAGACTAAACAACCCCAGTTCCCTCAGCTGCTCCTCATAAGACTTGTGCTCCAGGCCCTTCACCAGCTTCATTGCCCTTCTCTGGACATGCTCCAGCACCTCAATGTCCCTCTTGTAGTGAGGGGC
>VZTQ01002959.1:222143-263113 GCA_013400755.1 Pelecanoides urinatrix | reverse complement strand
AGTGTCAAAGGCTTTACTGAAGTCCAGGTACACCACATCCACAGCCTTTCCCTCATCCACGAGGCGGGTCACCTGGTCATAGAAAGAGATCAGGTTGGTCAAGCAGGACCTGCCTTCCATGAACCCGTGCTGGCTGGGCCTGATCCCCTGGTTGTCCCGGACATGGCTCGTGAGCACCCTCAAGATGAACCGCTCCATAATCTTCCCCGGCACCGAGGTCAGGCTTACCAGCCTGTAGTTCCCCGGATCCTCCTTCTGGCCCTTCTTGTAGATGAGTGCTACATTGGCAAGCCTCCAGTTGTCTGGGACCTCCCCTGTTAACCAGGACTGCTGGTAAATGATGGAGAGTGGCTTGGCAGGGGTATCATATAGTTTTCCTGCAGCTCCCTATGGTCCACAGCCTTGGTTTGTATGTCATGGCAGGGTGGTAATGCACAATAGGGAGTATGACTGTGGTTGCAGGCAGAACTGGATGTGGGACCTGGGAAACCATCCCGGACCGTTTAGTTTAAACAGGGCAATAAGGTGTGATGTTTGGAAGGACAGAGTACAGGCTCTTCTTAGGGCCTCTTTTTAATCTTGTTAAATGGCTTGATTGAGAGGAATGGTGAAGACACGGCTGGTCTTTACTCTGCTTATTCGCAAGCCCCAGTGTGTCATCTCTGCCATATTCAGACTCATGTACAGCCGCAACTGGACTCAATGATCTGGTTCAGGGTGCTTCTGAATTTGAAAGGACAGAGTTAGAAGACCTTCTTTCCTCTGTGGTTTCTTTATGCAGTTGTTTCTAGAATAAAAATTAATTTTCTTTCAAAGGTAATCTTGACACTGTAACTAATTTGAAATCTTGTATAAAATTGACAATAAAGTATATACAACCTCTTTTTATATGTCAACCTTGGTCTACTTATATTTTGTCATATACAAGTATCTGAAAATAGCTATTAAAATTTTATGGATCAGAATGTTCATACTTTAGAACAATAAATCTGCTCACTCTAAAGCATTAGATTATTTTAGCTTGAATCTATCCCTTGTTTCAATTGTATGAAGAGAAACTATGAATTTCTACTGCCAGAGAAAGAGGTAGAATAGGTCTACATTTTTTATAACACTCAGATTTTTGTCAGAAAATACAGGAAGGATCTGTGACTGTAAATCAAAAAGATTAGGATTCACATATGAATGAACTTTGATTTAGAAATGGGTTGCAAGGTCAAGTGGGATAAGGTTGTTTGTACTAGTGCATTTTATCTTTTGTTGAATACTGAAGAGTTATGAAGCAGTATTTATAGAAAGTATTGTTGGTATATCTCAGTAGTGCAGTATATTTCCTCCTAAATTCCCAGGTCAAAACATTTTTCTAATCTCATACAGAAAAAAAAAAGTAACATTTAATATTTATAGCTCTGCAATGTAATTAGCTGAAGTTTTCCTTCTTCAATTTTTTCATTTATAATTGTCTGATTTTAGGGTATCTGTGGAAATTCTCTGGCACTAACTGTACAGCCGGGGCCAGATAAAACAGGTGAGAGTAGTCCAAAGAGAAGATGTCACTTCTCAAAGCATTATAATAATTCAACGGAAATGTTCTTCCCAGATTCCAAGTTTCAAAGTATTCCTAATAAACATTTAATGACAGTATTCAAAATGTATCAGTAAAACATACTAAAGGCATAACTTTAACTTTCTGAGATAAGCAAAACTTTCTGAGATAAAATTAATAGATGACAGACTGTTAGAAGACAATGCAAACAAGGTCTCTTACTGCTCGGAGCCTTTTCTGTGCTATTATGGTTTTTGGTGCAGGAGCCATGATTTGCTCTCAGCAATAGTCACTAATCTGTGACCTTTCTGGTCTGATGAATTCATCAAAGTTGTGCTAAGAAAGCCTGCTCTTTCTGACCTCATGCTTTTGGATTGTCCTTTGTTATTTGCTTCTTTTTGATATGGAGAAATCACATTTTTCATTAATTTATAAGGCATTTAGTCTGACAGCTTTAAATGATTTTATTTTCTGTAGGCTGAAACTATCCAAGTTCTAGCAATAGTTTTCTGAAATATCTGAGAGCAATTTATTGGGAAAAAAAGCCCCAAACCCAAAACAAACCAAAAAAACCTACAAAAATAGATTCTCATCCCTGAGAGTGGTGTCTTTGCATTTATCCCAAATAGGAATGGCCCCTCATAGAAAGCTTTGAGTACCTGCAATTTGTTGGCTTAACTGAGAAAGCAAGCGAAGTTCACTTGAAAGGAAGTAAAAGCCATGACTGAAGCCTTGGAAGAGCTCAATGTTTCTGAGGAGGTACATTTCAAAATCAGATCCAAAATGAACTGTTGAACTCCAGCACCTACCTATTAAGTTCTGTCCTGTGCAGTGCCTTCGTTAGGGTTTGACTGAATGAGAATCTGCATGTCATTGGCTACTATTAATTTTATAGCTAACTTTGAATGTCACTGCTGTAGAATTGATTTTAAGCTTACTGCATCAGGAAAAAAGATTATATAACCTTAAAAAGAATGAAGGTGGAGAAAAAATGTGCTTTGATGAACGACACTATCTGATTTTATTTCTCAGTTATTTACATAGTCTCTGAATTAATCAGTTTCATCTTTGCCATGAAAACTACCTTGAATGAAAGCCAAAAGAAAGTAATTTTAGGGCATTGCTTTAATTTTAGGAACATTATTACTTCAGTAAAAAGGAAGTTCTAGAGAACATAACGAGTGTTCTAAGTATGGGGCAAAAATCAATATAAGTTCCCTTGTATTGTAGTTTAAAATAAGTGCAATGTTTGCAGCACTGAGCATTTCTAATGAAAGTGGTTGATTAAAAAAGCATTTGATGTAGTTGTTTTTGTCAAAGTTAGCTTATTCTGCCAGCCATGGAGCAGATGTGAAGGCAAGTTTAATAAGGGAGCCGAATCTCCCCTCCAGTGGTTGGACTTGCTTAGACTGCATTCTCCATATGACCTCATTGAGAGCCAAAAAAAGAGGCAAAAAAAGGGGCAAACAAGGCTCAGAAGGTGTATTTTAGACACCTGGGATGCGGCAAATCATATTTTGAATGTGCCCATCACTTCCTATTGACTATATGGAGAACACCTGGGGTTAATTCCTTCCTCCTCTGGAATCAGAAACAAAGACAGTCAGAAATTTTCAATGAAAGTGTACATCAATTATAAACAGCTGAACAAAATATCTGAAGAGTGTCTAAACACAAATCATTCTTAGAGTTTTTTTTTTCCAAATTCATAATGACAAACATATATTTTTAAGTTTAAAATCTCCCTTCCAAAATAATCTGTACTAAAAGAATGCTTTAGATCAGAAGGAGTTTTACAAATCAAGCTGTTTATAGCATCACTAAATAAGAAACACAAAAAAATCAAAATTATCAAAATAAAATTATATTTTTACTATTTGTACTACTTCACTTTATGCTCATCTACAGTATTTGACTTCTGAATGGGTTTCAAATTGAGGACTGTGAACTATGCCAAGCTGTGGCATGGCTTTGCTATAGAAATTGACATACAGTAGGCGTGTATAGTCACAAGAGTGAAACTCACAAAGAAAATTTGGAGTTAGGGTTGAAAACAAAATGATTGTCAACATTGAAAGTCAAGGAATTCTCAGCTGTTTTTAAGATCTACTATTACTTTGATCCTTTTTCTTACAAATCCTCTCCTTACTGATATTGTGCTACCAGTTACTACTTCAACGATCTGTATTCTTGTTGGATGTGTCACAACAATATATCACAAGTTGAATGTGTTTTGATGAGAGAATATGCAGTTTTTCTTTTGGTGTGCATCAGGCCCTTGTGGAGCACAGTCCCTTGTGCTCAGTGGACTGGAATAAGAGAGTGCATGTGGAAGATCTGTATTACCAGCTTATATGTGCATCACAGCATCTGTCTTTAGTGGCAAGAGTTTGGACAGTTTACAGGGGACCTGATCTGGCTGTCAGTTCCATAATGAGACAGTATAAGGAATGTGTGCTTGCTCCCTGATCTTCTCAGATACCCCATTACTGGCCCACTTCCCAGTTCTTGATGGTGTGGTATTGACCATCTGTCGTCTTATCTGATTAGTGTGGAAGTGCAATGCCTCTCTGATTTCCTCGTGGTGGGACAAGGCTCAGTTTTGCCCTCCTTGTGACCTCAAACCCCAGTTCACAGAGGCAATAAAGGATAATGAATGGCAGTTAGATATGAGGTAAGCACCAAAATCTCAGTTAGCCCATATATAATGTACTGGAAGTTATAGTCTCAGTTGAAGGTTCTGTCTGTGTTGCTGAGGAACTTGCTAATGACTGCCAAAGTACTGATTCATCCTCTGACTCTGTAATGCAATATATCTACTTATTCTTTCCATGTCCTTTGGCGATACAAAGTCATAAAGCATTCCAAATAACCAAATATCCAAGGTAGTAATGGCTGTTCTTTGTGCTGCTACAGTTTGTAAGAGTTTAGGGTGAAAAGGAGACAGGGCCTGTTGGAGACAGGGCCATATGTGCCAGGACCAAGTGGAGATGCTCCCTCACTCCCTGGACACACAGGGGCCAGGTTGCCTGGCCTCTGGTGCGAGTTTCTCACAAGTGGTATGGATGCAATGGCAAGAAACGGTTCCAGTTGTTTTGAGAACCACAAACCAGCCTTGTGGCTTCCCAGGGGCCCTGCAATTCCTGGTGCTGGTACAGCAAGTCCTCTGGCTATAACAACAATTACGCTAGGAAACTTCACAAGAAAGACAACCTGCCGTCTACTGTGGCTGCAGGTTTTGCTGCTAGGCACAACTGGCTCTGTAATGTACATGCCCATCTGAACAAAATCTGCTTTGGATTGTAGCTGGCCTGTGTGTTTGAGTAAGCTTCTTATTCAGCAGATGGTAATAATTTTTTACCAAACATTGCAAAGAGTTAGACATTTACTGAAAGACACATGCTCACTGCATGGCAACCATGTGTATCTTTTGCTTGCATAGCACTGCCAAAACCTTCCACTGGCCTGGTTTGCATTTGCATAATGAACTTAACTTTCGGTCCAGAATGTAACACAGAAAGGGGCTTGCACAGATTTCTCCCAACACAGCCTAGTAAACTTGACATTGCACAGATCTAAAAGCCTGGATGCTCAAGTGTTAGCAGCAAATGCTGTAAAATCTTTCCTCAGATCTGCTCACTAACTACTGTCAGCCAAAATCGCTGGTTCTGCAATTGGGAGATGTCACTGAGTTCAAGAAAGTGCAGAAAGCACTATGAATCTCCTTCTGGAATTTCAAACCTTATGCTGTCATTGTAGGATTGTAGGATTTTTGAATCCTTTCCAAGTTCTGATGTCAAGTGCAATGTTGATGTCAGACATGCACAAGGAAACAATGCTACATGCATTCTGCATACCACGTATATAATCAATATATAATGCATTTGGCACACCACAGACCCAACCTTAGAATTCAAGCCATAGCCAAACAGAAATGACAAGAAAAAAATAGCATGGGCTGTAAAGAGCTAACAGATTTTAAAAAATTAAACCCTGATGTAGAAAACTTCTTATGTCAGAGGAAAAAAAGTGCTACATAAAAGTCTGTTTTGAATTCTGTAACAACACTGATAGCAGAAATTGAGAATAAACAATGACTTTAAATGTTCTTCTGCCTCTTATGACTCTAAATTATTTTTCACATTACAAAAAATAGAGAAAATTTAGGAATTGGAGAAGAGAGCTGCCAGATGAAGAAAACAACACGAAACATCACTTCAGCAGATGGGTTCACATTTTCAGTTGAAACTTTCCTTCCCTTATACCTAGAAATGAATGGAATGCTTCTCTTGCAGAAAGATCTATATAGTATTTAGGTCAGGTTAAATGATAACAATTGTGCTGTGTATGCTTTATACTTCTTTTGCAGGAAAAATGTTAATACCATTTGTCAGCAATATGGTGATGGATGAGACTGAATCTTAAAATATAAAAATCAAAAGCTGGAGATGAAAAGCATTATATAAAAATTATGACCATGTAAATACTTATATACTAATGGCATAGCTGTTTGCATGGAACTTTGGCTGCTGCTTGTTAAAGAAATGGACAGGAGTGTCATTCCTTTCTGCTTTTGCATCCACGTGGTGTCCAAATACAGAGTGTGTGGGGGAAGAAAAGTGTTCCAGGGAGGAGCCAGTTATGGGTATGGAAGAAATACGTGCTGGGAAGATCCACATAAGAGCAGCATCAGCAGGGCTAGAGGCAGGGATTAATTGACACTGGTAGGGTTATCAGAGTCTTTTCCACAGATTTCTGCTTTGGACATTCCAATACTCTGCTGAATGTGTACGTGCTTGAGTCTGTTTCTGCCTTTTCCCTTGCAGACCAAATGATGTGTGAAAGCTTATGAAAGAAAATGCAACATGAAGATGGATCCCCTAAGCAATGCAGCTGTGGACTTCCATACACAAATGTTCTTACAGGATTTTAATGCAAGATTAACATCTTTGTATTCTCATAAAGGTTTGCTACTTTGAGATAAATAAGTTAATTCAGCTAAGCCACAAGTGTGTGTAGGGGAATGAGCAAACACTGCAGAAAGATATCCTACTAAAAATAAAAAATAATTAAAAAAGAAGAAATTGAAGCAGGTCATGAGCAAAGCACCCTGTTTGTAAGCAAAAAACCCCACGAGTGTGAGACTGTATCTGAAAGGCAGGTAAATAGGCTCCTTAGCCTTTGGAAGGAGGTATCCTGCTTCAACAAGTGAGTCTGGTGCATCTGCCTCGGGATGGGAATTCCTCACATGGAGACCCAGAATGAAAACCACCCAGATCCAGATGGAAACTTGGGACAAGGAGTAAAGGTAACCTAGCCAATCCCAACTGCCTTGGAGGGACAATTGGTTGCTCAAACTGTGGGCTTAAGACTGAATACTGAATGAATAGGAAAAAATAATAATAATTCAGACATGTTTTACCTTACTTTTAATAAAAACGAAGTTCTATTTTATTTGAAAGGATTTTCTTTATTTGAAGAAATAAATAAATAAAACTCAGGCAAAATATTAAAATCTGTTGGAGGAAGCAAACTTTAACAATTCCACATGTTTTTTAAGATATTGCTAAAAGGTGCTGAATCTGCTCAAATACAGTATAACATTTTTGTGTGTATTGTGCATTGTTCAACACTTCAGCTAATTCAGAATATTCTGGCATTCTGATGACAAACAGGTTTGATTAAATGAGAAAAAGATGTAAATACCACTGGCAGCTACTTATAATATTCCCTTAAAGGAAACATACCAACACACCGGAAGTAAAACCCTCTTGTTTTGTTTTGTTTTGTTTTGTTTTGTTTTGTTTTGTTTTGTTTTGTTTTGTTCTTCTTTGTTTTGTTTTGTTTAAAACTGGTATCCCACATTGTGTTGAGTGAGCAGACATCTAGGGAACAATTCACAACATCAATATTTATACCACTATTTAGTTTTGACTTACAGTTATAAAAATGATAGATATATAGCATATTTGAAAACCAAGCAATTTTTGGTGCCTAACTTTAGAAAATGATGTTTGGACATTTTAGCTGTTATTTCATTAGACAGTAAGTTAAAGGAATAAAAAGTCCACATTAGAAATACAGGATTCAATATACAGTATATAGCTCTTTAAGTCTTCATTCTTACAAGTATTTCTCTTACACTCAGTTGATCTTTCCAGTCGATTTCAGTACTTAGCATCTTAACACCTAACCATTTTGTGATAATCCAACAATGACTGGAAAGAGTTGACTCTTTTCTTGTTTATTATAAACAAACAACAAAAAAAGTAAAAGGCATATATATGCATATATAAATTGATACATTTAACTAGGACACATTTTTTTTCCTACCTAGGTCTATCACTTCTTTCAATCATCAAATGTGTTTCTCCATTGAATTCTCTATAGTCTCATTCACAAGTCTAGAGAAAAATGTACTCAGAAGAAAATCATTCCAGCATAGGAACAACTAATCTGTAGCTACTTGGGGAAAACAAAGAAAGAAAAAGAAAGATATTTCACATATTTGCAAAGATCTTAGCACAGTGGTACATGAGTTGTGGCTGGAGCCTTTGGCGCTGCATAGTGCAAAAGCTAAAAAATGATGACTGATGAAGACTGTCATATGATGAAATGCCTAATTAAAGAGGCACATCTTGCAATGTCCTTGTGTCTCACACGGCAGCTAACTAAAACAATTTGGACTCAGCCTGTTCTGTGGTTAATTGACATCTTGAACTCACGGCCATTCAGTGCATACTCTGTCCTAACTAAAAAAAGATTTTCAAACAGTCTCTACTGCTGCATCCAAAGACTATATTGGCCACACATCCTGCAGGAATGCTTCTCTCAGCCATCTCCAGTCTTACTCCTCACAACAAAGAGAAGAGTTTTCGTACAGTTTTAAAAGTCTTCAAAGCAAATTTCCAGAGAGCAGAGTATTTACAAAGTACCTTAGTTCTGGAGATGGCAGTAAATATGACACCCAAGCTGTAACGGGTTAAACGTGCCTTCAGGAACAAAAATGAAAACTGTGAAAATTACAGGATTGTTCACCTTTTCAGGATGCACTGGAATCTCAGTTGACCGTTTAATGGGACATGTGGGTCATATAAAGTCATTTTTTTTTTTTACCTGAGTTTACAATCTTTGTATAACTAAATCGGCACTAAAAACAATTGTAGTGCAGATGAGGAATTTCTAATGATACAGTGCTAATTATGATTTCCAGCAGGGAATATCTAGACTACCTGTGTTGGTGGATCAGTGTGTGGAAGGAGAACTGTCTATCTATAGAAATTTATTCACTTTATCCTCTAACCATGATTCTGGGAGGAGTTAATATGGCTATATAAGCAAAAATCTCAATCCAACAGTTCTTATCCTGGCAGCTTCTCTAGTATAGCCAAAAGTAGCTACGTCTAGTCAATAAGTACAACAAAACTGCAAGCAACAAAAGTCAAGGCAGAATCTCTCAGTTATGTTGTTTCCTTCCATGGTATTATAAAATTGGGCTTGCACCTACTCACAGTCCCTTTGCCAGTGCACCCCACTGAATATGGGGGTTATCCGTAGAATCATACTGTCAAAGAAAAATAACTTTTAGAGCATAGCTATTTTGAACATTCAAATGATGACTGATAGCTTCCTTAATATTCTTAAGTGATTCTGCACATTGACAGAGCATTATTCATCTGAATTTTAAGTAGGTGAGACTGGCAGTATATCTGTGGAAGTTCTGTGCTGAAAAGCATTACAGGTAGCATTTGTCTACATCTGAAAATCAGAGATACAGGGCAAATGAATGCATCTCCTAACATCACACAGAAGACAGCAGAATGTAGCAGGCCAACAACATGCAGAAAGATAGGGAGAACACATAGCTGAAAAGAGAAAGAAGGCTTCAAATCCTTCTGCACACCTAGGCACTGTTCAAAAACTCCCCTGCAACCCTTTGGAAAGATTCCTGCTGACTTTTGGACACTCTTTTTTATGAGTTCTTTTGAAAACAATTAGGATCTGTTGCTTTTGTAGTAAGAGGAATCTTAAACCAAGCCATAGAGTCTCCATATGCCTTAAAGCAAGAGCTTGAATTGTTTGGGTGGTGCCTGTGGTTTATTCCTTGGGACAGTGGGGAGCTGCAGGCTATTCTCTAGCTGCCAGGTCAAGGTTTATGGAGCACTTCTGCACTTACCAGTCTCCCTTTTGACTACAGAGTATATCAGAGGGAATATTAATATCTGAGCTGCGGGTTTCCCCATTTGAATAATGCAGAAAAGGTAAATACTTTTAACTACTGTCTAGAAAACAGGGTAAAGGTGCGATGTTCAGTCACTGGTTGAAGTGTGATTTCAGCTTGGGAGAACTATTCTCTAAGAGTGAGTGCAGGCTGTCACACAGCACAGATGGCTTCAGGAGGTACTCTTTTACTCATCAAAGACAGGCAGCAGTGAACTTTGAAAGCCTGGGCCAATGAACTTAAAAATACACACGTGTTTAAGTGATTTAAAATGAGAACTGTAACATAATATTTGCATGGAAATAGCTCTACAGACACTAAAAGACCTAATTGTCAATAATTCCCAGGATCTGGAAATTAAACCAGACTTTCTATGATGCAAAAGCATACTGAGCAATTTGGCTTCTACTGGCTTCATAAAGCCCTTGAACCCTAAACCCCATGGGTGTAGATAGTTTTGATTCCACTGAACCTATGCTACCTAACTGTGCTGTGTGTTAGGAGTTCCTAAGAAAATACTTAGAGGAAAGTTATAGACAGTTTATTAGAAAAAAATTCTTTTTTCCTTGGAACGACCCATTACAATTTTATCCTTGGTGCAACTGTCTAATGGTGTGTTTAAAGATCATTCTTTATTAAGTACTATTTGTCTTTTTTCCACTAGAGCCTTTAACCTTGTTCATTCCATATTTAACTTCTACGGAAGTTTGCTTCAAAGAAAGTGCCTTGTCTGTAGTTAGTCCAATGATAAGGCAGGAGGCAGTAAATGTAAAAGTGAAAAAAAAAAAAAACTTGAAAGTAAAAAAAAAATTGCTAAGTGGGGATCTGCTGGAGAGCTCTAATATGACCAGGAAAAGCACTGCTGGAAAAAATCCAGGGAAGGAGAAATAGGGACTGGTGCCAGGTACCGTAAGTGCAAAGGCTCGGGATAGATGTGCAGCCAGCGAAGTGTCAGTGCCACCAGTGTGGAAAGCAGCCACTTAAAGCTGTGATGTGGCAGGGGATCAGAGACTAGTGCTGCTGCAGCTCCATGAAGGGAAGAAGCAACATCATATAACAGTTGGGCTCTGTCACACAAGCTTGAAGACTTGTCTGGGTTGTCAATCAACCTTTTAAAAAAAGTATTCTGCTGCTGGATGGCTCTACTCTACTCTCTTTAAAATCTGCAGATATTTTTGGGAGATAACTCTGCCTTCTTTCTTCCCCAAAATGGAAAGCAGGAATGAAATTTGCATTTGTTTTTCACAAAAATATTAATTTTCTTTTGATTGGATAATCGAAGAAGAGACATTGTTTATGCCTGTTTTACAATGTGCATAATTTTGTGTGGATTAGTGGAACCCAGATAATGAAAGCCATTTGCATAGGCTTCCAAATGGCAGGACGTTTGTCCAGATTTGTTTATGGTAATAATTTCCGCTGACCTTTGGATTTGTATGCTTCAGCTTTTGTTTTGAAAGCCAAAGGCAGAAGCTGACCTTGTTGTATTGGATAGCTGACTGAAACCATGAATTTTGTTTTCATAGTCAAACATCTTCTCCAATGCCTCTCTTATTGTCATTTGGGACTGAATTTTTGTCTTCTTTCATTAAATGCCATGGAGAGGGCCAGCAGGGGTGGGGGATGACTATACCCAGCATTTTATTGCTTTGTTTATGAAATTGTTGAAGACTGATTCAGATTATTAAGGTTTTAAGGGCCTGAACATACAAAATCATCATTGCTTATTTTCCACTGAGGTCTATGGGAGCTTACAGAACCTTCCAGGTTTCAGCTTTCACCCTGAGCAAGGATGACTATACAATTTCAAACCTAGTATATGACAAGATAAAAGAAGTATGCCAAAGCTATTCATTATTAATATTGTACAGAAATAAACCTTTCAGTGTATGGATAAGAGTGACCACAAAACTTGGATGTAAATTCAGGGGGATATTGGGAAGCAGCATGAATTTTGTGCATCTCTGGAAATAGACAAGAAAACTACTGAGATGCTTTAATCACTTTTGTCAAAAAGTCTATTAAAATTGACAAGATTTAGAAAAGACCTGCAGTTTTTTGAAAGTCTGACTGAAAAAGTGACTGACCAGAGAAAGTCAACGTATTTAGTTTATCCAGGGCAAGGTTGAAAAGTTCAGCAGGAATCTCTTGCAAAACATGATACATGACTCATGTATCTAAGAGAAAAAGGAAAACCAAGTTGTACTGGGTCTAGGCAAATGCTAGTAAATGCCTTAATAGATTATTAATTGTTAATATAAAGTTAAACTAACTCTCACATAGAGAAAAAAGCTTATTATCACTTTCAAAATTTAGCACTCACTATTTAACTAGTGTTAACTAGGTCAAGAGCTGAAACTAGGTACTATTAGACATGGCAGAAGATAATGCTTTCAACGTCAGGAAAAGGTATCATGGAGAATGTATATATTTATAAATGAATATTTTATGTAAATAAGTATACATAAATGTATATATATATTTGTATATATAAACTTATAGTTATATATTTTGCTTTTTATTGATAATGCTGTAAACTTGTGGTGTTGAGGTGACATTGTCTCTGGAAAAATTATAGATATACATTGTCTTCAAAGACTGTCCTTAGTACCCAACAGAAGTAGTAGAGGTACGCATATAGGTGAGATACTATTAAGCTTAGGACAGATAACAGACAAAAGTTGTTGAGAAAAAATATTTAGTATAACATAAGACTGCAGATGTTGTCTACTTAGAATGACAGCTGAAAAGTTACCACTATTAAAGTAATTTCTTTTATATATATTTTATATATATTTTACTTTAAAATTTTCTGCAAAACAGACAATGTTTGATCACTGTATACTGTTTTTTCAGCTTAATTATTGTCTGCCAGTTTACTTTACCCAATATTTATCAAGTTTCACCCCAATGACAAAGAGGTCATCTAGTGCATATGGCAAAAGCCATTATTTTTCAGTTCAATATAACTCTAAAGAGACCTTACAGAAGGAAAATATTGATTTTTGAAGGTTTTTCCTATATTTTCAGTACCAGATTATTGTAAGGGGGTTCCATACACTTTTCTTTGCATTTTGACATTCAAGTTCAGAGCTGGTTACATACTTGAACACTAAGAGCCAATAAAAACAACTAAATCTGGGATACATTAAGACTCTAAAGGCACAGGAACTGGAAAAGCTGCAGTCATTGTGCATGACCATGATTTACTGTAGCTTCAGGTTTGGTTGTAAAATATTATGCTTATCATGCAGGGTATTATGTTATTCACTATAATCCTGATAATTTATCAAAAGAATTGAGAAGTTATTCATCACCTGTTCTGGAGAGAAGGGCCTTTGCAATGTTTTTTTCATTAGGTCTGAACCAGTTCAGTTCATATTTTAATATTGATGTAGCTTCTGTCAGATGACACATTGCTTTACACTTTAGAAGAATTATTTTTACTATTCTACTTTCTGTATAATTTCAGAAAGACTTTCTTAATTTCTTTAATGTCTATCATTGACAGATGAGTGTCTATCGAAAAGGATTTTTCTTTAAGGTGTTACTTGCTTTTACTGCAATACTACAACAAGTGAAAAAAAGGTTAAGCACTTTTGTGTAACATGACTATATTAAAAGAACATGGGATACAGGTTTAATAGTTTTCTTGAAATATCTCTTTTTTCTTATTGGCATATATAGGTATGTGTGTCATGTGTCATGTGTGCATGTGACTCTGATATGCAAATAACCCCAATTTCTAAGTTAAATTGCTTTTTTTCTGAGTTACTAATTTGATTACTAGTTACTAATTCATTACTAGCTACTAATAACTATTAACACCTTCATCTAGTTCCTGAATGTGAAAAAATGCACTATATTCTCAGCATCTATTGTATTTCATATCTTTATGGAAGATAAAAAGTGTCAATAAATTAAATAAAATTACATATAAACATAAATTCCATTACTAAAAGATACATATTTTTACATATTTTACTCTACCTTGGATGCTGTAAAATATCTAGACTTCCTCTACTCTATGTAGCTATTTTAGGCTGTATTCATCCTGTTTTATTTTTATGAGATTTAGGAAATTATGAAAAACTTATTTCTGCCTTATTTATTGCAAAATTGAGGAAAAATAAATCTGGGAATTTATTATGACACACCTAAGAAAACATAGCTCTAATTGTTGTTCTGGATTTCTTTAACACTGAAAACCTGGATTTCCTTAGCAACGTCCACCATAAACTCAGTGACCAACATTCTTCCATCAAATTTTTTTCTGATAACCTCCTACATGAGTGATAAAAACAATTGAACCTCCTCAAGACATAGCTTTTAGACTGTTGTTCAGTCGCTTAATTAAGTTTTATTGGATCTAGGGTTCTATATTTAGTTTCAATTGTGTTACTTCCTGTTGAGCATCTAGCAGAAATCCATATAAATTTGTTTAATGAAAGATTTTATGTATCCCTACAAACTTTGCTTTTGGTGGTCTGCCACTGGCCATTGTAGTAACCACAATCCTTTAAGACCACAATCCCCATTGTGTTAATAATACTGCCAAGTAGTTTCGCCTGGGCAGCATTTAAAAAAAACACCCCTCTAGTTCAGTCTTACCCGTAATGGAAATTCTGCCAAAGCAGCACTGACGATGCAAATGAAAATCTATAGGAAACTGCTGTTACTCTGGCAGCAACTGTCTCTGACCCCTGCACTGAGACCCATGTCATGAAGAGGACAGTAAATGCCAGAGCAGCTTCACAGAAGTTAAATCATTGTATCTGGAATAAAAATATTATCAGGTTACAAACAAAGCTGTATGTGTACCACACAACTGTCATCACTGTTCTTGCTGAATACATGCAAAAATCAGTGTGCAATCATCACACCAAGCCTTTTGGTCAATTCCATATGGAAGGTCTTCCTGTCTTGTCCTTGGTGGTGTAAAAATCTGGATAAGCTCTGGGATAATGCTTTAGAGCCTTGTCAATTTTTTTGCCACCAAAACAACAAAACAAGCTTTTGCAGGCTTGGCTATGCTGGTCTGGGTATAGGGTACACATTGGGCAACTAGCTGCACAAAGGCATTTGAAACAGATAATCAAGATGTGGTGAGGAGCTGGAGCCGGAAATTAAGACATTGAAATGAAGGACACAATCAGGGAACGTTGCATACCATCATGTTATTTATAAAGGAGGGATTACAGCTATAGTGTTTGCTGTAACAGGGAACATGTACTCTCAGAGTCTATCAGCTGAAAATAAATTAAGATTGTAAGGGAAACTATAGTCCTGTCTATGCACTGCTAAGGTGTTAAGAAAATTGGTCAACTTCCTCAAGAGTTGGATTGAAAAAGCTGAATTGCATGCACCATTGGGCATCTATTATCATGTTAGCATCCAGAATGAAATGGAATGGAAAGACTCTGCTACAGCTCATGCTATCAAGGGTCTGTGGCATCACAAAACTGAAGATTTCCTTCAATGTGAGAAGTGGGAAACAATAGATTAATTATGACCAAAGTGTATGTGCTCAAAGAAGAAAGTCTAGTTACAACACTCATCTGTGTCTTTCTTAAGGGATTTTCCTTGACAGAATCCTTACAGAGATTTGTGAAAAGAAAGGCATTGTCCATGCCTCTTTAACACTTAATCCTCCCAGCAAAAGGAAAAAACCCTATTAAATCAACACCCTCTTAAACATTGAACATCTCCTTGCATGCAGCAGAATTTCATCAAGCTGGGAAGATCAGCTTCCCTTAATCAGATACTTTTGTGTGTACTTAAGTCAGTGATGAATGAATTTAATGTCAGCCAAATCTTCAATAGCAAAATAATTATTTTGTTTTTAATTAGAACTCATCTGTTTTAGAAATGAAAATTTAGATCCTTCAGCTTTCTGAAATTTACCACTGTATTTTTGGAAATATATTTCTAAACATTTGCCAGGATGCATGTGGTCATGTCACTACCTTTCCTAGATTCGACATCTGTTTATATCACAGAGTGCATGTTGTAGTCTTGTTATACTGAATGCAAATGTATATTTTAATGAGTTAATTTGTTTCAGCTATTCTAATGCTAGTTTTTCTTCATTTAAATACCCTGAAGAACTTTAAAGAATACATGGGTTTAGTCTTTTTAATTAGTATAGTTCCAGCCAATTAATCTGTAAGAAGACATGCAAGCTTTATATTGTCTCAAGGTTGTTTGAATTAAATAAGTTATCTGTTGCAATTCACATCTAGTATCAGGAATACACAAAAAGGATACATACATTTTTTCACTTGTAAATATCACGTCAGAATATTTTTCTACAGTGAGACCAAGATCCAGAAAGATATTTAGGCATATAATTCCTATTTCACAACCACAGGGTTTCACCTATCGAGCACTTCAAAGATTCTGGCTCCTTTTGACTCTTAGTTATGTAGGACCCCAATACCTGTCTGGCATTTCAACTTCTCCTAAAGAAATCACACAATGCACATTCCAATGTAACATGAATCCCATGAACCTTGCTCACTGTTAGGTCTCCTTCTAGTCTCTCATTTTCCTATGTAGCTCCTCTCAACTGAATACTTCGATCTTGGTTTGTTTCCCCAGCTAGAGGAGTGCTTCTTTTCCCAGTAAACTTCTAGTTTGGGTCCCAGTCTTGACGCTCAAAGAGAAAGACAGGTAAGAAGACATATTACAAGACTCAACCGTATTTTCTGTGTTGCGACTAATTATTTTTCACGTTAACATATATATTTCACTGCAAAAATATTAAGTTATAAGTAATAATAATCAATACACGTCACTGGAAACGTGCAAGGAAAATGAAAACCTTTCAACAGTATTTCACTTCTTTAAAAAGACTTTAAAAAGACAAGGAGATTTTTATTGTCCATTGTTTATTGTGTCCAAAACCACAAAGACATTCTGGCATATCTATCTGGGTAATTGAACAGCTTCCGGTACAACAATTTTGGAGGTACCACCAATGTTTAAAGAAATAATTAAAAAAAAAAAAAAATTGCAGAATTACTAGATGCAGGAACTGCAATAGGCCTTTCTGAAGATAGCTCTTACTCAAAACTATTTCCTCAAGCCCAATTGAATTCTGCATTGAGGGATTTGGACCAAAAGAATCCTTAGTTCTAAGTTTTAAAGGAAAACATAAGCAAAACATAGTTTTTCATGACTAAAGTCTACTGCTTAATGCACCATCTAACAAATTACATACATACACAAATTACAATGGAAAAGCCATTTCATATAGATCAGTGGAATATCTGTTGAAAGACCATTGTTTTTATAACATTTTTGGTTATACCTTTATCTGGGTGCATATGGAATTTCATCCCTCCATCCAATTAGCCCCACATGCGTGTGATCCCTCCTGCTTCTTTGTTTACTCTTTTGCAGTTTATCTGAAGTATCAAGTTATCTGAGAGTGCAAACTCACTGATAATTTCATGTCAAAGATCAATAACTTTAAAGCAGTATGGATTATCTGTGATGTGAATTGCATGTGTGGATTATTGTACTGAAACAATGGAGGAATGTTGCATTAGAAAACATAGCTATCCACATGTGAGCAATGTTCAGATGGCCAAGTACAAAAAATGTTTTGTGTGACCATCTCCTCTTTCTCTGCCCATGCACAAAGGATTTAGCTGTCCCAGGTGTCAGCACTAGTGTTAACTACTTTAACCTTAATTACATTCTATACTCAAGCTGTAGGAAAATATCATTCACAGCCACAATTGTGTACAGAGACATACAGTTGATACTGAAATATGAAAACTCTATGGAGGGGTAGGCTGCTGGATCCAACTCTCATAACTCTGTCTTGTAACTATTCTCAAATACCAGGCACATGGGGGAGGAGATCTTGCAGGGCAAAGCTCTTCTGTGAGTTGTGGCTTGTTACGCTTCTTATCATTCATTCGGTAATGCTGTTCGATATTCCATACTTGCTGGAACAGTATCATTTCCATGGCCTTCACAACCCTCCAGAGTTAATGGTCTCTGTGCTTCTCTGAGAACAGCCCAAAGAAACAAAAACCACAAACAAACCCAAAAAACTTCTAAACTGACTTCTAAAGTGGGAGGGGGAAATAACAAGTGATAGGACGAGAGGAAACGGCCTCAAATTGCACCAAGGGAGGTTTAGATTGAACATTAGGAAAAAATTCTTTACTGAAAGAGTGGTCAGGCCTTGGAACAGGCTGCCCAGGGAAGTGGTGGAGCCACCATCCCTGGCGGTATTTAAAAGACGTGTAGATGAGGTACTTAGGGACATGGTTTAGTGGGCATGGTGGTGTTGGGTTGATGGTTGGACTCGATGATCTTAGAGGTCTTTTCCAACCTTAGGGATTCTATGATTCTATGATTCTATGAAAGCAGAAGGAGCTCAAGCAACATAGAAAAGTAGGTGTATTCTAAGTCTATCATACCTAGAGAATAATATGAACAATATGTACCCTTTTTATGATTTTAGCAAACTAAACTATAATTTTTGGAATTCTTGCTACTGGCAAAGAAATCCTTCCACACAAGCATGGGAAGAATCACAGAATCACAGAATGGTTGAGGTTGGAGGGGATCTGTGGAGGTCATCTTGTTCAGCGCTCCTGCTCAAGCAGGGCGACCTAAAGCCAGTTACCATGGCCTATGTCTACGATATGGACATGGAGCACGTCCATATTCAATCAAAGTGTTCGTAATCATGTTCCTTAAATGTGATTTTGTTGAGTGACGTAAAATATGAGTAGAACTATTACCTCACATTGTATGCATCCTGGAGAAAAGATATTCACACACAGAGTAAATATCCAGCTCATTTTAATGGATTTCCTTGGTATATCAAAAACTTGGAACATAACTGTTAATTGCCATGAAAAAAGAGGGAATGGAAGAAATATTAAAAAAACCCATTACTTAATATTGAAAGCATAATGAAATAAAAAATGGCCATGGTACTAAAAACCAAATTGAACAAAATAAAATGAAGTCATTTTTTGGATAGAGTTAAAAATTAGAGAAGTTAAAGTTTTCTCTTTTTGCAGTACCTAATAAGCAGCCTGGCATATTGCACAAACTGCTGTAAAAATGGTATAAGGATAAATACACAAGGAGGTAAAGGGGCTTCTGATAAGCAGAAAAAGCATTGGGGACATTTTCTATGCAAGTCAGCTCAATTTAAAGTGTATAAAATATCTGTGAAATTTTAACTTTTGGGATGTGATGGTTTGGTCTGCTTTTCCCTATCAATTGTGTTAATTTTTGAGAATAGGAACAACACTGAACATGAGCTGGCAGTGTGCCCAGGTGGCCAAGAAGGCCAACAGCATCTTGGCCTGTATCAGAAACAGTGTGGCCAGCAGGAGTAGGGAGGTGATAGTGCCCCTGTACTCGGCACTGGTGAGGCTGCACCTCGAATCCTGTGTTCAGTTTTGGGCCCCTCACTACAAGAGGGACATTGAGGTGCTGGAGCATGTCCAGAGAAGGGCAACGCACCTGGTGACGGGCCTGGAGCACAAGTCTTATGAGGAGCGGCTGAGGGAACTGGGATTGTTTAGCCTGGAGAAGAGGAGGCGGAAGGGAAACCTCATCGCACTCTACAACTCCCTGAAAGGAGGTTTTAGCGAGGTGGGTGGTGGTCTTTTCTCCCAGGTAACTAGCGATGGCCTGAAATTGCGCCAGAGGAGGTTTAGATTGGACATTAGGAAAAATTTCTTTACTGAAAGAGTGGTCAGACCTTGGAAGAGGCTGCCCAGGGCAGTGGTTGAGTCACCATCCCTGGAAGTATTTAAAAGAGGTGTAGATGAGACACTTAGGGACATGGTTTAGTGGGTATGGTGGTGTTGAGTTGATGGTTGCACTGGATGATCTTAGAGGTCTTTTCCAACCTTAGTGATTCTATGATTCTAGCAAAAAAAAAGTCTTTATTGTATGTTAGGTTATGTGATAAAGGGTTCCCACCTCCACTCACAATGGCGGGCAGGGGAATACCAATAACCCCCTGTCAGGGACGTGAGCTCCCGACGCGGCCCCTCCCGGGCGCACCCCAGGACATTGGTGGTCCAAGGCCCAAGGTCCATGTGTATGTATTGCCTATGTGGTTTTGTGTGTGTGGGCCTGTTGGGAGTGCATACTCAGCCTGGCAGCTGGCTGGACTTGGGGACTTCCAGGGTGCAGGGTGGGTCCATGGCTCCCTGTGGGGCTAGGGGCTGGGAGCAAGGCTCTCCTGGGATGTGCAGGGCAGGGGGCACTGGGGGCAGCCCAGCCCCGGGCAGTGGGCACCTCCATGGGGACAGGCCAAGGCCGGGCTGGAACGTAGGCCCACATGTGGGCCAGGCTCGATGGGGCCCATTGCTGGGCAGGGAAGTGCTGTGGGGGGGCTGCAGACCGGCCCTGCTGCGGCATCACTGGGGTAGGGGTAGGGGCTGATGGCCCTGGGGGGCTGGCATAGGGTCCTGGGCCATGGGCGGGATGGGGGAAGCCCCGGGGGGGCCAGGCAGGAACAGTCAGACCCAATGGTGCCTCAGGGGCCATGACAGGAACATGGAGGGCTGGCAACCTCACCTGTAATGGGTTACAGCCCTTTTAACACTGTTTCATTACCAAAAGACATAAATGTTGGCAAATTTCAACCCCTCTTGTTCAATTTAAATTTGAAATCTGAAATTTTGCTGTGAAATGTTCTCAAATAGAGGCAACAGTCCTTCAGTCAAGCTATAAAATCTTAAAAGATACAGAGCTTAAATATAGTTCTCTACCAAGGTTCAAAAAGGAATTAAGGTACATTATAGATGCACGACTTGTTGGTTTTGCAACTTCTATTGTGAACATGCAAATCATATGACGTCTGGCTGTGCACTGGAATTTGGGAATCTGACTGATGACCAGGAACCATGATTTGTTGGCTCTGCTTCAGATGTGGGACATGTGTTCCCAAACTCTGAGCTAAGATGGTGCCATCTGTGCAAGGAGTACATCTGGTATTTACTACTTAGGTCAGTCTTGCAAGAAGAGAGTGCTTGTAGCCAATTTCATTGGTGCTGAACCTACTTTTGAATTAGCTGCAAGCCCAAACCTTGCCTGAATTCCAGTATAGTTTCCTCAGGAAATGTAGCAGGGCAGGAGATCAGAAAAATACCTGTGGATCCCAGTTTTACTGTTCTAAGACATCTCTACATAGCAGAGCACAAATAATGAAATGCCAATAGTTTAGGCTCTGAAGGCCTGACAGAGTTTAAAACACAGTCTGTATTTTGCATAGTGTCAACATTTTTGTCCAAACAGCCTACCCACTTCATAAAATCAAAAATTCTTTTCTGAAAAGATAGACATGTCATCTTGGTCTCAGAGAAGTGAATGCAGGCCCTTGGGTGTAACGACTATAGTTTCACTCAAAATGTTTACTGGATGGAAGTAGGGAAATGATCCAGGAAATTTCTTGATATCCTTTTGAGAATACAGGAGTTTTCCTCCTGGTATACATGTAAGGGAAAAAGAATTAACTCTGATACAATACAGCTTGAACAAATGAGCTTCACAGGAAAGTCAGATGAAAGCTAATTTCCCTACACACCCACACCATATCTGCGTCTTCAAATATTTTGCAGTTTCTAGTAGAGCGTTATTTGTTCATAATGCTTTCCTGGGTTCTACTCTGGCTTACTCAAGCATGGAAACATCAAAAAGGCTTTCTCTTATTATATCTTCTACGGAGATCCTGTAGAAAGATAAACAGACATACAAACATACTTCAAAATGCTTTTGAAATGGTAATTTAGAAAGTATTGTATCTATTCCCTTCTGAACATTAATTAATTATCTTTCTAATGAATCAAAGGTCTCTGAAGTTGTGGCTCTCACTACATAGAAATTTTAAAATGTGTTGTGATTTACTATCCAGAATGCAATAAAGACAATGCCTGTTAATGAGCAGAAACGTTTTATGTTATTGTGGCACTGCAGTTGTGTAATACTTAGTAAATACTTGGGAACACCATAAACATTAACTTCTTGTTATCGTTCATCTAAACCTAGGATTAGTGTGATCCAAAACAGATGAATGAGGAAAACAGCTACTGTTTTAAATAGCTCACTTGTTCATTTTCCAGGCAGAAGACAAACTAGCTGTAAATCACAGTTGGTCAGTTTAACGTGGCTTTCAGAGTCCCATCGGAGTAAAACCAAACTCTGGTATCATTAGAATGTCATATTTTCCATGGGTGTGGAATTAACCCAGCCACAGGGACAGAGAAGCACACACTATATGCTGCTTTAAACATCATTGCAGATGATTCCCATGTTTGTCAGAATGTGAAATATATAATTGGTTAGGTGATGATTGCTTCATATTGAGAAGTACTTTATAAAATAGGTTAACCCACATCATTAAACACTATATATATGGCTGTTCTGGAAAGAAGGTGGTTGTATTTATGCAGTTGATACCAGAAAACTAATGAAAATCATTCTATTCTCACTTCTGTTAGTTTAATGTTATCATAGTTATTCCATGTTATCATGAGATGAAGAACTTCTTAACAAAAAACATTTACTTTTATTTGGCATTCTTACACTAATTCATTGCCTAGTGATTTCATAAGCCCATGATTATATTGTATTTTCTACTGTGTTGCAGGGAGGATCTCTCCTAAGTTCAATTAAGCTTCAGGGATGGTAACTAACAGATTTCTCCTTGTCTGTCCAAAGAAACAGACCCAAGAAGGCACTCTTGTTACTATGTCTATGGCAGACTGAGGAATCTCCTTACTGGCAAACATAAAAGGTTGTGTTTCCACACAGACTGACAACTGGTAACTGATTTTCAGTGACCACAGTGGTCCTTTCTTGACCATTGAATCATCTTACCTGAAGTTTTTTGTGACATAATATTTTATCCAATCCTATGCTCCTAATGTATACCAATATTTTCATTGGCTTTGGAGGGGTTTAGACCAGGTCTTCAGTGATTTTCTAGGAGTATCAAAATTCTGTTTTCCATAATCGGTTTGCCTTTTTTTTTCAGTATTTCATAAAGCTTAATGATCTATGTATAGGAAATAGCACATAAATCCCCAAACCACTGGGAAAGACATAGAAAACTAATGGAAAAGCTGCCTGGTTTTGCTATTAACTCATTTTGTTGTTTTTAAAAAAAAGAAAGAAAAGAAAATTTTGCAAATTAATTAATAAGAAGGTGGCCTTCCAGTCTGAATGCACTTGAAGCTGCTGCTTCTGCATCTGCTTTTTTCTGAAGTAAGTTTATGACCTGACTGAGTGTTACATGGCTATGGCACATGGCAAAGCCACTTAATTTTTTTTTTTTTTTCCTCCTCCTTTCTTCAGCTGTGCTGTCCATTTCCTTCAAAACACTTTCTATCCAGAAGGAGCTTAGCCATTGTCATTGACGTTAGCTGAGGAAGAGCCAAAAATGAGAAGAAATAACTTCTTGGTCTCAACTGTGTCTCAACTCATAATTGTTCTAAGATGTGGTTTTTCCTCATAAACCTGCAGATCATAAAGAAAGCTGGGAGATCACATAGCCAAAAAGATAATCCAATGTAAATACATGTACTCTATCAACAAAACTTGCTTTTGTACTCACGCTAGGAGTAGTAATATAAAAAACATTGCTGGAAAGCACAATTCTCTTGGAGGTTCCCTATTAAGTCCTATAGCTACCACTGAAGGCTTTGTTTCAGGATGTCTTTATGTCAGGAAACTCACATAATCAGGAGATTTTCCCAGACTTTCAAAGAGAGAATATTCTTTACTTTTTTTTCCTCCATAGCTAACCAGAAAAAGGTGCCTAACTGCACTGTCATAATTCATAAATTGTATTTAGGAACATATATTTTGTTCAAAGAGTTTTGTTCTACTATTCTGGGGAAAATTGTAGGTCTAGTAAACTCAGTAGGAGTTTGCCACTGAGTTTTATGGAGCCAAGATTCCACCCCCTGCATCAGACTTTTGCCTGTCAGGAAGGGCCCTGCAAATTTCTCTGGTATTGTAAATAAGCTAAAAGGTGAAGATCAAGATGTTTTCACATGGCCAAAGTGCTGTCAAGCAGTTCTAAGTTATATGACAATTAGAGCCTTAATAAACAGTGGAAAAAGTTAATAAAAATTCTAGTCCAGATCCTCAGCTGTGATCATTCCATGTAGGTGGAGGTATATTTAACCTCATGAAGACCCACTCATACCAGCTGCGGATCCAGACAAAATATGTTTTCATAGTATTATTTTCTTAAAATTTACATATTTTTAAAAGTAGATGATTGAATGATATGAATATTATTATTTATTTTAATTTTTAAAAATTCAGAACAAAATTCTTTAAAAGTATTAGTATAAGTCAAAGAGTAGATTCACAGGTAAGACTGGTCTTGTCATTGTCAGCTTTGTAAAACCCATATGAAAATGAAGATGAGTTTTATTGGTTAAAAAATCCAAGAGTGTTTTCTTAGCAATGTATGAATATGTGTTTTAACATAATTTTAATTCTATACATAGTTTTATTTATTTTTTTATTCTCAGCAGTAGAACAGCACAATAATGCACTGAATTCTCTGTGATATGATTGAATTTCACTCCATTCTCACATTATACGTATTCATAAAGTGGCAAGAAGTCATCTGCTTCATTTGGGTAAGCACGCTGAAGAAGTTAAACAAGAGAACTATATGTATAGAAGAAGATACCTGCATAATTTGCATGATCCAAATAATTAGTAAGTACAACATAAAAGTTGTTATTTTATGTATAATATCTAAAAAATACTTGCATGAGGACCAGTCCTTGGGCAAGTATGTATTCTGGTTTGTTATTTTTGATAAAGACTTTATAAAGAGAAAGGAGAATGTATTCTATGATTGCTACTTAATGAGAACTTTCTGCAGGATACAAAGTCTAACATTTAGAATAAAATGCATAACTAAACAATAAAGAATATATTGTACTAAGCTGTTTTTTTTTAACTTTACTCTTTTTTTTAGATCACACAGTTTTATTATTACATTTATATACAAATGTTGAGGTTTTTGCCATAGAAAAAACTTAAATTCTATATTNATAAACCACGACACATGAGAAGAGAATAGTCTATGGTATTCCACATTTATAAATAAACGAAACCCACAAATTAAAGAAAATAAACCCTATAAAATTGAAAACAATTGTTAAATTGATGTGCATGGGTGTTAAAGTGTCGTGGTTTAACCCCAGCCAGCAACTGAGCACCACCCAGCCGCTCGCTCACTCCCCCCACAACGGGATAGGGGAGAGAATCAGAAGGGTAAAAGTGAGAAAAGTCGCGGGTTGAGATAAAGACAGTTTAATAGGGAAAGCAAAAGCCGCGCACGCAAGCAAAGCAAAGGAAGGAATTCATTCACTACTTCCCATCGGCAGGCAGGTGTTCAGCCATCTCCAGGCAAGCAGGGCTCCATCACGCGTAACGGTTTCTTGGGAAGACCAATGCCATCACGTCGAACGTCCCCCTCTTCTTCTTCTTCCCCCAGCCTTATATGCTGAGCATGTCATCATATGGTATGGAATAGCCCATTGTCCAGCTGAGCTAGCTGTCCTGGCCACGTTCCCTCCCAGCCCCCTGCGCACCTGGCAGGGCACGGGAAGATGAAAAGTCCTTGACTAGAGTAAACATTACTTAGCAACAACTAAAACATCAGTGTGTCTTCAACACCATTCCCACACTACATCCAAAACACAGCACTATAGCAGTTAATAGGAAGAAAATAAACTACATCCCAGCTGAAACCAGGACATAAAGAAAACCTAAGGCACAGTCAGTTCCAGAGTAGTTTCTTGTGCCCTCAGGAATGCAAAATCCATGCAAGTGCAAAATGAAGTTTAATTTTAACACATAAATTTTAATGGAAAAGTAAATAAATCTAGCTCATTTAAACAAAATTACAGTCAGGTTTCTGATGGATTTAGTATAATATTTCTTTTCTAGAAGTGGAACTATTAATGGGAAGGGGTAGCAGACTTTAGGAAAAATATTGGATATAGTTCATACTCTGTATTGGGATAAATGACGCTCTTACTTTGCAAGGAAGAAGAGTTAGAATTAGTTATGGTCTTTAAGAAATTTATATGTAGCTTTTCAATATTCCAAAAGTGGGCCATTACAAATAATCTTGTATTATGTCTGTTCTGTCTTACATGAACATAAACTTTGACTACTATACCTACTTCCTGTTACAGTTTGCACGTGTAACTCATTATTTAATTACCTGAAACTTTCTTGAGAGACATGGCATTTAATGGCAACATTTGCATTACCCATTAGTATAGGCATCAGGTGTGGGTTTGTAGATGGAAATAGTTGGTGCCCAGGACTGATGTCCACACTATACATTTTTCAGGAGGTTTTACTTCAGACTGGTTCCAGTTCAGTCTAGTGGACAGCACATCCATCAGTGGTGGAAGCTTGTTGAATGCTCTTTTGGAGTGCATTTCTCAGTTTAGTTTTAGCCCAAAGGAATCCAATTTGCACATTCTGAGACCACTCAGTGCATTAAGTGATGATTTGTGGGAGATTTCCTTCAAAGGTGTAGCCCTGATCATTAATTGTAGTTTAGTTCACTGAAACGCTAATGTAGACATAGCATAGTAAACCAAAGGATTAATTAATGGTGTAAAACACGAATATGCTTCTAGCTACAGGAGCTACATAGAAAAGTTTTTACATAGAACATGTTTCCTTCTGTATTACTGAGATGGCTGCAGATGTACTTTATTAACTAGTTATGAAATAATTAATTTTGTCTAAAAATTCAACAGGGAAACATCTCAGAAACATGATTTTACCACCATGTCTGAGTGTCTGAGGTGCTATTTTTCTTGTATAATAAATATCCTGTGTAGGAATAGGATAAGATTAAGAAAGTAATTTCATAATATTATAAAGTGAAGCAAAAAAGTATTGTAGACAGTATATATTCCATACATGTATATAATGTAAAAAATTATTACATCGTAAGATTTCATGGCACAACCCCTATTCCCTTTAGTAGTTCTTAAAGGGGATGTGTTACTGAGCACAGAGAGGTCGAGGTTGCCACTCCAGCCCTACTTAACTTGATAAGTTCCCAGTAAAGTGTTATATTATGGACAAAGAATGATTAAAATTCAAGTTAGAATTACACAATCAGTGTTAAAATATCTTTTTTTCAAAGACACTTTTTTTTCACCATTTGTTGTAAGTGACTAAAAATGAAAAATAATTTCTTGAAGTAACAGATGTCTGAAGTTTCATTTGAAATATGAAGTTCACAAACTATGGTTATTATTGCAAAAATAAGATTCCCTTGTGATTAAAACGAATCTTTTCCACTGAGGGGTTTTATGTGTATGAGTTAGTAATTTATGCAGTGTAAGTAAAAATGAGCCTTTGAGGTTTTCTTTTTGTCATAAGAATTTACAAAGATAACCACAACAGATTGTAAAAATTTGGTGAGCCTGAAAAAATCTGTTATAAGGACAGAAAGAAAATTTGTTTAATGGCTTTTCTATAATTCATAGGAGCATCCTGTTGCGAGAAAATTTCCCAAGTAAGTCTTAGTCAATTTGGCTGCTTTTTGCACAGAAATATATCTAATTCATGTATTTTTACCGATGTAGTTTTAGGCCTTGGTAGGTGAGGCTTCAGTATAGAGGCAAAGTGTATTTATCACGGTGAGTACAACATAGCTAGTTCATCTACTGGAATATGTTTATGAAGCAAATGAGGTAGAATGAATCACTGATGTTACCTCTTGATGTAATAAAGCCAAATCTTAATCCATTTTGTGAGTATTCATGCAAGTGAATAACATTCCTAGCTTAACATGGCTTTGAGTTTGTCCGATTGGGATCTAGATCAGGAGGGAAAAAGAGAGAATAGAATGTTTCTGTATGTTTGTTCATGGATAGTATGAATCAATTATTATAGCTTAATTTTTCTCTCTACAAACTAGTAACACAGATTTTGTCCTCTGATATACACAACCACAATAACTGTTAGATGTGAGATGTATTATGCAGAACAGGACTGTGTATTTCTACCACACCTGTGGAACTATTAGACCACTGTTATTTTCTGCATAATATTTGACATCACTTGGGTGATTCTTGAGTTATTGGTGTGTATATGGCTGTAAATATAATTCTAGCATAATTTTTAAGGTAATTTCTTAATTTATAAACTGCATCAATTTTACTTTTTGTATTATTATTAAAATAGTTCCACAATGGATTTCTTTCTAAAAGCGAGCTAGATGGCTAGCATTTTGTGGCTTAATATGTTGAAATAATATACTATAATTTATTCTAACATCCTCTGAGAGATTGAAATACATACAGTAGAATACTGTATATTTGCCCATAGAGTAGTTATTAAATGAATGCTTGAGTGATGTGTTCGTTCTCCCATACTAACACAGGTCTAACATTGTGCAGGCTGCAAATGAGTATGAAAGTGTTACTTTTTAGCATCCAAAAACCTGTTACTTTGGGGGCCTGCCCACAAACTTGGGAAGTTTTAAAGTCAATTGCTTCTTTGAAAGAGACTGCAAACTGTTTTCTGGAAGAAACATTTCCATAAAGCTCAACACGTAGTCTCATCCTCACACTGTCTTTCAAGAAATGCTCTCCACACAGCCCTTGAAGACTCCCTTGAAGACTCCTCTGATTGTTTTTATGCTAGAAAGTACTACCTGTTTTTTCACTCAGGAGCACAGTATGGCGTATACCTATATGACTAAACTCTTTCCATATACAAAATGGCCTCGACCATATTGCCTGTTTAGAGAAACCGCTGGCTCATCTTGTCCTCCAAACCGTGCTTGGGTATCATCTGACACACATTAAAACCGTGCCAGAGAAATTGCTAGCAATGAAACAGTATGGATATTTCTATGTCAGTGTTTGAACCTGTGCAATAGCTAAAGATATTGCTTTGCTTAGAATCACTGAGGTGGAAAGAAAAATCTATTTACTTGTTTTTTTCTTTATTTATCATAAAGGAAATGATCTTTCAGATAACTTTTTATTATCACTAATTCGTCTTTTCTCTCAAAAATGTCAGTCTCCAGTACAGCCATTTTCAAACGTGCAAGAAGAATGTTTTTCTTATCGTAGCACTTTCTATGGATTGCATGTATGCTGAGCATAACCCTTTGGAAAGCCCCATTCTACACTTTTTCGTAATGAGTTTTCTCTTCTTGCTCTCCTTAAAGGTTAGCTACTCAATTCACAACCTGACACATATGCCAGAGTGAGCCAGTATGTCTTCAGAAGAAGGCATAAGAACTCTTAGGGGTCACAGCTTAATATAAGTCCCTTGTTTGGGATTTATCGTATTCTATTCACAGGTTTCTTTAAAAGGTCTTGAGTAGGTTTTCCTTTCTGTTAGTCCAAAGAAGCATAGATGACACAGAAACAATACTTAATGCATATTTATTTTTTGATTTTTTTTCCACCCACTGCTTATAGTTTTGGTGTACAGCACATTTTCCTTTTACCAAACTTATTTATATGGGACAACAACTTGGTTTTGGAAATACTGATTGCTGACTTCTATATGGCTGTCTAAAGAAGAAAAATGAATGATGAACTTTTAATGATGATATTTTTACACAAAACAGCAACTCCCTAGAAATATACAGTCTTGTGTTTTTCATTACGTTATTTCTCACTCAGAACAATTCACACTTTAATTTCCAGCAACATTCCATCAGATGTTCCCCCAAATGAAAAGTTATTTCCACTGGTTAGATGTTACCATGTTCATTCTCTTAAGCAGTATTTTCAAATTGTTCCTTTGTACATAACTCACGAATTAACAGACAATTCTAGTTATTAAGGGTTCATTCAAGGGGTTTGTTCATTCTTTCATTCAAGCGTTTTTGTTAGTAATATGGAATTTCACTGATACAGTTATATAAATGCAGGTTAGGTTAAAGACTACTCCTTAAGTTTCCTCAGAAAAAAAATTAGTGGAGAATCAGAGCTCCTTATAATCATAGGCAACATCTACAATTAACCATGTTTGAGTTCTCATCTGAGGTCACCATATGTGGCTCTCTACATAAGGTCTTAGTTTGCCTGTGACACATTGCATCCACTCTCATTCTTTCACACCATTCCTCTAACATCATTACCTCACTTTACTCATATGCACCCCTCACACCAGTGATTTTCCAGTATGTTCTCCATAAGGACCCCTGCCCACACCCACCTCTCAACATCCATGCTGAATTTGCTGCAAAAACATGTTGCTCCTGGAAAAGAAAATAAGAGCCATCTCCAGGATCAGAATTCATAGGTGCATTTGCAGTGTCCATGATAGGTCCTTACTTAATCACCAGGTCTGCAGCCAATGACAGTTATTACTAAAGGGAGGGCTGCTGTTGTCCTTGGCTGTGGACATGGTTTCCTGTACCACTGATCCTTATCGCTCACACCCCTCACCTGGATTTGGCAGAAGGCTCGGCATACACTGCCTATGGGTGACATTATCATATCTCCTTTTCCAAAATCATCCTAGTGCATCCTAACTCTATCCTCTCCCCAACAAGGAATGGCCACCATTGACACCAACTATCTTCCTAACAACACCAATGCAGCGTGAAACTGATGCAGCAGCACACCAGTTAAGGACCATTGCCGCTTGCCTTGCAGGTCAGCCAGTTCAGGAAATATTTTTAGTCAACTTATTTGATTCCTAGAAAAGGTGGAAATGAACTCTCTGCAATGAGGATGAATGACTATTCAAACTTATGACAATTCAAAGCACGGAATGGCACACTGTGCCATATAGGTCAACAGCTATAGAATACATCAAAGTATGTCCTGCAAATAAACAAAGCTGCAGTTAAGGGAGATTTGAGTAGATCTTGTCACTGTAGCAGAGTCCAGGTTCCTCTGCTGTTGCATTGTTTATTTGTAAGGTCATGTCAACTTTTCCTCAGCTCCTTACTTGTAAACTTAGTACTCCATGTGGTCCTCAGGGCCTTCTTACTATATGAGTAACAGTGCCTCCTGCTGATTCTGTAAAATGCATTTGTAGTTTAAGGTGTGCTTCAAAATATTTTCAGGAATCTCTATCTACAGCACCTTCAGACAAAACCGTTTCAATTCCTAATCTAATTCCGAAGCTTAACTCAAATATGTCCAGATGACCTTTCTCTCCAATGTAAGACAATGTAAGTTATTTCCAAAGAATAAGCCTTATCCTAAACTTGGACTGGTGTTGAATATGATCAGGAATTTATGTTTCTTACTGGAAGGATGGGTCCTGTGGTGATCATTAGAGTTAGGATTAGGTTTGGATGATGTTTTGGTAATATAAAAGCTTGAAGAAGCCAGTTAATTTTATTCTGCCTGCAAGAGTTTGGAATAGAGCTGGAGACTGTTGTCAACACTTTTTTTCTTTTCTTTTTCTTTTTCTTTTTTTTTTTTACTTTGTGTGTAGTTCTTTTTGTCATAATTAGTATTATGTTGTGGGCTTGCAAATCTAAAACTGGAGTCTAGTTCTGTCCTTAAAACTGAGCAGCCTTCAGAGACAAGACTGAGGAGAAATCTGGAGTCAATTGTGGTCAACAACTTATGTTCCCTTCACTGGATGGGTGGTTCCCTTGGCTAGAACTATTTTTAAGGATAAGGTTATTTGGGGGAATGTAATGACTGAAGAACCCATTTCAACCTCTGGTGCCTTGCCTCAGAATAAGAAAAAAATACAGAGTTGTTTTAGGCCAATAATTTGTGCTCTTTCTTTCTTATAATTTTTTCCATGACCTTGGTTAAGTTCAGCTCTTATGTTTGAGCTAGTGTTTGGGAATCTACAGGCTGAAGAAGGCAGTTAAATGTTGAATGCTACATGTCTCAAGATTAAGAAGGATGTTAAGGACAGCTGATGCTTTGTCTCCTGTTTGTTGGAGAGTTGCAATCTCTGACCATTACTGGGTTTAGAATCAGGTTTGAGAGCTGAAAAGTGAAGAGCTTTTAATGCTTGAAGCTGCACACTCTTCAGCATTATGAATGGGAATTGTATTACCTACGTATTGTGTCTTTTTTTAATCTTTTTTTTTTTTTTTCTTCAGTCTTGTTTCTGTCTTTTCTTGTTGGGTTTCATTCCCGGGCAACAGTTGTAAGTTATGTTCCAAAAGGGTAGCTTGGGGTTGGGCTCAGGTTTTCTGGTTTGGATTTTATGGCTTGAATTAGGCTCAGGTTGAGGTTTGGGAATTTAAATGTTACATATCTCATCTTATTTCTGGAGGATTTGGGAACTTAGGGCTTGGAAAGTGGCTTGTTTGACAGAGGTCTATATGTTTTGGTCTACAGTGAATGCTGACAGCCAGGGTAAGACTAGGTTTAGACTGGATAACCTAAAGATTGAAGATACTGCTCAGACTGTGTGGTCCTTAATAGCTGGAAGTACTAGCCATGGGCTACAGTTGAATTATGGTTAAGGTAGACAGTATAAAGTATGAAGAACCATCTTGCTTATGAGATGACATAGGACCTTCAGAGATTGGTGTCTATCATTACCAAAACATGATTTCCTTTGCTGTAGTTACATATGGTTTAGTTCAGAGTTAGGCATAAAAGCTGGATAAAGTCTGGGTGAATTCCCTGTCTCAGGACACATGGAGTTAAGAAGACTGATATCATGGAAGTCCGTGTGTTATTTCCTCTCTCACCCATAAAGATTAGTTCCCTAAGTTATTAAAAGGTACTTTTTTGGTACTAGTTCATTTATATTTACATAATGTAAATAAATACATGTTTTGTCAAACAATCTGTTTCCATTTGTCCTCGTTTCGGCTGGGATGGAGTTTATTTTTTTCCTGTTAACTGGTATAGTGCTGTGTTTTGGATGTAGTATGAGAATAATGTTGATAACACACTGATGTTTTAATTGCTGCTAAGTTGTGTTTACTCTTGTCAAGGATTTTTCAGCTTCCCATGCCCTGCCAGGTGCACAAGAAGCTGGGAGGGAGGGAGCATAGTCAGCTAACCCAACTGACCAATGGGCTATTCCATACCATATGACATCATGCTCAGCATATAAGGCTGGGCGAAGAAGAAGGAGGGGGGGACGTTCAGAGTGATGGCGTTTGTCTTCCCAAGTACCCGTTACGCGTGATGGAGCCCTGCTTTCCTGGAGATGGCTGAACACCTGCCTGCCGCTGGGAAGTGGTGAATGAATTCCTTCCTTTGCTTTGCTTGCGTGCGCGGCTTTTGCTTTCCCTATTAAACTGTCTTTATCTCAACCCACGAGTTGTCTCACTTTTACCCTTCTGATTCTCTCCCCCCTCCCGTTGTGGGGGGAGTGAGCGAGCAGCTGGGTCGTGCTCAGTTGCTGGCTGGGGTTAAACCGCTACACCATTGTACTCTGCACATATGTTAATTCACTTCTATGATCCTTTTGGGAGGTTAGCTAACCATGTCTCTCTGAACAAAGTTCAGCTCAAGGGATATGTATCTCTACAATTTGCTATTTTTCTGTACAATTTGTTAGAGATAATATGGGTAAGTTTATGCTAGATTTGTCTCCTTCTATTCTACATACCCTCAGATTTCCTCAGAAATGCTTCAGTTCTTGAAACACAAATTCTCACTATTCTAGAAAAAACAGCGCTCTCCTCATCTGCACTACAGGGCTCACATTATTTCCTCCTTTCCTTCCTGTGCAGTTTTTGATTTCCCCAGTGCCTGTGCACACAGGGATAGATACCCAGAGACATGTCTAGCACTAGAAAGTTCATTTTAAAAATTCCTTCCAAGAAATATATCTGACTGTTACATGACCTCCTATTCAGTACTATCCTTGTTGACTGTCTCTGGAGCGTCCCTTGGTCTCCCAGGCAATGCTCCAGCATCCAGGGCTATGTTTATGAGTAAATGTCTTGCTTTCTGGTTCCCAGTGCAAGTGGCACAGCACCAGTCACAGCCATAGAGCTGACTCTTCCCTTTCCTGTTGCCCCACAGTGTAAAGCAGCCTCATCCATACTCTATTTGGGAACAGTCTCTGCCCCACGTTAACCTCTGAGATGTACTCACACGTTATTAGCCATAATGGTGGATGATACAGGCAAACCCCATGCATGCTAAGAATTACATAGTGTTGACAATTTCATACTAGCGTTCAACCCATGCCTTGTCCTTGATTAGCTTATTAGTATAGACACAGCCCAGGTATCCTTTTTCCAGAAGAAAAAACCTGCTTTCCTCTTCCCATTATTCAGTGGAAATCTGTCAGTGGAAAGAGATACTATGTACAAAGTAATGATAATTGCTTTAAAAAATAGTTAAAATAAAAACAAGAACTTGAAAATGTAATTTAGAAGGAAAGAAAAACCCACCCTCAACAAATGCAAATAAAGACAATGGCTTAAGTGAAGCTTCACAGCTTAAGCCTATCAGCAATTTCAGTTTTAACTCCCATCAGAAACTAATCCACGATCCATGAATTACACTCAAGGTGAATGAAAGTGACCCATGCAGGCAATGTAGGGCTTTGCTTTATTTTACTGCAAGTTAGACAGGGTTTCCAAATACGTGTTATATTTAGTAATGAAGAACGTAAATGCAGATTAATTCCAAAGGCTTTGGTAAAATGATTTCAAGCATGAAAATCAAAGCAAAGCTTGGATCCAAAAGTCTATCTGTGATAACAGTGATTAGAATAATAAATGCAATCTCTTTCATTGCACTCTGATAAAACACATCATGAGGACTAGTTTTGGTTAGAAAATAGCAGCAATTTATCCACAGCACTGCAAATGCAGACTTTTAAAATGTCAGGAGCCAAATGTATTCTTTTGAAAGAATACTGTAGTATATAGAGTGTAACAGGGAAGTTTATTTTGCCATTGAATATTTTTGATCTCGCTAGTGCTTTCACAACCCCATTTTTTCTTTTTTTCTTTTAGTCATGAGGTCATAAACCCAGATTTATGATAACATTAGTCTTTTGCCACAGAATGATCGGTATGTCCCGGATTCAGCCTTGTGGGCTAAACATGAGCAACTAAGAAAAAAACTGTCTGAAGGAGATTTCATCCTTTTTAAAAGAAAAATATGTTTAGTAATAATTAAATGGTGAAAATTAAAATCAAACCACATATTAATTCTGGGATGTTTGAAAATACTATTTATCTAGAAATGTTATAAAATTTTTGTTTTGGTAATGATTATTCTGCAGGGTTATTAACTTTTCAATATGTTATTTCTGAAACACGGAAGTATATGTTATTAAGAATATAGAAAACCCATGACCATGCTGAGAATTTTACACAGAGGACAGCAGTGTAGTCTCACTCATATTAGCTATATATAGCTATATATAGCTATACTGAAATTCATGTACTTTTATGTTCAGTGGTCATGTTGTTTGCACTTCCCTAAATGTTGGATATGCTGACAATGGTCCTGAGCAACAAACATTTTTGGAATTATTATGAAATGTTTGAAAATTTGAGTTACCATGAACATTATGTAACAACATTTTCAAATTCAGAGTCTGTGGAATGGAAAAGTTCCAGAGAGCTTTCCAGGTAAATTAGGATAGAAATCCAAGTAACTGGATTATGGTGTAGGAATTATGCTGAATTATATATAGGAAGCCGTACCTGCTGTGAGTGGAGATGACAACATATATACAGAAGATTTATTAATAAAAGTCTGTCTGAATGAACGCCCATAAATTGATACATTCAAGAGCAAATTCTTAACTGCCACGTCTTTCTAGTCTCAGCAAAGGTATTTGAGTCAGTCAACTTGATATGCTACTTGAATGGTCTTATACACAGAGAAACAAATATATTTTCTGAAATATTGTGCTAATTGTTTTGAAATAATCCCAGAGTCAGCATCCATCTCCAAAAAAAAAGAGAAAAGGAATTTTTCTTTCAGATCAAAATAATTCTGTATTATTCATCTTTCTAATGAGCATCAGTGGCAGTGACAGAAGTTTACATTCTTATTAAAACCAATAAATTCATGATGAAAGGGTCATTGTCAGAGAAATATAATTTTGTTAAATAAGAAAAGTTTGACAAAAATGTTAATTCACATTGAAAAAAAACGTGTGCTGTTTTGCCAGCTTAACTGGCAGGTTGCTGGGGATCCTGAGCTCTTACCATGTCCGTCTTCATAGTGATATTTTCTTGAAGGCTGTGCTCTGGTTGGCAATGCAAGGACTTTCATGTTCAGGGGTTCTCTATTGCAGACTGACTCCAAGTTGGGAAGCCCACAGGGGTTTAGTCAGCATATCCAATAGCCTCCCTGAGTAAGAATTTTCATGGTTGTTGAGGTTTCCTTTCCAAGGCTGAGAAGTTATCAGACCAAATAAAGCTGTGAATCTCTGCTGAGTCATGATGCCCAGGATATCTCTACATGATGCCCACTAGGCAGTACTGAAGTGGAGTAACATCCTTTCATAATGTCTGCTTGAGAGAGGATAGGAAATGGACTCAGGAGAGAAGACGTGGTAGTGCCCTGTAACTTTTCTGCAGTGGCTGCTTGTTGCCTGGCTTGCCATAATACTATGAATGAAAAGGGATGGCTGTCACAGAGGAAAACTGTGATGGTTGTGAGTTCAGGCTATGCTTTTTAATAGCAGAGTTGTATTTTGATAGGTTTGTCTTACTCGTCATCTATACTGCCCTTGTAGGCAACCTTCACATACAAGAGCTCTGGTTGCTTGCATATCCTACCTGCCCTTGTAGCAAACATAGCAGGAGCTTTGTAAGGTGAGGTCTTATCATATAAGGCCCCAATTCAGATGGACCCTCAAAGTGGAATTTTCCCATTTTTTCCTTAAAGCAAGAATGTCAGGATTCTTTTGAAATTTTTATTTGTGAAGTTCCATTTTTCTAGAAAACAAAATTTATCTGGAACAAGATAAGTTAAATAAAACTCAGAAAACTCTGCTGATGGAGACTAACTGGACAAAAATCATTCTGCTGTTGCCCATGGTGTCTTTAGATGATAAACTATTTCTTCAATGTTACTTTTCTGACCAGCAGCTTTCAGTGACTTCCTGCTATTTGCCTTACTGATTGCTCTGTAGAATCTTCTCCCAGCTATAGATGCTGGGGCAAGAGTGTGGATTTATACACTCCAGTTGGCCATATGAGACCCTTGCGTACAAAATCTCCTTACTCTCAGAGCTGGAATGTTAGTTTGAGAAGTCCTTCAGAGACCTCCTGTGTCCAACTTTCCAGCACTGATCTTGAGTGTCTTTCAAGATGAGGAAGATGGCTAATAATGATACATGCAGTGAACTTAACCTTGCATTTGTATTTACACTTAAACTTATAAGTATAGATAGATTTATTTATGTTTAAAATCTTATGATTGTTACTTCATAATGTCTTTTTTCTGGGATGACTGCAAAATGTGTAGCTTGCACTCTGACTCAAAACAACATTTCTTTTTTAAGTTCTTTCGAATTTGTTACAGAACAGAAATTCCAAATTCAACCAATGTTATAATAATGTTTATTCCTTCTTTTAGCTTTACTTTTGGCTTAGCTACATCACTTCCAGTATTAATGAAATGAAAGAGAATTGGGATTTATTGAGGTTTCATATTCAAAAGAACTGTCTTTCCATTGTCTTGAATTCGTAGTAGTACTTACACACGTACAAAAAGACTGAAGATGGCTGTGAAATCAGGGAGAAGATTTGTAACACTTAAAAAGTCATTTGCCAAAGAGAACACTCAAAAATCTCTGCTCTGCTGAAGGAGAATGGTACTAGAGCAAGAAGTGAGCAAGTCTGTAGGAAATGCATTTTAAGAGAAAATAAATGGATTTCACACCCACTTTGGACTTATTGTGCAATGTGAAAACACTGAATATAACCACTTGTCTGAGTAATGATAAATCCACTACTAGCAGGCTGCCAAATCTATCTCTGCTCTTGGACACTTACTTTTCTACAGTTCAACAGGAGTATACATCTGCAGTCTCTCCAAGGGGTTCTCACCTGATGTCTGCTGTGGAGATGGCTCGTAAAGGCAGCTGCTCAGGATTCAGATTTTCCATTCAGTAGGAGCTCCAAGATTAACCAGAAATTTTGATTTAAAAAAAAAAAGAAAGAAAAGCTAAATATTTATTTTACATAGCAGTACCCTTAAATTTGAGAAATATACCATTCCAGGACGGTGGTAGACAACATTTTTACCAAGATGTTTTTTCTTTTTCCTAAATGAGATGCTCTTTTCCTTGCAATATATTTTCAATAGGCTAGCATTTTCCTATGGCAAAATATTTAATCAGTTCCACTGATGAAAAGCAGTTTCTGAGAAATGCAAATCTCATACCATTTTTGAATTGATAGTAACATTTTAAATGGCAGCCAAAATACAATTAAAAAATTGTAATCCCAAAATCACAGTGCAATAACCTAGAGGTGAAGGTGAGTGCTGAATAAACAAGTGTATAGCTTCCAAGGGATATCAAGGATAACCTTTTTAAGGCACACTTTGATAGGTGAGGTGTGTATTCTACCAATTAATTGTAACAAGTTTTAAAACCAAGATAAAAAGCAAATAACAAATAACCCTAATACTACTGCTCTAAAGGAAGCCAATAACAGATGAGTATCAACCAAGATCATGTCTTAGCTAAAAAATCTCAGCAGTGGTAAGAAAAGTGGAAATCTAAAGAATAGAATTTGTAAAGACATTAGAAATACCAGATAATTCCACCCTCAATTCTGAATTTATGATAACTTAACCTTAAATTAACAAAACTTAAAGTTTGATTTCAAAAACGTGGAAAGGCACACGCAAAAGTGCACACCAACCATCCAGTCATGCCTAAAATAATTAGCAGATGCAATTGCACAGAGAAACAAGTGTGTTACACACTCTTTAATTTAATTAACTAATAATCCCGAAGATACTTATAGAGTACAAAGTTTTTGTGTCTTTTCTGGCAGTTAGAAAGGAAAAGCAGCAACCATTATTATACAGAATACTCTTTGTCTTATTACTGGAGTAGGCTATTTCAGTGGAAAGTCTTTGATACCCACCTAATAAAATAAATTAAAATAGTCCTCACAGACCTTACTTATGTTGCAGGTTTTAAGTCAGGCTAATATTTAAACTGAATAAGACAAAGTGAAATATATGCCTAGCCATATGGTCCTGTGACAATGTCAGTTGCAAATGTTTATAAATAAAATAAGGAGCAATAGTTGTGCACAAATGCAAAGCAACATGGTTTGGTTTTTACAAAAGAACATTTTTTATAGGGGACATTTAAATTCTATGTAAGTAGATAAACTGAAAGAAGACTGGATTTCAACATCTGCAAGACAATCTGATTTCATCCAGATGAATTTATTTTTTAAAAATATTAGACAATATAAAATATATACGGTCAATCCCACAGCAAGAAAATATCCTCAGATGATAGATCAGAAAATAAAATACAATAACGAAACTTCAGCTAATGTGTCAAACTAGCAAATTTCATATGCTACCTTTTTTACTAGAATTCACTTAAACTAAATTTAAAAAAAAAAGAGATTTTCTATTTTATTTTTTGTAGACCCAAGTACTCACATATACTTATGTCTACTTAGGACTTCAAGAAATTCTCAGCCAACAGTATGTATTTAACAAATAATTTAACTTAAATTAAGCATCAAAAATGCCCAAAGTTCACAAAACTTATCCCATTGAAACGTTCACTTTAAAGTCAGCAGTGCTTGACTAGAGCCTAGGCATTTCCTCTTTCATTAGCATTTTTCTTTCTGTAGAGTTCAGTGTAGAATTTCTAACTACTGTTCCTTCTATTTTCTTGACCTACTTCTTGTATTTCATTTTCACTTTCTGCTAAATCATTCAGCTTTTTACTACTGCTGTATAAATATGTGTTCAACCTTTCTGCTTGCAGTTGGTGGAAGTGTATATTACTGTAATACTATCGACCCAAACACATCATGTTTTCCCCATATGTGCCCTTGCATCCTGCTATGTTTAGACCTCTGTAAGGCTGAAAGTTGTTTCAAAGTTTCATTTTTGGATCTGGTTTTATTTTTAGGTATAAGAATAATTCAGGGAAACACTCTGGCTGTTTTTGACACATCTGCTAGTGTCTTCTGTGGATCTTCTTTGTGTCTGCCTGAAGAACATCAGAAGTATATTCCCAAAAGATTAGAGTGTGGTAGTGGTGTATGAATAATTTAAAGAGGTCTTCTGTGACAACACGGGATTATACTAAATTGTCTCATGACTAATTCTTCCTTGCCAGCAGGGCACTGGTGTTTGCCCATGTGGGAAGAATTTCTCCCTGAATCCTACCAGTGCTCAAACTGAGCCTAGAAACTTGGTGGGAAAGACACATGATCTTCTGTGAAACATAAACTTGTTCCACATTTCAGATGCTTAAAGGACTTGTATATATATAGTGCTTTCTTTGAACATGTTATTTCTGGAGAAAGAGAGTGCCCTTTACTTGTAAAAAATTGCAGTTTTGCTTTTAGCAGACAAAATTAATGAAAAGTTAACAAGCAAAGGCTTAGTTTTCTATTACTGAACCGGGGAAAAAGTTACAGAAAAAAACAGGAATAAGATCATTAACACTGTGGGTTAGAATACACTTTGCCTATCTCTCACTTAGGATTTTTCCTAGGCATGGCTTGGTCATTATAGAGCAAGGATCAGTCTGTTCTTGAGATATATTTTTCAGCATGAAATGTCCTAACTCTGAATTTTTTTCTCTTTCTTATGTCTAATAATCTCATTAGATGAAGTTTCAGTGTACCCTAGGAGCTGTGTTTCCCCTTACATTACAATTTAGGGAAACATATCATCAGGTAACTTTGATTATTGATTCAGATGTATGAGACATAAAACTTCTTTTTAGTTTGATTAGTTGATTTCCTATGATATGCAAAAAACTTTTTGGCACATAAATTGCTCATCTGTTTTACATTTTTGCTTAGGAAGTCAATTGAATTAGAGAGTTAGCTGAGTCCTCCCTTCCCGGACGACTGGAGGCTCGCCAATGTGACGCCCATCTACAAGAAGGGCCAGAAGGAGGATCCGGGGAACTACAGGCCGGTCAGCCTGACCTCGGTGCCGGGGAAGATTATGGAAAGGTTCATCTTGAGGGCGCTCACGAGCCATGTCCGAGACAACCAGGGGATCAGGCCCAGCCAGCACGGGTTCATGGAAGGCA
>VZTQ01002959.1:160953-221860 GCA_013400755.1 Pelecanoides urinatrix | reverse complement strand
TTTACTGAAAGAGTGGTCAGGCCTTGGAACAGGCTGCCCAGGGAAGTGGTGGAATCACCATCCCTGGAGGTATTTAAAAGACGTATAGATGAGGTGCTCAAGGACATGGTTTAGTGGGCATAGGGGGTGTTGGGTTGACGGTTGGACTCGATGACCTTAGAGGTCTTTTCCAACCTTAATGATTCTATGATTCTATGATGTCCACTGTGAACACTTTTTCCCTTGGCTTTGTAAGACCTTGAAAAATGTGCAAGAGAAAAGATATTAATTGTACAACTGCTTGATTATGCCACAGACTGTGACACATCATTGGTTTCCCTTAGCAATCCTTTAAAATATACCAATAATACAGATCAACTATTTAACACACAAATTACTTTGGCTAAACTACCCCCTTCCATCTGCCTTATTATTAACTATGTTAATACTAAAACTGCATCCTGTTAGTTCTTGCCAGGGATAGGCAGAGCATGCAAAACTTCTGCCTTGGTGTAAGTATGATTAGTAGATACTTGTAAAAGCAAGAAAGATTAAGTAATAATCATAATCTTATATAACAAGAAGTAGAAAATTTCACATACTTACCACCTCAAAGAGTAAAAAATGAAAAATCTGACAAAAAGTAGACAGGAAGGAAAAAGTTATGTACCTTGAGCAGTATGTATGTGTTTTAAAATATTGGGCATCAGAGTTTTCTTTTTCCATGTTCCTGCTGACAGAAAAACCTACAAAGAGCTAGTAAATCTTCATCAAAGTATGAAAAGTACTTCCATAGATGAGTGTCTCTTGCCATGTCCCTTCAAAAGGTTCTTGTTCATCTGATAGATAGAAAAAATGAGCTTGGGACAGGGCTGGTGGAAAAAATCTGTTTGTTATTTGTGCTTCATGAATACCTGAAAGACTTAATACTGGCTTTGCATAGTGCTTTGTCAAAAAGGAATTTAAGAACGGGGCAGAGATTATTTCCTAGAAATGGGGTGGGGGGGCAGGGAGAGAGTGAAGATAGTTCTTCATTCAAGGTAAGCTGTCTGTGTGAGTTAGCCCATGAAGAAATGATAACAGACAAACATGATAGGAAGAGTGAGTACACTGTAGCACAAGATCCTGGAAAAAAAAATGGAGATGGTAGGTCATGAGGTGAGATGTGAGGAGCACATTGATGGAAATATTAAGTCAGTCAATGAATTAGTGAAGATTCTTATGGAAAATAAGGCTATACAGGGGATATTCAGTGTCTGCATGATACTGGGTGAAAGCCATTGCCCTTGGAAGGACAGGAAGCTGAAGAAATTTGCCAAGTCCCAAAACATAGCTGTTCATGGCAAATACCATGAGAAGATGCCCTGGAATGGGATCATATGGAGTTGTTGTTTATATAGGACCACTGTTATCCTTTCTGTATTCATGTAAGCAAATATTTGTTAATGAATATTTACATAAAGACGAGACAGTATTTTATGTAGTTTTCCTCCACTTGTGTCAGAAATCTCTGAACTCCCGTTTTCTCAGAAGTCCCTAATGGCTGCCCCAGTCAGCAGCTCTTCTACCCACCTGTTTCCTGCTGCACTGGCTGTACTACAGGTTTATACTTGAAAGTGAGTAAAATTCTTCACAAAGTTGGGGGACAGGAGCTCGAGATAAATTCCGTGTTTTTGTCTGCTGGAGTTCATTCAGTCTGACAGCTCATTAGCAAAAGCTAGTCATTGAGCTAGAAGTACCAGCTGTAACTGCTATATACAGCTGACAGGGAGACTGGGAATGGCAGGTGAAGACTTTGGGGAAAAGAAGCAGCAAAAAAGGATGTTTTAGTACCAGGGGAATATGGCTTCTGACTAACTTCTGGTCTGTGAGTGGAAAGAGAGGAGCGTTTCATAACTTCTGAAGACTGAGATGTTGTTAACTAACTGTGACCAGAAAGTCCTATTAATGTTGGCTAGTGTCAATCTTTGAGAGATTATTTGTGGGCAGAAAGGTTTATGGAAGGTTATAGACAGTAACTATAATGTGATAGATTTGATAACGTAGTTCCTTGACTTACAAAGAAGTACCCACCAGTGTTTATTAATTTTATGTAGCTAGTGCTTCCAAAAGTTTGCAATGTTTATCAGAAAAATGAGGATGTTGAAAACATGATTTATTGCACTAAACTAAGATATTTAAGAATCACACTTTACTCACAAAAGCTTAGGATTAAGTGAAATGCTGAAAGTTATCCCAAATTTCTATAGCAGTGTCTCCAGACATGTCAGCCTGCATGTGCAGCAAAGCCTTATAGTGTCTTTAAGGCACCATTTCACTTTGGTTATGTTCTGTGATGATTATCATGTAGAGAATATTTTTGAATTTTTAAATTTAGCTTTAATGTCTTGGCTTGTATTGATTAAATTTCTTGTGTCATGCAGAATTATTCAATTTGCCCTCTTAAAATCATTAGCATGTGGTCCCCACAAGACCATACTATATCTATAGATCATACTAGATGTGGGCTATACAGCTCTGGTTGCCTTGATTTAGGAGCACACCATGCTGCTCTTGCCCTTCAGGTGGACAGCAGTGGCACCTTTAAACTAGGGCAATCTCCAGGAGTCTCATGCTCTGCTGCTTCAGATTTTTCCCCACCATCCTGGGACAGTTTCTGACCCTGGTTCCCCTCACTGGGCCTGATCCCTCATCCCCCCACTCATGGGCCAAAATCCTGGCCTAGCCTTGGCTTGTCCCCATCTTCAGGGAGCTGCCTGATGCCCAGGACTGGGGATTTTCCTGGTGACCCCAGCTGCCCTGCTCCTGGCTGGGATGTTGGGATGGGCCCTGGCTGCCAGGCCCTGCCCTGCTGCCCCGGGGTAGGCTCCACCACTCCCAGCATCTACCCCACAGGGAGCCCAAGGCCTCTTCATGAGCAAAACTGACACATAACAAATGTTAACTTCCATTTGAATCTTTTCTGCACATTCTGTGGAGAACCTTGTGGGAGATGTTCCTTGTGCCCTGGTTTAGAAGTTTGCCTTCTAAACTAATAAAAATCAAACTACATTGTAGCCAAAGTGCATTTTACAGGAATAGTCCTGTATGAATCTTATTCAGTTTGTTCAAAATAATTTTTTTACTATAAAGAGACAGCACTAAAAAATCTTATGTCTAATAAAAGCCAATAAAGTTTTAACCTGATTGCCTGAAAGAAGCTGATTTCTTGAGGCAAATTAGAATCATAGAATCATAGAATATCTCAAGTTGGAAGGGACCTATAAGAATCATCAAGTCCAACTCCCTGCTCCTCGCAGGACTACCCAAAACTAAACCATATTACTAAGAGCATTGTCCGGACACTCCTTGAACTCTGACAAGCTTAGTGCCATGACCACTTCCCTGGGGAGCCTGTTCCAGTGACTGACCAACCCTCTGAGTGAAGAATCTTTCCCTAATGTCCAGTCTGAACTTCCCCTGATGCAGTTTCATTCCATTTCCTCTTGTCCTACCGCTGGTCACCAGAGAGAGGAGATCAGCACCTCCCCCTCCACTGTCCCCTTGATGAAGTTGTAAACTGTGACGGGGTCACCCCTCAGCCTTCTCTTCTGCAAGCTGAACAAACCAAGTGACCTCAGCTGCTCTTCATATATCTTGCCCTTGAGGCCTCTGGACACACTCTAATAGTTTGATGTCCTTATATTGAGGCATCCAAAACAGCACACAATACTCAAGGTGGGGCCGTACCAGTGCAGTGTAGAGTGGGAGTCACCTCCCTCGACTGGCTAGCTATGCTGTGCTCGATGCACCCCAGGACATGGTAGGCCCTTTTGGCTGCCAGGGCACACTGTTGACTCATATTCAACTTGCCATGAACCTAAACCCCCAGATCTCTTTCCACGGAGGGTGTTCTCCAGCCTCTTGTCCCCCAATTTGTACACATAACCAGGATTACCCATCCCAAGTGGAGAATCCAGCACTTGCTCTTATTAGATTTCATATGGTTAGTGATTGCCCAGCTCTCTAGTCTATCCAGATTTCTCTGTAAGGCCTCTCTACCCTCGAGGGAGTCCACAGCTCCTCCTAGTTTAGTATCACCAGCAAACTTACTTAATGTACATTCGATTCTTAAGTCCAGATCACTTATAATTACATTAAAGAGCACTGACCCTAAAATCGAGCCCTGGGGAACCCCACTGGTGACTGGCCACCAGCCTGATGTAACCCTATTTATTATATCTCTTTGAGCCCGACCCGTCAACCAATTGCTCACCCAATGTATTATGGACTCATCTATCTGTGTGCTGGACAGTTTATCCAGAAGGCTATTGTGAGAGAGAGTATCAAAAGCTTTGTTAAAATCCCAAACCACCATATTTACTGGCTTCCCTTGGTCAACTAGATGTGTGACCTTGCAATAAAAGCAAATTAAGTTGGTTAAGCAGGACTTTCCCCTCGTAAACCCGTGCTGGCTATGACCAACGACTGCGTTGTATCTCAAGTGTTTTTCAATAACTCCCAGAATAACCTTCTCCATAATTTTAGCAGGCACTAAAGTGAAACTGACAGGCCTGTAATTACCAGGGTCTTCCTTCTTACCCTTCTTGAAAATTGAGAAACCATTTGCCAGCTTCCAGTTGACTGGGACCTCTCCAGAGTTATTATTAATTAACGAACATAGGGAACTGTGCACTCAATATAATCCTTCTACTCTTTTCCAGTAAGGAAATTTATCTTATTTGCCATTTTCAGGACAACTGCATTGATATTCTGGAGCTTGGGTTGGTTAGCTGCCATTGCTCTTCCGGGGTTCAGCCCCTTTGTAACTTGAATCTCTCCAGCTCCTGTAATATAATTTCCATATACATTTCCAATACAGCATTATGATAGCAACCACCTTATTTATGAATAGAAGAGTTTTATAGAAAGTGCATGGCCATACTGTGCCATATAATATCAAGGCCAGGTAATGGGCCATGGCACTGTTTAGTTTACTGTGGAGGCTTATCTCAGCTCAGGCTAGGAAATTCTCTGACCCACTTACCTTAAATATCCCAGAAATCCAGAAGAATGTCTAACTAAAAAGATCTGAGTGAGACTTCCAGCATACGTATTCCAGATCAATGTATTCCATGATAGGTTCATATGGAGTGATATGTCTGCTCTTCTGATGTTTATTGAAAGAATATTTTAATTTTTCACTTCTTTATCCCTTAATCAAAGGTCTCTTACTCAGTATAGTACTTAAGGCAGAATCGTATATTCAAGTGGTAGAGCAAGAAGACTGGTTTTAACTATTTTCATGCTTGAGGAAAAGAAGTGACTAAATATGTATTTTCAGTGTCAAAAAGTGAAGAAATAGGCTAAAATTATCATCTGCAGTACTTCTGTTAAATCTGCTAAAACCTATAGTTTGTGTAAATGATGTTTGAAACCTGTTCCTGAAAAATTGCCATGAAACACAGCTAGTGCTTATTTGTATCTACTGTGAAGGTCATTATTAGGACATAATCGATACTGTGTACACTAGAAAGATGTAGCATAAACTGTAGAAACTATTTGGTGCCGTCTCCCCAGTTTATGTATATAACACTTAGAGTCCTCTGCTTGCTTGTTTTGGAGTAGTGCTAGGTACAACCTGTATTTCTCAAACTCATTTTTGTGTGGTTTTTGTTTGTTTGTTTGTTTGTTTGTTTGTTTGAATAAGGAACTGTAATAGAAGTCTTTGGACAATTCTGAAATCTCTAAATTACTATCACTGTTCAGTATTTGTCTTTCATTTTTAAAATATGATGTCCACTCAGGCCTCTATCCTCACAAGGCCTCAAGCAACATCCTTTGTAGTTCTTGTCATGGGGAGAGGCAAACACAAAAAATATCAGTTTAGGTCCATTATTTTAAAAGGAGAGAATGACCCTGTAAACCATTATTCATAAACATACAAATAATTACTTCAGTTTTGCCCCCTTACATCACTAAAGATGACATAAGTGTTGTAATATTATAACAAGATCTAGAAAAATATTTAAGATTCAAATACCCTTCAAGAACATTTTGCCCTTAATTATTATCTGTTAAAGGCTCCAACCCTGAGATGAACAGAAACACACCCAGAAAGAATGGCTGCTGTGACAGCATCCCATCCCCAGCAGAAAGTTTACGTTTCAAGAGTACCTTCACAAGATGAAGAGCTGGACTGAAATCAAAACTTCTGTTTGAGACAACTGTTGAGGTTTGAAATTTTGTTTTTCTTCTGAGTTAGAACAAAACCAAAACCTTTCAAATATTTTCAGGAAAGGGAACTGTGATGAAACATCTGTTTTCTGATCAGAAAGGTCAACTTTTTAATTCATGTCTCTTGCCACTGGAAACAATCCAAGAATCTAGCCTGAACTCTTGAAATCTCCCACTGTAAATGTCAAAATCAATATTTCTCTGCAAGACATCTTGGCTTTGATGCAGCTGCTTATTTTGACCAAAAGCAAACAAACAAGTTGTCAGACTCGCTGACTAGTTCTAGTTAGAAACAAACTGAATGGAAAAGACAAGAAGGGGACAGGAACTTTGATATTAAAAGTGTGGCTTAACTATTCCCCATGAGAAAGTTTGTAAATGGGGAACCAGGGCCATAGACAACAGTGACTGACTCTGGGGTCAAATTCCATAATCACTGCAGATGACTTCCTACTGCATGCAACTCTTCCTGCTGCTTCTAATGAATTGTAATTCCCTTTCAAGCTTTATAAAATACACATACTGACACATGGTAATTCATGTTTATTGTCGTAATTTGGTCATACAAACAAGGGCAACTTTAGTCAATCAAAAGTTATTACCAGAATGTGTCAAGCACCAAAACAAATAGATACAGCTGAGTATGCTTTCTCTTTTGTCTAATATACAATGGCATAGAATAACTGCACTGTGGAATTTTATTGAAAAGTGTAAAATTAGATTTTATAGAGGGCTTAGTGGGTTAACACATTCTTGGATTTTATTGAAGCCTAACATTGTCCTTCTCAGACATAGTATGTTTCAGTGACCACTATATTATTCAGAATAACTATTGTGAACAGATTCTGGCGAAGGCTTATATAGCATTTATAGTCCTCAGCAAGCTGGTATTCCCAACAGAATTTCTCAGTTTCTCCACATTCAAATTGTCTTTGTGCTTCAATAAATGTTGAGCCAGCTCTACTTAGGTTGTGCAAGGTATTTTATGAGAAAGCATGTGCATTGAGCTAACAAAATCTCAGCACTTGATTAGAGGCAGAGGTCAAGTTTATTATACGATTTATTCTGCTAAATGTTAATGCTATATACTGTAGCCTTTACTAGTGCCTCATATGAACCTATATTTCCCTTGTTCTAAAGTACTGTACATAAATTTAACAATGGCACTGATGATATTATCTCACTTGAATCAGGATTACCTGATTTTTTTGCAACACCGAGCAGTGTGTTTTGTACATGCCATTCTAAATACTGGTAATATTGTATAATGCTCTTCAGAGGACTTGGTTTCTCAGTCAGTGTCCCTGTTTATGTGTTCAATAAGGCTGAACAGATTGGGAGAACAGGATGGAATTTCAGCTGGCCTTGGGAAATGAGATACAGCTGTTTCCAAGTTTTATGAATTTCTGAGTTATGCAAGCAGTTTTTCATGACACACATAACTTCATGGTTTGCTTTTTGTGTGACCCCGCTGGAGCAGAAATAAAATTGCCAGGGACTTGGATGATTTTGGCTGCTGTCAGTAGGCAGAAAAGGATGACTCTTTTGAGATAAAGTGGCAATAACCATCAGGAGCATATTATAACCAAATGCCACGGAAAGCACAGGAACTAATCCGTAGATTAAGGTCTGCTCAAAACCACATGTAGAGCCCAATCTTCCCCATAGCATCCTCCTCATGTTTTTTGCCAAGAGTTCTTCCTATGACCAGTGAGGAGGGAAAGCAAAGAGGAGATAAGGATGGTGTTAATTCCTAACGTACTGGATATCTGGTTCTAGTATCTTGCATTATGTAAGTTTCCCTAAGAAACCATTCCGGGAACCCTTACGCAAGCTGAAGTGTTACAATAAATTAAAATGTGTATGAATAGAGATATTAGATATTAGACTGTCCTGTGTGTCTGTGTCCTCCTTGTTGGTGCTAGGAGAAACTGTGCTTGCGGTGGCCCTGTAGGGTACTATGACATTTTCTTTATGCTGCGGAAATCTGTTTGCACTGACATGCTGGCATTGTATTAATGCCCTTCAAACCTCCACAGAGTCTCCTTTTCCTGCAGTCTCTGACAAGTACACTGCTGGAACAATGCCCATGACATTATAAAGGGTAAAAATTAGACTCAGACTTGCTCTTTCTGATAGAAGGAACTGCAGTTTTGCTTAATGGAGTTTATCACATCAGTGCTGTTTAATAAGAGAAACCTATCTAACTTCTCCCTTTTAATTCTATTTATATTTTCAAAATATACAACTTCTTGCACTGGAGCCATTTAAATTCTAGTTAAAGGAAATCCCCTTAGCACAGCTTGACCTAAGAGATGCTTGTTACTCTTCTGTCACATTATTTTTCATTTCCCAACTGCCCTTTTGTGCAGGAACACCAGGAGGAGCTGCTGGTTGTTAGGCTGCAGGTGGCGAGGAGGAGGAAAATGAGGCAGAGGCAAGGGAGGGGAGGCAGACAGTTGATGCCCTTGTGGGACAGGGGTGATTTTGATCCAGCAGCCTGTGGAAGGTCTTAGCTTATGAGCCAGTCTCTTGCTGCTGAGACAGCCTCACGTGCTTTTCCTTTGCCATACACACTACTTGCCAAGGGCATGCAGCTTCGGTTCCAAGAGGCATTTGCTTTCTCTCAGCTTATGTTAAAGGTTACCAATGAAAAAGGAAGGAAATAGAATATTTGTATTAACTGTTTAAGGAGAAAATTATATTTGCAAAAAGCCCAAATGGATTTTATGTTTTCTTCTGTTTATATATGAAAATATTCAGTAGTTTATTTTTAACACATTTCTAAAGCAACCAGACAGTAGTTTGTCTTTGGAAAGACCTGACAGACAATTAAGAAAAACTTCCAATGATGAAATTGTTTGACTAATACTGAGATTAAAGAGTGGAAGGTGCTGTGCTCCTCACACTCAGCTTTGTTTGCACAATGGAATTCTGTGTTGTGGGGTGGTGTTGAGTTTGGAGGGACTTTTTCAGCCTATATGGCTAAAGAAAATAGCAATATTTGCAGAAAAGCACATTTCTACAATGTAATATGACAGTCAGCCTCAATTCTTTCTCATAAGAAAATACCACAGAACAGTTAAGGTCAGAGATGAAACCACAGGTATGTGTTTGTGGTACGTTTTAGGAAGATGTGAGCTGGTTCAGGAGAATGGTAGCCAGACACCATGTAGGAATGTCACTTCAGCCTGAGTCCAAGGTAATAAGCCCTGCTTGACAGCAATGGCCTGACTGAAGCTTTAGAGTTACCAGTCTGCAGTGGCTCCACATGCAGATGACTTGGCATACTGTCAAAGTGACCTTGCACAACAGCAGATAGATGTACTCTTACTCCAGGAAATTGTAGGTGGCACTAACTGAGATTTTGAACCTAAGGCCCATATTCTGCCATCAGCTGTACACTTAGAAGTTCCTATCAAATCTAGGAGACTGCTGAGCTCTCTGTGTCTGCATGATGTGTGTTTGGAGAAAGTACTGGGCTTTAAAAAAGAAGTCCCTCTCCAAAGTGCCCCTTATCTACCCTTTTAAATATTCTCCTGGCCTCTGCTGAGTTCCTATTAAGGTTTCTGCCTAAAATTTTGACTATTACAAATTCACTAAATTTCACTTTTGGAAATCAGCTTTTTGGGAGCCTCAGTTGTGCTTGAATTCTCTTGAACATCTTACTATTATTCTCTGTGCATCTTAATACTCTCTGTCTTTGTGTCAGGCTTCTGAAGACAGGAAAGTCTTTTACTCTGCAAGTATGTAGGACTTCATGCATATGTCCCTAGGGTTGCTGGGATTCCTGCATACCATTATCTTTGCAATAAATACCAGTGACACTCCTACAGGATTTTCCTGACTGTATATCACTCCAGCTACTGCTCAAGTATCTTATTTCACACATAGCTTACCAACACATAAAAAGTGTTGCTTGGAAACAGTTTGTATTCCTGTCATTGCCCTAATCCTAAATCCCCTTTATTAATTCTAAGCCACTAGCAAAAATTTGTTCCTAATCCTGTGCTATCATCTTCAGTACAGAGCTCCTTTCAAAATTATTGCTCTGGGCTTTCATTGGCTTTCTGTAGTTCTAATTATGCTGTTTTCTCTTTTCTTGCCCACTGATAAAAGCCATTAAACATGCCATTTCTACTTCTTGAAAATGGAAGTCGGTCTCTTTTCCTTGGGACACTGTCCTCTTTTCTGCTTAAACAACAAGGCTAAAGAATATTTAGGGCCCCAGGCAACATCCTTATTATCTACATAGTGCTTCACTTTGAAATGTCTCATTCTCCACTGTTCGCTGTTTGTTTCCATGCCTACTGTGTGCATTACTAAGAGGAACCTGCACCCCCCTGCAAACAGCATATTTTATTTAACCACCCTGTAGTTTCCTCTGTTTCTCATGCTCTTTTACGCAACACCGTTTGTTTTTAACTGGCTTATTCTAAATCCTATTCAAATAACCTTTTCCTCCCTCATCAGCTTGGAAATTGAAATATGCCACAGTCCAATAAGCTGTTGCATGCAGCTGGGCTCAGATCTGCTTAAAAACCACCACGTGTTTGTTAGTATCTTCACGTGGGTAGTGAGTTGTACCCTCACAAAACAGTCTCACAATCAACAGTTGGTGCCAGTGTTTTAGGCAGTAAACAATTCCATTTCAAAAAGGAATAAAAGAGTCTCTTTAATATCAAGATATAAATACTTCTACTGATATAGCTACCATGGTAGGGCAGGACTTTAGCTAACACAGGACCTGGATCTCAACTCCCACTGGAGACAATGGGTCCAAGCTGAGCTGACTGGTGCTGCCGCTGTCATGAGCCAGGCAGAAGCAAGGGACAGCTCTGGTCTCTCAGGCTTGGCCACCTGTACCTTGGGAGCAGGTCTCTGGTGTGCCAGGTATCTCTCTCCCAACCAGTTCCCTGCTTTGGGAGTTGGCACAGGCTATTCCTAACAGGCAGTTTGGGCACTGCCACAGTGGTTTGGAGGCTAAGAGTTTGACTGTGTAGATGTGGCCAACTCATGCCCAATGGCCAAAGGATGGGCTCTGGAACTGTTCAGGTTATGTAGTTGTTTTTCCCTCCATTTTCTTGTATTTTTCCTTTCTAATCTGCATTTCAGCTCTCAAGTGAAGAAGGAAATGCAAATCACTTCCTGTTAATTTCCAATCCTGTTTCTTTATCACCAAGCTCTTTGTCTTTCTTTTACATAAAAGAAATGATACCCATGGCTTCCAGATATGTTGCATAGATATACACTTGTATGTATATTTCCTAGAGGATCCCTTTGAGTATCCATGCAGATACGCTGGGTTATTAGACAATAATGCATTTGTCAGCTGGAATACTTATTTACAGACACTGACGTGTAGCTGTGACATCAGTACTTGGAACAAACGAGCCATTAATCAAGAAAGCAGCCTGATCTTCCCTATTTGCACGGTATTGTTGTCCCCAAGGCTTCTGTATTTCCATTTCCAAGTCCCAGTTGCGGAATTCTTAGCATAAAAACTGTAGCTACAATTATGGAGAAAAGTAGATAGACTATAAAAAAAAGCACTTAATCCAACATAATTCTTCTTCATAATAACTATACTTAAGAAGTTGATGGTTGAATGGCATTCCTATTACACATGCAGTCATAGTAAATGATGGCTTAAAATGTAGACAACTATGGAGTGCTTTAGTAGTAGATGCTGTATGACTGGACAAAGATATTTACCAAGATAGATGGTAATTCATAGACAAAACTGGCAAACAATATGAGATCCATATGTGACAGCTGCTTTCCAAACATAAAAATGAGCATATTTTTGCCCCTGCAGCTAGAACACAAGAATCTGAACACAAAATGAGAGAGCAAGAGGAAGGGTAATTTTACTTTGGGCTCCTGTTGGACGAGACCTGTTCATATGCATCAATTGCTTCTCTTAGATGTATTCCTTTCCTTCAGCTCTGTCTGCTCATTTTTTGCAGAACTGGTAGCCCTTTGGGTTGGGAATTTTCATTAACAGGTGAAAGAAGGGGAGTTTTTATATGATGAGGGCCTTGGAAAATGTGGCCGTTTACATATTTTTTGGCACTGAAGACCACAGCTTGGTTGATCTCCATGAACTAAGAGAATATAAATGTTGATTCATATATACATAGAGAATGAAGAAAAGGAAAATAAATAAACAAAAAGAAAAAGACTAGAATTTACAAAAATGTAATGACATATAGTATTTATCACCCATCCTTTCATCAATACAAATTCCTTACAGCTAGTCTTCCTCTAAACTAAGAAAGATCTTATGACTATCAACAAAACTTTATTTATGCATCAGAAAATTATTCCCGTTTGCAAATCTAACCAAGTCTTGATAGCTTCTTTTCCGTACAGTGAGTTTTTTTTAACTCAGAACTTTACGCAATGAAAAAATAGTCACATTTAAAAGGAAGTGTACAAATGTACATACGCTAAATACAGATTCTTTTATGTTACCTGGTGTGATGATATTGGAGATGAGTGGAACAGTATTCTTTCAAGACTTATTAAAAATGAAGTGGAATCTGAAAAAATTTGCTGTGAGACAGAGCTGCACAGTCAAATCTGTAGTCTGTCCTTGGCAGAAATATATTTCTTGACTCTGTGGCTGATAACTAACACTTCNCCCCCCCCCTTCCCTCCCCTCCCCTTCCCTTCCCTTCCCTTCCCTTCCCTTCCCTTCCCTTCCCTTCCCTTCCCTTCCCTTCCCTAAAAGCAAGCATGATATTTCCAAATGCCTCTTCGCAGGGAAGGAAACTTATGCTTTACTGAAGGGAACAGAATCATATGTTCTAGAAGCTAAAAGGTAACTTGGAACTTTTTACCTTCCATTACTCTGTCAGCCATCATAACTCTTCCACTACCCTAATTGCTTTGCTAGCTCTCATTTTGCCCAGGAGAGTGTATGAAATATAACCTGTAGCTCAAGGGGGAAAGTACTGCTCTTCAGCTTATTATGAGAATGCCAGTGCTCGATCAAGGCTGCCTCACTTACTTGTCCCTGAAGAGAAGAAATGTATCTCCTCTCTCCAATTTTCTCTTCCCTTCCCCTCAATACATTTATTGAATAGTCATTTTTACTGTTACAAATGTGCTTTTGTGCATTTGACAAGCAAGCTCAAATATAGCACATAATCTCTGATTTAAATTTTTGTATCACATCCTCATCTGAGGTAAATCAACAACAGTCTGCTGCTGTCAGCAAAGCTAAATGAGTCTCTACTTGATAATGATCCAGTTTGTTGTTTGGCGTTTTTTTTTTAATAAATAGGATAAGGATCTAGAAATATGAAAAATAAAGAGTTTTTTCTTCTTATGTTTTTATGTTTATAATGCTGCTCTATTCTTTGTACATAATTTGTATGAAAGCAATTATACTTTGAGACATATACCATATATTTTTCTGATAGATCTTTTTACCATATTTATTCATGAGCACATCTGTCTCACTAGCACTCATATAAAAACATTGCTGTTTATGAAATCTGCACTAAAGAATCAGGACACCTGGGAAGAAGGAAAAGGAGGAGGGGTTTTCTAAAGTCTTTTTCCAACTGTAATGACTTCATACATACCATGAGTCATATAGAAAAAATTATAAAAGGATACAATATAAGATACATAACAAAATGTGTGCCTTTGCTTCGTACAAAAAAGACATGTCATGAAAAAGACGTTTGTTGGGAGATACAGTTAGACTCTATTGGGATAATGCATGAATTTTAAAATCACAGAAATTAGACCTTTACATTGGGTGAAATATGTAAAAGAATGCAGGCTAGAGAATCAAACTTTGCAGGAACTATTCATGTGACTTTGCAAAAAGCCAGTCCATCAAATAAATTCAGTGGTTTGACTTTTTTATAATAGCCATTGAAAAGTAAACACACGTACTGGTACAGAAGAAAGCATCGTATTAAGATGCGGAGGATTACCTGGATAAAATGTGTGGTATGCTTTTGTTTCAAGTAGTGTGATAATTCATTTTTATTCCTTTCATAAGTATTTCTTGTTTTTTACATTATTTATGTGTTGCTGCTTCTCTTCCTCTGCTCCTTATAGACAAAATCAAACTTGCTGGCATACTAGGGCACATCGTCTCCCCTTTTTACATAAACTGTTCTTAGTAACTTGTACTGTGATGGAGAATAGGAGAAGAGAGGCAACCACAATCACTTCACCATGATTCAGGGAAATCCTACATCTCCTTGTTGGCTGCTTTGGCTTGTCATCTCTATTTGCTAAATCTGTGAACAGGCACTGCAGGGAAAACAATATTCCTCTCAGTGAAGATTTCAACAAAAAAATGTCTCTTGGCTTTTGTCTGATGATATTTGAATATAGTACTCCCAATCCAAAGACAAGTCTGTCCAGTGAGTTTAAAGAGTTGCTCCTAAAATACATGAAGTAAATCCTGGCAAGTGTGGCCAATTTAGAGATGAGCAGGAGGATGCAGATGAGGTTTCCAGTGCTGGTGGTGAGCACACCTGCTTTGTGCCAATGGCTGGGGAAGATATTAGTTGGAGAGCTCTTATGCTTCTATCTAAGTACAGAAAAGCAATCCAAGACCTTCTGGCATGGTGTTCCTCAGATAGGACCTAACCTTCAAGTGTGCTTTACAACTTGGTTTGCTATATCAACATCTTCCCTCTGGAGCATAGCAGTCTGACTGTTGCACAGATGTGGCAATTGATGTTTTATTTTCAGCACGTGAAAGGCTTTGTAGAAGAGAAAAAAATATTTCAATTGCATTTGTTTCTCATACAGTAAACTTACCCAGTAGACTTCATGGAAAATAACTGCAACAAGTGCTTGACCTCAACAAGGAAAAGAAAAAATGAAAGGGATGTAGTTTCATTAAGTTCATTTCTTCTGGAAACATCAGCTCGTAATAAATTGGATGATTTTTTAAAGAAGGTTCTTTCCAGTCCCTGTTATTCTGATCTGGCCCCTGCTGAGGTCTTATTACTTTCCTGTCTGAGGAGGTTCAAGGTTAAAAGCATGCTCTTCTATGGAGCAAAAATGATTGTGTCTCTTCTGTGGTCAGTACTAGAAAACATCCTACCCCTATTTTCCTAATTTTCAGTTCCTAGTTCCATTTCCAAATCAGGTTTACCCTCAAACCAAAGTCCCATATGTGTCAAACTGCTGTCCCGAATCCCTGTCCTTTGTTGTGACGATTTCAAGAAATTACCTCTAGGAAAAAAATGAGTCCAGCGGAACTTTGATATTAAGGAGTAGCACAGTTGGCCAGCAGTTCAAAATCACGATCAGTAGTCCATCTTCCAGTCAGCACTGAATATCATTCATGAACCACGGGTGAGGAATATGTAGATGTTCACATGGAAAATCACCTGATTATGGTCATCAGCAAAGGATTCCAGAACCAGTGGCACTTCAAAAAGGGGAAAAAATATTGTACTAGCAGCAATGTTAGATTCCTGCTTCTCAATAATACTTTTAACAAGGTAAACTGTCAATAAGTAGATAACATTACATCATAAAAAACCTCTTAAATTTATGGCTACATTATAAGCAGCCAGGATTCATTGCCAAATACAGTATATTAACTAGTTAACTGTAAATCAACTTTATAGTTTGCATGTGTTAAAATCGTTTCTTTTAAACTGCAAATAACACTTGAAATGTCCCCATTTGGCAGTAACAAGAGATGATTTTCAACCAAGAGAACACTTGGCCAAGAGAACAAGTTCTGAAGAACATTTTATATTCCACAAAAGCTCAGCTGAAGAGAAAGCGATGAAAGTGTCCAAACATAGGTAACTCATGGGTTGGTACACTGCTTAGTTAATGTTTTTGCTTTCCAATAGTTCAATAGTTTCAACATATATACTGTTTCAGTTCTGGAAGTGACAAGGCTGTTGGGTTTAAAACTTAAGATGAAAGGAAGGTGTACCTTTTCTCTGGGCACCACAGACTCAATATTATTCGTTTACCTGTGTGGAAAGATAAATTTTTGACACACTTTAGTGAATGGAAAAATATGTGTAAAAATGATAAGAGATATCCAGAATGGTAAAGAATGAATTTTTGTACAACATTATAAGGAAGTGTCTCTGCTTAATTCAGTTAGATATTTTGCAGTTCATGAGAGCTGTTATACAGGTTTCCATTTTTTAAGTGTGTGTGTTTAGAATCTAAGTTTCAGTATTTTAGTTTGTTAAGAGAAAATTTCAGTAATTTGTCATGATTTACATAACAATACAAAATGACAATGAATTGGCTATTTAATTTAACTTTTCCTAGTATATAAACACAAAAACTTTGGACAGAGAAATGATAAAGAGAAGCTGTATACAAAGTCTTTGAAGAAGAAAATGGTGAAGAGATAGTTTAGGAGACATCCAAAGACACACTTTGGAGAAGTGTGCCTTCTTGTTCTTTTTTATGGTTGTGGCAGAAAAAACATGACCACCAAGAACCGACTGTGTCTTCCTTCATGAAAAGGTAACTAGTGGTGTAAAAATTAGATGAAATAAGGAAAATGTACAATATTCAAGATGAGTAATTTCTGAAAGAAAACATCTTCAGAGATTCCCATTATGTATGAATGAATCTTGAAGATTACTTTTCTCTGTGGTCCTGCTGCTGGCAGTAATACGTCTATGCTTGGTAATGTGCGAATTGACATGTGTAGCTTCTGCTGACACATTGTAGATAGCCTAAGAGTCCTGTATAATATCCTAAGAGAGCAGTGTTGAAATGCAGAAAAAATGTGTAAAATGAAGAATGGATTTGTACATCTGGACTATTTCAGGAAGAGATGACAATAGGGGTCCTTAAGACAGTACTATTGTATTTTCAGGCACCAGTGATAGTAAGGTAATTGCAGAACCTTAAAGGACATTTCTGGGTTATTTCATAGTCTATCAGTGAACTGTTTGTGATTTTCAACTATGTTTTCCTTCCCCTGCATTTATAGATTTTTCAAAACACCTTGAAGTTCTTGAACAAAATACTTGCATATTGTTGCTGTAAAACTCAAGACAGTGTGTGGTTATAGTCAAACTAAGCTTGGTTTTGAAAGCTTTGACAGATATTTGATGGGTTCCTGAGGTTCTGCAGTTCTTAAGAAATGAAGAAACATGTAAATTCAGAAGTACTCATATGAACCAGGATACAAGAGAGAACTGAAATTTAAACTATGGGCATCAGTATTTCCAACATCCACATCTGAACAGTCAGCTGACCCCAAAGTCATGGGAACCAAGCTCAGAGAAGATTCAGAGGAAGTTCTGGAGCAGGATCCATTTTCTGTTGCATCACAGTCTCAGGATGTTTATGTTAGTATTTTTATTTGAGATTCGATTCAGTAGGTTTTCAGAATTACAGAAAACCTCTGTCTTACAAACATATAACAGAATATGGAGTATCAATCTCTTGTGACTAAAAGATTCTTACTCCCTTGCCTCTGTACAAGTTAAAGCACTGTGAAAGTGTCTATTAAAACACGAGTTATCTCATCATAAAAAGCTATCAGGTTAGTCAGGTTTGATTCATCCTAGGTAAATTAATGCTCAGTCTTCCCAGCCACTGTCTTTCTTGTGTTTAAAAATGGCTTCCTAGAGGACTTAGTCCTCAGTCTTCATGCAGTTAGATTGAGCAAGCCTGTATCTTCCTGTTTTTCACCCTTGCCCTTCTTGAGGGTGCGTATGATATTTGCTTTCTTTCTGGCTGTCAGGAAACTTCTGTGATTGCTATCACCTTTCAAAAATTCTTGAGAGTGGCTTTGTGATGGTATCTACAAGAACCCACAGGGAGGCATCTTGTCTCATCCTGTGGATTTGTTCACGTCCAAATGGCTTAAGTGTTCCCTAACTGTTATCTTCCTTAACAGTGACTGATACTGCATTCCCACAGATTCTGCGGAGCCACCACATCTCAGCATTTCCAGTGATGTCATAGATGTCTGACTGTGCATGGACTCTAATTCCTCCTACTTATTTCTCATGTGCATGTATTTGTGTACAAACACATACAAACTCCAGCTGCACCACCTTCTGAAGTGGACTGAGAGAGATGGCCCTGTCCTTTGAGTGTTTCCTCTCTATTTCCCCTCCACCTACTTTGCTTTGGGCACAATCCTCAATGCACCTGGTTTAAAATCCTCCTCACTAGGTTAGCAAAGCCAGTTGGCAAACATGCTCATATCCCCCTTCGTCAGAGGGTTTTCCTGTCTTCCATCAATTCTCATTCCCTGGTCATAAAAGCCAACATGTTGTCTGCAATGTCAGCCTTGCAGACAGGTGTTGGTCTGCAGGATGCATTCACTTCTGTGTCCCTCACCCTAGCTGCTAGAGCTGCTCGGTCCATTCAAAGTTTCCCATGGTGATGGCATTGCTTCCCATAGAATGAGTTGCAAAAAATCTGAGGGTGACAGGATCTTTCCACAGCTCAGGAACCCTTCCATGATGCAGCACTTCCCTCTCCCGTGGTGCTCCACAATGACAGACTCCCCTCCTGCATGGTGCTCCACAGTGTTGCACTCCCCTCCTGCATGGTATTGCTCCAGGAGCTGCATCAGAGGCAGCAGTGGAATCAGGTCAGCCAAGAGCCTCCCAGGACATCTTGCGTGAGCGATGTCCAGTACGGTTGACAGATCTCAGTGCTGTTTCTTTTCATATACCATCTACTCCTACGACTGCTGCAAGAAGCAACAGTGTAACGCTAGTGTGATTTTAACTGTATGTCCTCTGCTAGCTTTCCTAACTGCAGGTACACTTCAGCTTTTCCTCTTTTGTGCACAACAAGCAAAAGACATCTTGCAAAACTTCTTGTCTTAAGGTTTTGTTTCAAAGTTTGTGTAAATAAAAAGTATAAATATTTTCTAATTAGAAGTTGGTTAGAGTTCCTTATGGCACCTTAACAAACTAGAGATCTAAAATTCTGTCATATCCAGATTTACTGCCTGAAATACTAAAAAAAAAAAAAAAAAAAAACCATTTCATGATTCATGTATTTTGCAAACAGAGTAAAACTACAAAAATGAGCCAAACAAAAAAACAGTTAGCAGATGCTAGGCTTATGGTGTACAACATACAAATATTTTCCTTCTGAGGGCACTCATTATTTACAAAAGAAAGTTTAGAAAATAAGTGGTGGTAAGCTTCTGGGTTGCTAAGAATTCCTAAAGACTGAGCTAAAGATTTTAGTTTAGTCTCCATAGAAACTATTTGGAGGGGCCCTCACTTTTCTTGCAATCATCTTAATTAGGAATTTACTTCACTGAAGGTAAAAAGCCCAATGTAAGAAATATAAAATATGTTCCTACTGGGAGTGATCTGTAAAAAAGATTATAATTGTTGTATTGTTACAAAGTTTTGTTTAAAGGTAGATTTTCATGTTGAACCCCAGGTTTCTACAAACTTATGTCAAAGTCTCTCTAGGATTCACAGAAGACTGACTTCCAACTGGGCTGACAATGAAGCTTCCCTGAGCTTATGTGTGTGATTGCTAGCAATTATTTGTGACTCTTTGCAGCTCTGCAGTAATTGCTGGAAGAGTAAAGAGAGTGGCATACAAGCACCAAATATCTATGTAATTTGTGTCTTTTCTCCTCCTTTTAAAATAATTACGCCAAAAATAATAATGAATAGTCCGTAGCATGAAGGAGCATCACAGTATATAATAGTTCAGAAGGTCAGAGAAATATAGAGCTGCATAACCTAGAATGTGTGTCAGTCTGCTCCAGGACTTGCAGTCTGTTGACCTGTATATGTATAGGGCCTTTTGGACACTTAACAATCTGTACGAATTTAGGAACATGAAAGCATGACCAAAAGAAATAAGTGGAACAGCTCCATGGCGTTTGTAGTAAAGACCTTGGAAGCTATCTGAGAAATGGATTTCAGTGCATGCATCTGAACACTGATGGCAAAACATACACATCCCAACATTTTACATCCTTGCAAATAGCGCACGAGGGAGAAGATCAGCGATAAAAACCTAGAACAGTATTGTGTGTTGGCTGTGGAGAAACAGTTACAGGCATGGAAAAGAGTCTTCTCTGACACCACTGATGTGAGAATGAATCCAGGAACATGTTAGCAGGAGGATTTTCCACAACTCTGAAAGGTCTGCAATGTTCCACAGCTGCAGCATTTGTTTGAATAGACACTTGTTTTCTGAGTAAAATTACTTAGTAAAAATGCTGTGCAAACAACAAAGGCAACTAAGTTTATATCAGAGATTTGTAGCCAGGGTTCTTTACATAGTTGAGCATCCACAGATGTGACAGCAATCAAGTGCACAAGGTTTTCTTTTCCTTGGTTAATTGTTGTGATGAAATTGTTTCTAAAGCTTGGAGAAGTCAGTAGAAAGCAACTGGGAGTAAGGAAAACGGTCACAGATTCCTGGCAATTAATAAAACAGACCTGAAATGTAAACAGCACAGTGTAGGTAGAGACATTTGTTGCTAATCTTCCTGTGATTCTTCAGTAAAATACATAGCCTTTTCCCAGGGTAATGCTCTGAGGTAATGGTTTTAGAAGTGTTTTTCCAAGAACTAATGCATCAGAGCAGAGACACATGGACTTGTAATATAACTGGTGAAGGAGGCAATTGACACACTAGTGATGGCCATGCTGGATGGCTGAAACAGAGGCTCATGAGCTCACCACAAAACAGGTAGGAAAAAGAGTGCTAAGAGTCCCGAATCCTACTTTCTTCTAAAGATAATTGCCTTTTTTGCCCTGGAAGTTAGTACCATTCTGATGGCTCATGCAAAGGGGATGGAAGGACTGGGGAATGGGTCAGTGAAATACTCAGAAGGGTCATACTGAATTAAAAAACATTGTTTTTGAAGTAATTCTCTTTCCTTTTTGCTATCCCAAATATTTTTCCAACTTTTCACCTTTTTATTTCTCCTTCAGTATCTAAATGCTAGTCCTACTGTAAATGCAATAAAATGCAATGCATAAAGGTGTATTTTGTGCTCCAAGATGACAGAAGTAGTGTTAGAAAAAACCCAATCTCCTCAATCTCCATTGCTTCATCAGGTGTATATTCCAGCAGGAATATTCTGTTTTACCATACCTTGCTGGTACCAGAGCAAAACCTTCACAAACACAACACCATATGGCTTCTCTCAGACTGCAGGGATGCCAGCATAGACCTGCCCAACTTCCTTTCCTCAGTCTTCTGCTTTGATCTGCAGCCTGAGCCCCAAGTGACTGTCCTATTCACTGCCACGTTTCTGGGAGCCTGAGTAATCTAATCCTTAGTACAGATAGAGAGCACTTAATTTTGGGTTAGCTTTACCAATTAATTTCTTTAGTTCTTTCCATTGTTCTTAGTCTTTAAAGACTTTGTTTCATGTATCCACCTATAGCCAATATTACAATTTTTCACATGATCACAATTTATTTCCTCATAACTTTCTGGTTCTGTATCTCTCCATATGTTCTCTTTTTTCTTTGCTGACACTCTTTGCCTCTTTGCTGGTATTTTCTGAGAATGACTTGTTATTTATGTGGCTCTCTTACCTTCTTTTTTCTTCTAACTTTACCCTAGAGCTGCATTCTCTTAGAAAAACTTTGGTTTTTTTCCAATAAACAGTGTGGATATGAGAAAATGTTGTTTGATGATTGGATACTGGGTGGATAGACATCTGACACCAGAGACTGTAGACAGATATCTGAGAAATGCTACAATTCTGGAAAGAAGTTCTGCTGGGATTAGCAAACAGCCATTCTACACAAATCCCTAACAATGGCTTCCTTGCTTCCAGTATTCACAAGGTGGACCTTGATTTAGTCCAACAAAGTTAGAAGAACTTTGGGAAACTTGGTTTTAATAACTTACAGAAGATAAATTATATTTGGTTATTATTATTTGGTTATTAATATTATTGTTCTTGGCCTTGTGATGCTGGTATTTGGAGAATTTCACATTTTTTCGTGGAGTTGAGGAAAGGCTCAGTAGACTGATTTCTTCTTCTCTTACATTTGAGCAAATAAAGAACAACGGAAGAAGAGTGGCCGGTCAAAAATGTTGTCAGGACTGAAGGGGAAACACTGGAAGCAAACTTCTTTCTTTTTTTTTTTAAATGACTCCTTCTCTTACAACCCTGAGGAAAACTGAGGTCAAAGCAACATTGGCATATTGTACATTTAAAAACCTGTTCTAGTTTCACTCTGCTCTTCCTTTCTAAGCTCAATGAAGTTGGTAGCACGCTCTGTAAGCCATCTGCCAGATGAAGACATCACAAATGTTAAATGTAGCCTAGGAACTTTACCTCTCTTCTCTGGATGACAATTCAGAGCAGAGTCAAATTTTAAGCTTTCTGAATTTTTTCTGTCTCCACTTACTGTAGAGGGAGATTAGGCTTTAACCTTCTGACTATCCCTTCCTTCATGCTATCATCTACTTTAAACATACAATAGGTTTTTAAATTTCCCCCAGCTACTCTTGTGCTTAAGCCAAATAAATTTTGTTTTATGAAAAAAAAAAATCTTGAAGAAAGACATCCTGTCTTGATTTGGAGAAGACAAAAGATGGGAAATCCATCAGACCTTTCCTAGTGTACTAGAAATAGACAGTGAACTTCACTGTTAAAATGTTTGGTGTTTTTACTTGAAGTAGCTGAGCTCGGAGCTCTTCCATCATCCTTTACCTCCTTCTGTTAGATTAAAGAGCCCTGTAGTGTTTGGTTATTTATTTCCCTTAAAGAAAATGATTCCACCTTTCATGTGAGCTAAGCAGGAAGCCCATTAGTTCTTCCTGACATAGTATCAAATTGGGAGCTGTGGATAAATTTTGCTCAAGTCTGCCACCCTTTCTGGATTCCATCTTTTCTCCATTCTATGTATTTGCCCTGTTTTTCTGGTTTCTTGATTTATAATTTTGTACTTGAATCTATTACAATTTTTTTTTTTGACTTTGCAAAATCTGTACTTACTGCTTGATAAACATGCACCTGAGTTCATGGGCAAATCACTGTCTATGCCTGATGTGTTATTTCTCTATTTTCCTTTCCACCAGTCTTAATATTATTGCCAAAGCTTATGAGCAATGATTTAATATGATAGTCCTGTATAATATGAGAAATGCTGTATAGCATTTGCTACATGAAATGCTCTAGGGCCTCAGGTTTAGTACCAGTCCCTATGATGATGTAGCAGAAATTCAGTGATTCACCTGAAATTTATTTATGATTACTTGTTGTTCTATTTTTGTTAATAATACTAGCTATACTTGGTAGTGTTGTCATCTGAGCAAAATAATTTTCCTTAACTGAAATTTATGTCTTTAACTAAGATGACAGAGACATAAAAAAGGCACTTGGGAGCCTCTGACTGTAAATTTTCAGTAATGCAAAGCCAGCTCAGTTTTTGCATCATTAAGCAAGAAAAATGAGGTATTGATTTCCCAGGTCAGCTTCCCTTGTCCCTTTATTCCAATATTGTTAAGAAATCTTTAGCCAGCTGCGAAGGAGGGAAGAGATTGAGGTGTTCCCAAGTGTGAAGGAATCCCAAGCTAGAGGAAAGCCATCTTTGTGACGATGATCCTTCACTGCTATCACAGAAGGTATTTTGGGCAAGGCAAAAGTTGGAGCACACTGCATTCCTCCAACCTTTAGCAAAGGAGCAATGCCTATGCCTGACAGAAAAATTTTTAGCAACCTTTACACTCAAAAGTGAACCAAGCTGGGGCTGGCTCTCCTCTCTCACATTGCTTTTCCCCATTAGGATCATTGGAGTTGCTTTTGATTTATACTGACATATGCACGAGGACTGAAGGTACAAATGGGATTCTCATAAATTCAAGCATGACTTCCACGAGTCAAAACTACAGAACACAGCTCTATAAAAGGTACAAGGCTATCTGGAGGGGCAGATTCAAAACCAGATGAACTATTCACTTACTAAACTTGATGGAAAGTGGTTCCAGAAAAAAAAAATGTTAGCTTGTCCTCATCCAGGGGAAGAACTTGGTCATTATGCATGTTTTTGAAGAGGCCAAGTTCAGTATTAGTTATTAACTAATACAGTTGTGTAATGGACTGAACATTCTTCTAGTTAATTGTCTTTGAGATATTTTTATTATTTTCTCTGTATTTCCACTTAATAAGCTTCATACTGCACCTAGCTTGCTTGGTTTTTGCATCAGAAATTCCTCCTGTCTATTTTGGACATGAAAAGAACATAGATATTAAGCTCCGTGAAAAAAAAAAAAACTCATTTAAGTAAATGTGACCTTAAAGAGCTATGGAAAAACACTGCTTCTAGGGAGTTCACTTCAGTAAAATATGTGATGACATTTTACCTTGCGTACGCTAAATCTTCATGGTGTTGAAGCATGGCATAGCATCTGAACATATTTTTTTCTCTGCATCTGGCTCCTAAATTACTCCAAATATAGGCTTTGTTGTGTTGTAGAATACAGAGCAAAATCTACTACCATTTCATGTTAGAGACTGAAATACAAACTATAAATATTCAGAAATATAAATATACATATAAAATGACTGTTTTCCAAATGGCTTCAATTTCACTGGTGTCAGTTGTAAAGCCTGCTTCCCTCCCATATGCTTCTGCCATATGATCAATGTTATAGATCAGTCATAAAAGGGTGGGGTTGTGCAAAAATCAGGTACAGACATAGTTCTCCTCTAGATCTGAGCACCTGAAACTGTTTATTCGTACATTTAAATTCATTGTTAATGAATTTTAATGGCTAAGTAGCCAATTCAGTGTTCATAGGAGTCAGAGAAAACTACTCTGAAGCAGCACAGAAACACTGAAAAGAGAAGCTCTTTACACAACTCTTATTTCTTTGAAATGTTACACTGCTGTCTTACCAAAAATTGGCAGTGAGGTAAAAAGAGAATATTAATAGATTAGGATAAATCTATGATGAAGGAAAAATGAAAAAGCCAAAACAAATGTGTGCATTTAGGGAAATCCATTTTTAAACTGTTCAACTCTGCCCTCAGGTTCTTTTCAGAGTTGTTTCCTCTCAAAACTGCAAATGATTTTGCAATTAAATTGTCTTTATTTTGAGATGATGAAATCACCCTAAATGACCTTAGTTCATTCATCCCAGCATGGTGCGGGAACGACTGTTGGGCCCAGCTAGGCATGCTTACAAGAAGGGAGACTCGACCTAGCTCTTCTGCCTTAGGAATTCTGCTTGGTGTCTCAAGGGCTGCAAGCAAGTTGGTCTTTCCTTGGCTTGATGAAATAGGTATTTTAGGGAGCTTGTGCTACTACACTCCTCTCTGAAATACTTTTCTGTGGGGACCCTCTATCATGAGTTTGGCCAAAAGAACCAAAGGCTTAAGAAGGAAAGCTTTGCTAGGAAAAAAACCTTAGAAGTTCTCCCATGAACTCTGCTAGTAAAATTTATTTTTAAAAGTCCTTCTAGTTAAAATTCTCTTAAAAATAAGGGGTGGAATCTACAGCAACTAAGGCACAACACCTTTTCTTACAGATACAGAAAATGCAGCTGTATTAGGCCTTATAGAAAGCAAGTATGGTCATTCAAATGCACATCCAATCATTCTTACGTTTTTTGTTCCATTGCTACTAATAATCATGTTCCTCCCAAGACCATCTAGGAAGACAAATGATTGTATCAAGAAGAGTTTCTACAGAAAAGAGATACAGAGATGAAGAATTTCTGTTAATAGAATTTATGAAGAGATAGGTTTTGCAGGTGTTCCGTATTATACATTTGGATTTCCAAATCTGCACCTAATATTTTTTCTTTCTATAGTGAGTATGGTAGATTAATCTTTATTCAAATATCTTTAAAAAGAACATTCTGATTCACTTGCCAAAATTGGATATGAATTTTGAAACAGAGAAAAAATTCATGTTTGCTGTAAGAATTGGCACCCCTTCTCTGTATCACTCCAGGAAAGGTTCCTGCACTAGTAGGCTGAGAAAAGGATGAAACCTAGTTTTAAAGGAAAATCCATTTATAAAAGGTGATATTTATTTATTTTTTAGTGCTTATTAAGCAGAAGTGGCTTTCTCCTTCTATATTGAAATTAATTTTTTTATTCATGCTTTGTCTACTAGTGCCGGAAAAAAAAAAAAATACTGATTTTGGCACTCCCCATCCTCTTTCTGTAACTTGTGGAGGAGACAGTAAGCCAAATTCAGGCACCATATGTATGTGATATAAGCAACTCCCTGAAATCCAGTGTAATGGTCTGACTCTAACACGACGGGCTGTACATGCAAAGGGTACAGAAGAACAGGCTGATGGCAAGAAAAACAGTCAAGAAAAGGTTTCTCTTCATTTTATAGTGAGTCCTGCTGGCTTTTGAGGTAATAAATAATCTTGACCCTTCAGCAGTGTTTAGCTGTATACTGGCTCGTCTTGCTCAGAATGTGGTCAGCTTGGTCCCCTGGGAGCAAGGGCTCAACACTGTGGGGGTGAGTTCAACCAGAAGGAAGGATGAGGATCATGCCTCCTGCCAGCAGGGTGCTGTACTATCCAGAACTGGCGATGGACTGTGGGTTTGTCTCATGATGAAAGCAAATGGGTTTGATGACAGTCATGGATTGTCTGAGGGATGCACTTTGATGGCAGATCTGCTGTATATTACTTCACACCAACAGTGAAGTTAATGGGATCAAATATAACATTTCTAATGTGATTTACATAGTAACAGCACACCAATGTTTTTCAAATAAGACTAAGAAGCTGTGTAGCAGATAACTGGCTTCCTTTAGGAGCAATGTTTCCTAATCCCTCTTTCTTGATCCACTATTAAGGTAATAAAACTGTTATTTTGAAAGTGTCACAAGCTTCATTGTATTAGTGTGTGTATACACCTTTCAGAGAGTGATGGATAAATTAGATTGACTGGAGATTTTTGATAGCTGGAATGATAAAAATAGGCACAGAAGGGGAACTTGAAAGATTTTGTTTTAAACAGAGCACTAGGAAATGACTATCTGTCTCCTCTGAATCCCCTTCCAGATCATTAAATTCCTGATTAAATTCCCGGGGATGCATATTAACCCTAACAACTGTACTCAGACTTCCCTTCTGAAGAAAAAACTTGCCTGAGACATGGAGGAGATGTGCAACAGAAGTTACTTCCAACTTCTCAAGAGTGCACAGAACTAAGGATTTTAAGTGATGATAAGCTTAAATTGTTTCATTGTTTAGCAATTGTTCACTGCTAAATGAAATAATTTGGTTGAGATATATACTGTGACATAACAGGTTTCTTGACTTTAGTTCAGATCAGAATTAGAATTTTGGAAAGCTGGTGGAGAATTTCTGAACTCTAGGATTATTTCTTGAGATAGCCTAATTCACAGTCACATACAAATTTGAATAACACAATCATATATTCAATATTTAATACCATAGGGTAAATGTACAGAGAAAAATTTGTCATTTTCCCCAAGAAAATTCTTTTAGTCACACTTTCACTGTGATTGGAAAAACTTTGCTCAGTTCTCATAGTATTGTACTTTCATATCAGCTCCTGGTTATTATTATTGTAGCAAAGATTCACCAAGAAATACCCTGGGGCATTCTATGTATCTCTCAGGGAAGTGACAAAGTGAACAGGCAAATGAGTGGGTTGTTTTTTTTTTTCTGTTTTTTTTTTTCCTTTTAATGACATAAAATAAAGTAGTCAGGTGAAATAATCAAAAAATCACTAGAAAAAAACTGTTCCTAAAACAAGAACTTTGCGAAATTAAGTTGTTTTTAGAAAAGCTTCCTGTTCATTCTTTCACATTCGTTCTTCTGACTTTGACTAAAAATTGATGGTACTTTTCCAGTGTTTACTATACTTGACATCACTCATAGTATTACTATATTATACACATCACTCAATTTCACTGTTCCATCGGATTCTGTTTTTTATTGTTTTCCTATCAGTCTTTTTCACTTGTGAAAAATGTATAAAAGTATGTGGTCGTGTATAAGCCCATTATATGAGCCATTGTGTTACACTTATTTCTAAGTATATTCATGGAGGAGAATGATTTCTCTCTCTCAACGTGTTTATTCCTGCAAAGAACTATTTATGTACGTACTAAAGAATGCAGTGATGCCTGGGGAAAGCTGAAAATAATTTCATTTTAGTGAAAGCTGAATAAAGATGAGTGTCCAATTAAGTTTAGGTAATACTTTAATTTAGGGCTGAGTATAAACTAGTAATAATAGGATCCTTCTAACTTTAGCTAGAAACAATATTGAACTGTGGAAATACATAAAGATCTTCATTTAGGTTTGTAAAATCCTGAGATTATAACTTCCCTCCTATGCTTTCATCAATCAGGAGATTTTCAGTAAAATTTGAAACACAGTCTACTCCGAGTACTCTAAGTTCATATTCCTTCATCCAAGATACATTCCATGAGTCACTGGGTACTTGGGTTAAATGCACCGTGTCCATTTTAGATCAGACATTTCTCAACCCCTTATTAACTGTCAAAATAATTTGGAAAACCAGTTATTGGTAATGGTGCGTTTGGCAGCTAATAACAATTGCATAATCAGCTTTCATTTTCCATTGTCCAGTGATCTAATAGAAAAAGCATTAGATACCATAGGCTGTTATTTTTTTTTCTTATAACTACTTTCAAATTATTATTTAGTAGAAAGTACCCTAGAGCAAAGGTAATAAATAACCATGTTCTCAGGTATTTGCTTGAATACAGTTAGTAAAAACACATGTTTGTAAACTGTTTCCCAATTTGTGTCAGACTCCTCATTTTTTACAAGTCACACATGACCAAGTAGTACTGCAGACTGGGGATAAATAGTTTTGCTATGGAATAAGAGGACTTCTCTGGCAGCTTTGTGCCTAGCTTGTTTTGTTAGACAAGAAGCATGGGTTGTTCCCCAAGACTGTTCCTAGTGCTCATAAACATAACCAATATAAACATGCTAGATGGGAATATTCAGAGACAGGGAAATCTAACTGACGTTCACAGAACAACCAACCCTCAGATGAATCTACAGAGGGAGAAAGGTATGAAAGCTGGAAAGTAAGAAAAAGAAGACATCATTGTAATACCAGTTAAAGGTGGAAAAAGAAAATAAAATTTTAAAAAGAGAAAGAAAAACCAGGAATTATATGGGCTGTTCATACATTGCTTTTCCCGATAAATACATGAAGATGTGAATGGCATGGTTTTTTCTTGCAGAGGTTTATTAAGTTTGCTTCTCCCTTCTTTTCCCACTTTTTTGTCTCCTTTAAGCTTCACCTTTAAGATTCTCCTCCTCCTCCTCCTCCTCCTGTCTTTTCCATGCTTCCTCTACTTGCCCAGAGTAAAGTCTCCCTCCATACTTTCTTCTTCAGATGCTCCATTCTAGAGGCTTGCTTTCATCCTTCAAGTCCAAGGTCCTTATCCCATAATCCTATCTTATACCATAAAATCTGAGGCTTCCAAAGTACCTTTCCATTCAGCTACAGACATTTTTCCCCTACCCTACCTTGTTGCCAGCAACTAGTTAATTTACATGTAACAGGAATACACTGTGTAGTTGAAATCCTCCTTCTTTTCTGGATGTAGACAGTAAGTTTTTCAAAATTGAAACCTTCCCACATAACTGAATTTGGTCCTAAACTGTGAAAATCCCTGCTTGCATTCTGCTTATATCTGATATATACAGAACTGTTGCCTAAAAATAATTTCTATTGCACAAGTCTCCTTAAAGTGTAAGGAATAAGTGAAGCAAAACATAAGAAGACCTTTTCTTGGCTCAGATTTAACATGTTAAAATATTTTTGGATGCACTAAGATAAATCATTTAAAAATTAGATTTGAAGTTATCAGGTTGGGAAAGAAGACAAAACATGATGTCCACTGAATTAAACTTCTATTTTCACTCAGGTTGTAGCTGACTTAGATCTAGAGTGGCATATTGATTTTGGGTAAATGGAGAGATGGAACACAAAGAATATATTGCCCGAAGTGGGCTTCAGTTATTTATTACTAAATAAATTAAAAAAAAAATCTTCCTAAAACCCAACCAAAAATAAACAAGCATACAGTTGAAACAAAAGGTTATGCTAAAGCTCTGTATTGCATTTTGAATCAATAAGAGGACTAGATGCATTCTAAATAAAGCAGTACTTAAACTGCATTATCTTGTCATTCAGTCTTCCTAAAGTCAATCCTTCCATCTAACTGATCTGTTAGACAACTTTTTTTTTGAACAATAATTTTTAAAGTAATTGCTTAGTATAAAAAATTCAGTAAGAGTGCTTGCCTGTATTTAGCATCTTGAAGTAATATTTATATAAACACTTCTCTGTATTTTATTGTCACTTAGGTTAGTCTCCCTGTTAATTAGCTTAACTGTCCCAGGGTCCATTTTCTGGCCCTGAAGCCAATTGGCACAGCTTGACCATATTGTTAAACTCCCTTGGTTTCCAAATCACATCTGAATTACCTTTCGGGAATGGTCTGTGGCCCATTCTACCTCCTGATCTGTTAGGGAATTGTTATTAGATGTCCCAGACAAAAAAAAAAAAAAAAAAAAAAAAATCCAACAGATTATTACGTTTTAAGAGCATAGTCAGTTGAGTTCCAGTGTCTGGTTCTCTGCCATAGCAAACAGACATGACTGAAGAGTACTAGAACAGGAATCATCGCCCCATTTACATTGGGCAGACATTTGATTTTCAGAAAGAAGAGGAAAAATTTTACTTCTGAATCAAATAGAAGCTGTGCTGGCCTATGCACTTTAATAGTTTTTTATATTAAAAAAAAAAGAAAACTTGGAATGGAAATAACAGCAGAACTATCTATCCTTGCTTGGTTTAATTTTTGTGTTTCAACACATTTTTGGTTGGGTGGGTTTTTTTTGTTTGCTTGATATTTTGCAACACCTGGGATTCACTTAAAGCTGTAGATCTGTTAAAAACCAGTGTGCTAAAGGCAATACTTGAAACTAAACTGAACTGCAGTCTTTGTACTGTGATTTCTTCTTGCATAATCTCCAGAATACACAGAACTTTACCTGCTTCCAAACCCTCCTGCTCGCTAAAATAAGGTTAATTGGAAAAGCAAACAAGCCTGTTAAAAAACCTGTCCACATAGCACTTCTTTTTTGACCCAGGCTGTGCTTAAGATGGTTTGCTCCAATTTGTCAAACAGGATGTTGAAATCACAGCTGGTTCTTGAATACCTCGTTATGAGTCTCCTCATGCCCTAGTCCTCATTGCTCCTGCCACTTTTCCAGAATCAAGCCAGGCACACTTGGTTTAGCAAGCAGCTTCTCTCTCTTCTCTTGCTCCTCAGACTTGGCATCCTTTCCATCCTCCTCCTCTTGGTGGAATCCCCAGTCCCTGGCAGCTGCCTGGGCTTACTGCTACACTTGACCCTACCCTTACACAAACTGGCCTCAGTTTTCAAGTTGGGTGATACTGAATGGGCACGGCATCTTTGTCTGGCTCTTGCAAGTGTTAAGTGCTGTCCTAAACCTTAGAATCAGAACCCTAATCCTAATAGCCAATAGGCTATAACAATGAGTTATCTGGATTTATATGTGGCAGCATTTTGAATTGGCACAAACCTCCAGTAAATATATTCCAGCTTTCTTAACTGTTTTGCAAATGACAAATTTCCAAAAAGATGTTTTTAAAAAAAATTGAATGCCATTTAAATGTTTCTTAGAAAGGTTACAGGTTACACACACACATATAAAACACAAACAAGCGCCTCAGGAGAGATATTTTGTTGTGTGGGAAACAGCAGGTGTCCCAAGACAGAAACCCTATCACTGTGATATGTTTAAATGATGACCTTCATTCCAATGAAACAAATTAATAACACCTTAATTTTTGAGGTCATAACTCAGCTGACAATAATATTCTGTAAATCTGCAATATAGGCAGAAATCAGCACATATTTAAAAATTAATATCTAAAAGCAACAAGTTAAGATGCACATTTTATAAGGAGCAGAAACAGCTTCTTTTACCTATTTCACAAATCATTCACAATTCCAACACAGCAGGAATTTCCATTTCAAATTCTCTGTTACCCACAGAGAGAGAGAGAAGGATTGAAGAGAAGGCTCAGGGGGGATCTCAGCAATGTTTATAAATAGCTGATGGGAGAATGCAAAGAGGACAGAGCCAAGCTCTTCTCAGTGGTGCCCAGTGACAGGATCAGAGGCAATGAGCACAAACGGAAACACAGGAGGTTCTCTCCGAATGTCTGGAAACACTTTTTTACTCTGATGGTGACCAAGCACTGAGACAGGTTGCCCAGGGAGGTTGTGGAGTCTCAATGTCTGGACATATTCAAAAGCTGTCTGGACACAGTCCTGGGCAATTGGCCTTAGGTGGCCCTGATTGAGCAGGGGGTTGGACAAGATGACTTCCAGAGGTCTCTTCCAACCTCAACCATTCTGTGATTCTGTGATTCTGTGATCACAGAATGGGAACAAGGACTCTTTGTTCCTGGGAAAGGGGAGGCAAGGAATCAGGGAATTTACATGGTGGAAAAGACCACTGTTCATATGGACAGCATATGAATAGCAAATATTAAGCCAAAAGAGTATATGGAGGGAAAAAGAGAATATGTGTGTAAAAATACTTAAGCCACTCTTTCATCAAATGCAGACAATGTGCAGGGGTTAGTAACACAGGATCACAGAGTAGTTGAGGGTAGAAGGGACCTCTGGAGGTCATCTGGTCCAATGTCCTGCTCAAAGCAGGGTCAGCAAGTGCAGGTTGCTCTAAGTGCATAGTAAAGAGAACATTTTAAGTCTGTTTGATCCATACTAACCAGAAAACTAGAGAAGAAACCATCTCTGTTCTTTTGTTGCCTGAAATTCTACTTAGTCCATCCAGAGCCATTGGCAGCCAGAAATTTCCTCAAGGTCTGTGATCATTTGGCAATGGCTTTTTTGTTCTTAACTATTCACTGTCCATGACACTGTCATTTTCTGCTCAGTTTCCCTCTTGCTTGACATTTTTCTTCAAAATTTGCAAGGTCCTCCTTGGGGAAGAACTGCTCCAGCAGGGCTGAGGTTTTCAAAGTGATGGAGCCCTTGGTAAGAGCGTAAGCACAGCAGTTGCCAGTTGCCAGTGATGGTGCATTTCCCCCCCTTCCTCTGGGTCACTCTATGATCTCAGGAACTCCTGTTAGGCCTTAGTCATTGTGTAACGAGTGGGGCAGTTGAACGTCCTTGGACAGTACCAGATACTCTTGCATGGTTAAGGTGGGGAGCGACACTGATCGTACCAGGAACACCAGCTACCTGATCAAGGTAGGGGACAAGAGAAGGGGATAATTAATCATCTCTGACAGCTCTGAAGCATTCCCTGGGTCATAGCTCAAGTGGAACAGTACCATGATTACCGTGGAACAATACCAGAATTATTATCCCGGACCACCCCAGATAGTGGCCACAATGGAAATTTACTGATGACTAAAGCCAATCATTGTGCAAACTTATAAACAGTGGTCCCAAGCGAGACCCTTTGAGCTCTCCTGGACTGCAGCGGGCTGCGCCTAGTCTCCCTCTAAGTGGGACACCTCTCAGAGTTCACAAACTCTGGAGTCTGTGGTATTTGGAGGACCGCCGGGACCGGAGCTGAAACACTCCTTGGCTGAGACGCTCCTCGGGGCTCAACCCTTTGCCCGTTGAGAAATGCCAAGGCATTTAATGTGAGTATTTCACAGACTCGAGGGGAATTTTTAACCAGTCTCTTTATCTAGTTATAGGCCTTTGTCTTTCATGAATTTATCTAGCTATGGGACCTTGTGTGTGAATAGATCTATATTGTGTGTGTGTGTATTGATTTAGATAACTAACAATAAGCATAATCTGTAGTTTAGTAATTATAGTAAACTTGATTAGCTTGCTTTGTTACTGTTAAATTAGTCAATGATTAAGTGCTGTCAAAATCATATGATCTACCTCAAAACTGTGAATGAACTTTAGGTCACTGCTAAACATATATAACCCCTTAGACATAAACCATTGACCAGGTCTGAGACTAGGGGTGGATCCAGTCGCACACAGACCCCCCTCTGAGAAGGAGTTTAGAAAGCAAGGGGGTCTACTCTGAACCTCGTTACTCAACGGGAGGGTCTTCCTTACCCTTTTTGTTCATGGTCTTTCTATAAATCATTCCAACAGAATTCTGACACAATTTTCCCTGTGTGTACTTAATGCATGTAATGAGTAATAGAGTGAACCTTGCCATCGAATTCTGTTAAGTTGTGCTTTACAAATTTCTATTAAAATCACCTTTTGCTGATACTTTTGCCAGTGATTCTTTAAGCAGCCTCAAAACTACTCATTTGCGACAAATTGGCATAGTTGGCAGGATCCTAAATCAGTATTTCGTGACAGGAACTCTTTCAGAAAGTTCTGTTCTAAATCCTGTGTACATACATTTATGCCAAAAATCCAAAGTTTATTCTACAGCACAACAGTTTAACAGTTCTATGTTAGCACGGCAATTATTTTTAAAAGATGGAAGTAAAACAATTCTTTCCATGACTTGAATTATAAAATGCGCTCTGAATCTAGCCTTTTTTTTTTTCTTTTTCTTTCTAAAGCCATGAGACCAAATAATAGCTAACTTCTTGATTTTACCAGGTTTAGACAGCGTAATTAACATAGTATTCCAGAAATACTGAAATGCTTTCGTTGCAGTAATCTGGAATCAAAGCTGTGTGAACAATCAAAAATTACATTAAAACATGCTCACATAGCTTCCAGTCCAATTTCCTGTTAAATTTCTCTTCACTTTTTAACATCAAACAAGTTCCTTTTGTTCTTTTGTCATCAGAGGTGCAACGGGGAGATGTTCAAAAGTCAACTTCCAAACCGGAGTGCGTTTCAAGGATTATGAGAAGTAGAGACTCTTAGGTTATGTGATAAAAGCTGTTCTGCACACCCACAAAGGAGCACAGAAAGGCAATGGCAGGAACAGGAGCCCAAATGTTACCCCGTTGAGCTGCTCCCAGGCCCATCACAGGAGCCATCAGGCAGAGTTGAAGGGACACCCAAATTAAGAACTCAGAAGAAGGAACACCCTGTCTAGGGCCCTCCCAGACCTGTTTCAGGATAACCTCAACCCCAGTGTCCAAGTGTGACACCCATTACAATGGGTCAACAACAGAGCACCTTTTGGACTGAGGGGTTGCTGCAGTATGGTACACATCATGGGGTGCAGGGGAAGAGCACTTCAGGATAGCACAGGACTATGAGATGTTTAGGGGAGGAAAGGGATGGATTTAGGTGATTTATAGAGGGATATGATAGAGTGGTAAAGGGAAAGTATGTGAAACTATATATGAAGTATATGAAAGGGAAAATTTATAAACTCAGAATAAAGTAACTATTAATGTCAAAAGTGTTAAAGAATTTTAAATACTAATCATAGAATCATAGAATCATAGAATCATTAAGGTAGGAAAAGACCTCTAAGATCATCGAGTCCAACCGTCAACTCAACACTACCATGCCCACTAAACCATGTCCCTAAGCGCCTCATCTACACGTCTTTGAAATACCTCCAGGCATGGTGACTCAACCACTTCCCTGGGCAGCCTGTTCCAATGGTAAAGGATACACCTGGAGGAGTTCATTCTGTATAGTTAAACTTTGACAATATAGTCCAAATCTAAACAACCAATTTTAAAGAAACTGCAAAACTTGCTTAAGGATTTCCCCATTTTCCATTAACAATTTTAAAATAATTTTGAATTTCAGTGAAGTCTTTCTTATGCACCTGCAGATACATTTATTTATCCTTTCACAGTGTAGTGAGTATGGTTCAAAATAATAAAATAATGGAATCTATAAGTATGAAAGGAAACCAGAGTGTTTTGAAAGAAACCACAATTCAGACACAAGCTAGCTTTTGGGAAAATATGAGTGTAACATATGAGAAGAAGTGAAGATGGGTCAAAAAGGACTGCTCGCAGATGTGAGAGATGTCAACACTGGGGATGAAAAGCTGGGAAAACATTCATCCGGTGAAAGTTATTAATGAAAACAAAAAGAGGAATTAGGTCTGTGCTGATTTTGGCTGGGATAGAGTTAATTTTCTTCACACTAGCTAGTATGGGGCTATGTTTTGGATTTGTGCTGCAAACAGGATTGATAATACAGAAATGTTTTTGTTATTGCTGAGCAGTGCTTACACAAAGTCAAGGCCTTTTCTGCTTCTCACACCACCCCCCACCCCACCAGCAAGTAGACTGGGGGTGCACAAGAAGTTGGGAGGGAACACAGCCGGGACAGCTGACCCCAACTGACCAAAGGGATATTCCATACCATATGATGTCATGCTCAGCATATAAAACTGGAGGAAAAGACAGAAGGGGGGAACGTTTGGAGTGATGGCGTTTTATCTTCCCAAGTAACCGTTACGCATGAGGGAGCCCTGCTTTCCTGGAGATGTCTGAACACCTGCATGCTGATGGGAAGTAGGGAATGAATTCCTTGTTTTGCTTTGCTTGCGTGTGTGGCTTTTGCTTTCCCTATTAACTGTCTTTATCTCAATACACGAGTTTTCTCACTTTTATTCTCTTTCCTATCCCACTGGGGGAGTATGAGTGAGCAGCTGTGTGGTGCTTAGTTGCTGGCTGTGGTTAAACCATGATAAGGTCCAAGTCATTTTAATAAAAAACAAACTGCTGTTCCTGACAGTGCCTTGTTCTGCATATTATGTTTTTGTCCTAAAAAGTACAGTAAGGAATAATTCCAGATCCTGAAAATAATTATCTTGAAACCAAATTCTTTTCTTATACTGACACAAATGTCCACCATGTGGAGTGCAAAGTTGAAATCTGGTCAATTTTCTTTAAATAGAATAATAGTTCAGCTGAAAAAAATGAAGAAAAGTTGAGATTTCTGGCTTGTGGGACTAAGCAGTATGTGTTACAGCATTATGTTTACATTTTCTGGTTTACCCACTTTCTACATTTCCTTTAGGTCTATCTTGATCTTACTATCATTGGCAGAGGGTAAAATTTACAATTAATATATTTCTAAACTTGTTGGAACAGCATGCATATGTTGCAAACTTGATGACAAAATATCTTGTCAATTTTATGTAAAGTAAAACCCAAACATTTCATAGAACTATTTTCCCTTGATGAGCATCCGATACATATGAAAGTTAGCAAGAAAATATTATAACCTATTTCTTTTATCCATAATGCTGTTATGCGGTTATTGACAAAAGCAAAACATCATCCTTTGAAAGTACAACAGCATGTGTCTAAGGAAAATCAGGTTCATTTCTATCCTATCTGTTATGGAGCATTTAAAGAAACTTTATTTCAGAAGGTTTATAATATTGAATGTTTGTTTTAAGTAAAGAAAAAAGAAAAAAAGTAACATGAGAAACAAAACAATGGGCTGCTTCCACTTAAAGATCCTTTTGTAAGGAGTTTAGAGTCACTGAAATGTACTGACATTTAGGACTCTTTCTTTCCTTTCCATTTATATTGATCTCCATTATCCCTAACCACTGTTGCATATTGTGGTGATATTTCTGTATAATTTTTGCCAAACATCCACTTGAACCTGCTGATGATTTTGGTAGGATAGCATGAGCTATAAATGACACACAAGCACAAAATATGATCTAAGATCTTTACTGTTTTCAGTATTCACCTGTTGATGTCATCAATCTTTATATAAAACCTTCAACATAATTTAGCTTTTAATTAAACATCAGATAAGTCTTTGTGGAAGCAGATCCTTTCTGCTCCCTGCTTTGTCTGATTCCAGCAAAGTCAATTTTTGTTTAATTCTTTTCTTTCCCTAACTTTCTGGTAGACCATGAAGCCTAAAAATTCCACAATAGCCCTATGCTCACCTTGTGTGCATTGCTGTAGTCTATGTTTTCATTTGTTGCAACATTCTTGGANTGAGGCACTTAGGGACATGGTTTAGTGGGCATGGGGGTGTTGAGTTGATGGTTAGACTGGATGATCTTATAGGTCTTTTCCAAACTTAATGATTCTAAGATTCTATGATTCTATGATTCTATAGTAAATGTAAGTTATGATGCTGCTACTAACTTCCTTCTAATACAAGTCTGACCATAGTATGTCCATTCTCGGAGATCAAAAAAAATATTAGGACACATGATCCCTGAATTTTTAAATGAAAGCTATTTTGGACTATATAAAAAAAAAAAATCTTTGGATACTGGGGCTTTCAGAGATCACATGCTCATGACTTTCAGTTTTTCTTTGAAATCATAGACTTAGAAGTGCAATGTCCTCTTAATGACATTTGCAGCCATTGCACTCAAGGATCTTTAGTAATAGTAAATGCCATGAAAGTCATGATTAAATTGTCAGTGCTCATAATGCTGTGGCTGCCTCTAATAAGACAAACTATAACTAATTACAGTAAGATACTTTTGAGTGTACATAAAATTCTTGGCATTGTACAGGATCAGAGCAGTGAAAGAAGAAAGGGCTTAGCAAAGCTGCAGCGGGCTGTCAGGGCTCACAGAGCTTTTGGGAGCCATCCAAGTGTGGGCAGCGTGTGGTGAGATGACAAACGAGGGAGGAGGCACTGCAGCATGCTGCTGTGTTACAGGGTGCTGGCATGAACGGGTGATTGTCGGGAAGGAGAAATTGATGAAGGGCCAAAGGGAGACAGCAAGCAATTTCCAAAAGGTTAGTTAATTGGGAAAAGATTTGCATAAGTTAACATCTGAATGTTGTTATTTATGCAAACTATATTAAAGAATGGAACTTTGTTTAGTTAGCCCATCACAAGCTCAAATTCCTTTCTATGTTATCATAGGTGGCTCCATGGCAACAAAGTGTGATGTTGCGTACAAACTGATGGCTTCAGGTGGGAATAAGCAGAATTCATATTTTAAAGGTAATAATCTTTGATGATAAATGATGTAGGTAGGTATAGATTTAGAAAACAGCCCTTCAACAGATTTTTTCTTAAAATTAATGTTTCAGATTTTGCAGAAAGCATCTTTCAATATTAAATAGAAACTAGATTTTATGTATAATGCTTTCTTGTTCTTAAAGGTGCTGACTAGAAATAGATCATCTCTATTTGCCTAGCTTTTCCTAAGCACTTAATAAACCCTTGCCTTTGTATTTTCCCCTGTAGCTCATTCCATGTAAGGAATAGTTGAAACTCTAACACTCAAATCTTTATTTCCATAAGAGGGAAAATAAAAAAGATCATCTTTTCATGCTTGTATTGTTGGGCACTTCTTTTTGGCTCCTAAAATTGCTGAGAGGCAGCTGGAAAGATGCCTGAGCCTCTACCACTGTGAAAAATTTTTAACTTATTTTCTTACTGACAAGTCTCTTTTTTCCCCAAAGGATTCATGGCGGACTTTCAGTTTCATGTTGACCACCTGTTTCTTTACCTGTCCCTCAGTGTCTTTTCTACTCTGTGTTTTTTTTTTTTTTGAGAGGGGAGAAGTCTTTCTTCTGATCTGTTTCATCATGAATATTGAGTGTCTTCCACTCATTTTCCCAAGCCTAAGAGCTGCAGCATTAAGACGGATGGATTCTGAAAAGTTGAAGGTCACTGAAGAAAACTGACTGCAATTCTGGAGTGCTCCTTGGTTGGAAGAGGAGGTGAACACTGGGATGCTTTACTCCAGCTCCCATCGCACCCAGGTCCCTTCTTGAGTGTCCAAAGGATGCCTGGCTCCTAGGAAGAGCTGTATAAAGTGAAGGTGCCAGCTCATGCCTGCGGCAGTGAAGCAGCACTTGAAGTTAGAGCCTTTGAGTAAAAGATGTGAAAGACCAACCAAATGGGGGAAGGTCTGAAAGTGCAACAATCTGAAAGATCCTTACATAAACAAATCTATGTATTCAGCTCCACTTGCTGCCCCACAAAATCTTTGGATAGATATTTTGAGGCACACAACTAGAATGGCATATACAGTCATACTATCCATTGTATTGCAGCACAGTCTCTGCTACTTTCCTTTTTCCCACCTCTTTTTCACCTTTTTACCTAAACATTTCCTCCCACTGCTCCAACCCTGTTTTCTTGTTTCTGTGACCCATGCAAACAAATCCGTCTGACATGCATAACATAGTGCTTGATTCCTGGATATATTCTTATAAGTGTGTCTGAACCCTTTGCATGGTTTGCATGGTTCTGTATCTTTACTATGCCAGAATGACATATTGCACTTTATGTATAGCAAAAAGCATTGATATGTGTATGCTTTTTTTTTCCTGTGAAAACAACAAAAGATGAACTCTAGGAGAACAGTACATCTCTATGGCAGTCCTGTGCCCTGAATGTATTTATTTTGCCTACACAGAATAGCAGTAACAACATTCAAGCCACTAGAAATTGGAGCTGAATATAAATATATTAAATGGCTATGACACTTTCGTAATGTAATTTAGCCTCTCTGAGGAATGTAAATATGTTCTTTTTTTTGCAAATTCCAAAAGAAGGAAGGCTGTGCATGTGAGTTCATTTTCCTTTGAGCATAAAGGAAGCACTTTTCGTGGTAAAAGGAACATAGAAGTTTTCTGAGAGAGTATAAAAGTAAGAATGAAAAGAGCACCATTGTCTTATTTAAATCTCCCTTAGAAAATATCAGTTATTTCTTCAAAATTTAACTGCAATTCCTATAAAAAAATTAATATTCTACACTAACCTTCTCATGAGGCTCAAGATTTAATTTTGTATTAGTATTATTCCACAACAAAAGTCACAATATTGGAGTTTTGTTTTACTTGTGTTGGGCCAGACCTTATGGACAGGGCTGCTCTGTCTTCTAAATTTGCATCATATGCAGCTCTAACCTTTGGTGGAATGGCTTCAGAATACTGGTAGAGATGAGTTGATTGACTAATGAAGACAAAACCAAAATTTTCCATTCCACAGTTTCAAATATTACATCCACAAATTGATTCTTCTTCTAGAAATGGATTATTGAGGAATCAACACAAGAAAAGTGCCAAAAAATGCAGAAGAGACCCCCACAACCATACACTGTATTTTGCAGGCATTTTCTCTTTTTTTACAGAAGCCAGTGGAAATGGGCCATGGAAGTTCATTATAGTAGGAGTAGAGATGTTACAACAAGTTTACAGGTTTTTTTTTTTACCTTTTCACAGTGGTTCTCAAGCAAACGCAGAGGATCACTGCCTGGATATATAATCTTGCCTTTTGCTTATCTGCTCAAAGTAGTTATTTTCCCCCATCTTCAAATCCAGGCAAGTTTCTGTTCCTCTTACTGTTAACTACATAGTTAAGTGAACTAGTGATATAGGTTGAGACAATGAGTATTGTCCTGGAGCTGGGACTTCCAAATTGGTGCTGATATTTGGCCACCAAAGCAAAGTTTAGCACATCACATCCGGGACAGAGATGAAGCACAAGCTAATCAGGACAAAGTAGAAAGAAAGATGTTCTCATGAACTTTCTGAAAATCAAATTAATGAGGGGAAATACAGAAACCACTTAACTAGCCAAACATTGCTGAAACTGAAATTCAAGAACAATAATAGCAGTAAACCAGACTGCAACTCTGGAAACTGGAACCTGATTGTTTTGGTTTACTTTGTTTCATTTTCTCAGGCTTTCACTTCCTTTTGTTGTTTGCTTTTGGTTTCCCTCCCACATCAACTCTTTTCTTCCCTCATTTCAGAAGAGACTTATTTTTGGTAACACAAATTTTGTTTTAATAGAAACCATTTTCAGATAAGTCTGCTACAGTGTCAAACAATAAATGACTAATTTTATGTATATAGATTTCAAAAGCTCCATGACTTTGGGAAGTCAAGTTTGATGTTTCTTTTACTATATAATGGATTAAAGAACAAATGCCTGCAAATATAAGGGAGAAGAAAAGTAGAAGCAGAGGGCATAACCTTTTTTCTCTTCTGCATGTTCTGTACATTTACAACTTAGAAATAACAAAAATTACGAAACTAATTTCACTGGGAGGGCAGTCTAAAGGGTGATTTGTATGAACCTAAACCTGTAACCTATGGAGTTCCCTAACCATTTTGCCTCACAGTGAGAGCAGGATCTGCAGATTGCCTACACCAGGCATTAAGAACCAGTTCTGCAATCCATTAAATTCACTATCCATGGGTCAGTAAGCTCTTCTGTGTGATTTATAGCAGCAGTAGAACTTAGATAAGGTTTTCTTCTACTCCAAAACTGGAGCGTAGCAAACCGAGCCTTAATTTTTTGTACTACATCTCTACATTAGGCTGGCAATGCATAATCTAACCCAGCATCTCAAACTCTCTCTAGACCAGTGTCATAGCTTAACACCAGCTGGCAACTAAGGACCACACAGCTGCTCGCTCACTCTCCCCCAGTGAGATGGGGGAGAGAATCAGAAGAATAAAAGTGAGAAAACTTGTGGGGTGAGATAAAGACAGTTTAATAAGTAAAGCAAAAGCTGTGCACGCAAACAAAACAAAACAAGGAATTCATTCCTTACTTCCCATTGGCAGGCAGGTGTTCAGTCATCTCCAGGAAAGCAGGGCTCCATCATGCGTAACCATTATTTGGGAAGACAAAACGCCATCATTCCAAATGTCCCCCCCTTCCTTCTTCTTCCCCCAGCTTTATATGCTGAGCATGTCATCATATGGTATGGAATATCCCTTTGGTCAGTTGGGGTCAGCTGTCCCGGCTGTGTTCCCTCCCAACTTCTTGTGCACCCCCAGCCTACTCGCTGGTGGGGTGGGGTGGGAAACAGCAAAGACCTTGACTCTGTGTAAGCCCTGCTTACACAATAACGAAAACATCTCTGTATTATCAACTCTGTTTTCAGCAGAAATCCAAAACACAGCCCCATACTAGTGACTATGAAGAAAATTAACTCTATCCCAGCCAAAACCAGCACAACCGGGTGGTTTTTTTTTTGTTTGTTTGGGTTTTTTTGGTTTTTTGTTTTTTTGTTTTTTAATGCGCTGGTGAAAGTCCAGATTAATTGTAGCAACAGTCGTAGGTCATATTATATTGTGTAACTATGTAGGCTGGTAGACTGAAGCCTAAGCAAGAAGAGCTGTTGCTCCCCAGAGACTGGAAAAAGAGTCTTCCCACGGGTGCTGAGGGCAATGGTGAAAAACAGAGCGGGGTGGTGGCTAGAGCAGGCCAATACACAGGCAGAAACAAGTCCAACTTTCACACAGCTTGGCAATGGCATGTGGCACTTATATTAAAAACAGTTCTGTTATAAAGTTGAGGGAATGATATGATGTCATTCATAATTCGGTTGTGAAAAGCATAGGCAAACAATTTCCAGAAAGCCTGGGGTGAGAGTTTGCAGTGATCTACAGCTGCAGCCTGCAGCCTGGCCTGAAGAAAAACTGCACAAAGAATTCTGAGAATTATTTTTTTGGAAAAAAAAAAAGATACTTCATACTGAACATGTCAGCTGTGGCATGGATGCTGAATGGATTATTCCTATCAGTGCCTCCTTTCTCAGGAGTTGAAATACTGCCAGAGGCTTCTGTGCAAGGAACAGCTCAGCAAGCCACGCTAGCAGCAGAGCAGGAGTCCAGCCAACAGAGTGGATGTTAAAGCAATGTGGTGAACCTGGCTAATTTAAATGACTGTAAAGGGCCGGCCAGTGAGGATGATTAGAAACAAATATGATTTGCAGGAATGCTGGAAAACTCGGCTAGAGATGATTGGTGGGGAACTGGTGAAGGGGAGCAACCTGCACCAGCAGCTTTGAGGAAGAACAGCAAATAGTTTATCAGGGTGGGAGCCATGCAGTGAGGCTCTCCCCTCCCTGAAGCCTCAAATGGGGCAGGCTGCTGAGGGCCTCCAAAACTCGGCCTCTTCCCTTCCTCGGGACAGCCAGTAGTTAGTGAGTTGTAAGAGGGAAAGGGAGGAGCAAACAGCTGCCCAGTCACGCAGTTTTCAGAGAAGGAATTGGCTTTGGACAACTACCAGAGAGCTTTGTTGAGGTTAATGGTAATTTGTCACTTGTGACTTGTTACTGCATTTTTTTTCCTTCCCTTCTGCCCTTTGTAGACCCAATGAACTTTTACTTATTTAAGTCCATTTGTTGAACTCACTGCCTCACTGAGCATCCAGATGATTTAACCTCCTAGGTCTTTGACTGCAAGCTCAAGCCAATGACTTTTTAGTAAGGACTTCTTGAGAGATGAAGACTATCAAAGGAGAATGGGGAAGAGAAACAGAGCAGAGGAATGGGGATTTTAGATGTGAGTGCTGCTCAGACCGTGGGACTAAGGCAGCTTTGGAGGCTCTCGCTGGGGTCATGATGACCATGAATTGGTGATTCATAGGTGTGGATTTGGGTAGATGTGTGAAGGATTAGGAGATTTGTGAGACAGACACAGTATGGCTATATTTATTTCCTGAATGAGCAACATTTGGTTTCTGGTGACTGATGACACTTTGTTTTGAATGTCTCTGACTGTTCTCAGTTATATTTCAAGCAGAAGGAGCACTCATTCCTCCATGGGAGTGTGGGAACAACAAGCATGCAAAATAGTTCTTTGCATAGAGAATTCAGGTTTTCTACAGCACAGAACTGGGCATATATTTTGTATAGTCTGTGATATTAAAAGAGGTTAAGATAAGGTTAAGATTAAGCACAAATGATAAAATATGCAAGACTGCAAAACTTTACAGCATAAATATGATAATTGTGAATAAAATTTAATTCATGGTATGTCCACCATGAAGCCCACAAGTACCGTACACAGCACATATTGATGGTCTCTGACATTTTTCTGCTTTATTCCAGAAATGTCAGTTTTCAGCTGAGAGGAAGTGGAAGGTCACTTATATTGGATTGCTGTGGTCATAACTTGATCTAAACTTCTTAGTACCCTCTCACTAAGACCACATAAATGTTGCTCGTAGGAAGTGAAGCTTGCAGTAATAAAAATGGCAAGTTAATGTGTTTTTCTGCTTAGGTCACAAGTAGAAATGACTTCAATGATCTCATTGCAGTCCCGAGTGGACATTTGTCTCCATCAGAAAGAATTTCAGTTTGACATGTTTTGAAAATTATGTGAAGATGACAACCGAGGCTGGAACAGCAGGCATTTAGCAAATGAGATGTTGTTTTGATTAAAATTTATGCTGCAAGAATATTGTATAACATACTGTTCTCCCAAAGACAGACAGAAAGAACTTTTAAAATAAGCTAAGCTTGTTGCTTCTCCTTGTCATGTATAAATATTTACATTTAAATACAGGTGATTTATACTCTCTGCTGGATTAAATTAATGAAGTTCATTTGGTTTAGATCAATTTAGCTTCATTGACTACAGCAAAGCTGCACTAGCTGACTGGGTGGGCATATATATGAATCACTCATACAAAAATTGAAGCCTTTGTAGTAAAGATAGGCAAAATACATTAACATTAATACCATTCCTCAATAAAGACCCTGTCCTGTGCAATCTGAGTCTGTGGGACTGTTGCCAATATTTTTGGTGGATCTGAGATTAAACCCTGTGAGACAGGTGGTCAGTCAACTCTCCAGCCGAAATCCCTGTGCCTGGCAGTGAGGTGTGTGTGTGGGCTGGTGGGTGAGACCTGTGCTTCTGCTGGAGCTGCTGCTGGGCAAAAGCCTGCCTAGGACATGGCTTCACAGGTTGAACTTCTGCATCCCCTCCCTGTCCACTGTCTCCCAGCATGATGTCTGCAATGAAGACACTGGTCCTGGAAGACAATGCCTACATTTTGTTTTTTAATGGTATAGTAAAGTCAAGACACTTTATATGAATAAATATGAAACCCTAGTGTTAGGTGTCTCCTCCATATTGTGCCCAAGCCAAATTCAAACCCTGGCAGTGGGTACATAATACTTATAATGCTGTGAATTTTGTGAAAGCATGTATATATACACTCCCCTACTTACTGAGGGCACAACTTAAACCCTTGCATATATTTTCCAGCCCAGCCAAACAGAGAAAGTCACTACAAGAATCAAATAGCTGTCAAAGCATGTCATACTGAAACATATGTCTTCTGAAGTAGCTATCAGCTGTAAATGCCTCCATTGATCCTATTAGATTCAACACTACAATTGGAAAATTAGTTTCTAAATCATTACTGTTTGAGTTAATTTTTTTACTTGGAACAGTTTCCTTCTTAACATAACACAACACTGTAAAAATATTCTAAACCAGGAAGCTAACCTGTAAAGTTCCGGTAGGCATTTACTTACAGAAAGCTACAGCTAAGCTACATAAATAATATATTTTTTTTTCCTTCAGAGTGGTGGGGGATGACATATGGCATGTGTGCTCCCTCAGTACCCTCGGGTGTATCCCCTCCAGCCCCCTGGACTCGTGAGCATCCTGGTGGCATAGCAGGTCGTTAACTTCTTCCTCTTGGATTATGGGGGGTTCATCCTGCTCGCCGTCCCTGTCTTCCAGCTCAGGGGGCTGAGTACCCTGAGGATAACTGCTCTGACTATTAAAGACTGAGGCAAAGAAGGCGTTGAGTACCTCAGCCTTATCCTCGTCCTTGGTGGCAATGTTCCCCCCAGCATCCAATAAAGGATGGACATTCTCCTTGGCTCTCCTTTTGTCATTAATACACTTGTAAAAACATTTTTTGTTGTCTCTCACAACAGTGGCCAGGTTGAGTTCTAGCTGGGCTTTTGCCTTTCTAATTTCCTCTCTGCATGACCTAACGAGATCCCTGTACTCTTCTTGATTTGCCTGCCCCTTCTTTCAAAGGTGGTAAACTCACAGTAGCATATGAGTAGGTGGTAAACTACATAGTAGCATAGACATAAGAATAGAGAGTTTCTGTTTTTTATATTAGCTCGTGATCTCAGTTTGTATTTAAATCTATATCCTAGTTTGTGCCAATTACAGTATGTAATCTAGAGCTAAAGAGTTACTAGCTGAGGAGAGGCATGAACGTAGGGCTGGAGACAGTTAGCTTCCACATTTTGGGTAAAAACATCAGAAGCTAAGGTATACCATGAAAGTATATATGCATTAGATATGGAGATAACTCTTTCTGAGGATTCAGTTAGAAAACTAACTGTTTTCAAAAGCAGATATCTCAAATATTCAGCATCCATCTTGTCTATATTAAGCTATTGGGATTCTGACTATGCTAGCAAAGTATCAGTATACCTTTGCTAAAATACTTATATGGTGTTCTTGAGAACGTGAATTTTATTTCTTCTTGGTTTTGCAGTGCAAGCATATGATATTTCATATAGTAACTTTTATCACATTTGTGTGACCATATAGAAAGATGATCCTAACTAAATCAGAAGTACTTAACTGGCTTATCTTTATTTTACCACTTGTAAGGAAAACTAGATTCAGACCTTTGTTAATCCCTACTGTTAAGCCCTGAGTCTTTGAACACATGCAACTCAACTTGAATTTGATTCAGTAACCAATAGACAGCTGCAGGTAAGAATGGAAGATGGATATGGTGTATCTGCAGGTAAGATATACCAAAAGACCTTGTCCCTGGATTGAGTTTCCTAAATACTGAATGCTTCATGCCCAAATATATCACATGGCTGCAAGCCGGCCTAGAAGGAACCAAGGCATGTTTTACTGAGATAGGCAGGCATGGAAGGATTTTCCAAAAAAGCTGGAGAAAGGATTAAAATAATATTTGTAAAATTTCCCTAGAAGTGAGGAGCATCTGTCAGCAACCCTCAATACTGAATTTACTGCCTGTGCACATTCAACAACAGGCAATTGTCAGGTGGTTCCAAATTCTTTGAAATTTCCAGTAAAAAAATGTTATCTTTTTTGGATTCAGATTCAACAAGCAGTTCTTCTATGAGCTAAACCCTGAATTGTCTTGTTATGGGTGTCGATACATTTGTTTGTAATGAAGGATGCTTTTGCTATGGCTGCACATGATGTTCCTTTTCTGTTTCAAACAGCAAACTATTTCTGCATTTCCTTCCATATGGAGCTGAATTTCAGTGCCAGTGAAATAACCGCAATGCAGCCACCATCTAAGTCTGCAGTGTTCACAATGCCTCTTCTATATCCTGATCAAATCAATTCCCATAGCATCCAGCACCTCAAGAGTTTGCAAAGTGCTTTGGGGCCAGAGAAATAGCAACATAGGAATATATGTCACCATCATATTGAGGACACATTTCTAAACTGGTATGAGAGAATGCAGATTCAAATGAAAATATTTTTCTTACTGAGCATAGAAGGAATTTAAGCATGATTAAAAAAAGGCAGAGGTTTAATTACGTTTTCAGAAATCAAAAGATCAGCCAGCTTAAATATTGCGGCATGAAACCTATTATCAAAAATAGATTAATTGAGAAGATTGATTGTGTGCTTTTATAGCAACTCACAGACACATGAATCATTTCTCTTCACTCATGTTACAAGCGTACAACTTGGTAATCATTACATGCAAGCCTCAGAGGCTGATTATCACATTTCCATAGAAGTTAATGTCTTCTGCAGAAGGCAAACTGTTAAAGTCAATTACTCAGAGTCTGTAGAAACTGTATGTTCTTTTGAAGATCTGGGGGCAAAGTTTGACACTCTTTACTATTAAACTAATCTGAGCTGCAAAGAAATCTCTTCACTGTTGAGCTAAGGATGAGAGCATAGTATTATACTTTAGTCTACACACTATTGTATTACACTATAGTCACAAGACATTGAAATAGACTTGAAAGAGCATATTATGCTACCTCTGCAGTGGAACAGAAATTCTTAAATGAAACTTTATTTATCAGAAAACATATATTGAGAGAAAACAGAACTTTTGCTATACTGCATCTATTTAGATGGCAAAAACAGCAGCAGCTGCAATAGGCCCTAGGCAGAATATCTGGTCAAAAAATCCATCTGAAAACAGACACAGTATGGGAGACTGAAGGGCCAGGTAGGGGTTCTTTGATCATTTAATAAAGTAGGATGATCTAATAATGACAAAAAAACCTTCCCCCAAACCAGACAAAGCAGAGCCTTGTGCTGAGCTCTGTATAGTCTTATGCAAGTCCCCCACCCACTGTGTAATCCACTCACAAATTAAGTTACTCTTTTTATCTTGTGAATTTGGTTTCCTTCTGACAGGAAAAGAAAAAATGCCAGACCTGGAAGTTTTTCTCCAAATGAAATTCCTGTTTTCTGAATACTTTTGGTGCTTCCTTGAATGATTTAATCACATTTTAGGTTTACATGGAGATCAGAAAATCACATAACTGTTGGCTGGAAGAGACTTCAGGAGTTCATCTTATCTACTCACTGCCTCTGACAGCATCAGTTTTGTCTTTGCTATTCCTGAAAGATGTTGGAAATATTCCTAAACATTCCTGATGCTGAAGAGCCCACAGCATGCCCAGGTTTTTTGTTACACTTTTAACCCCCTTTTTTCCTGTTGCAGCTTAAGATCATTACTTCTTAACCTATCTGTTAGTAGCCAACATGCATGTTTAAAGGAATTTAGGTTATTTCTGAAATATTAATATTCCTGGCACAAAAAAAATAGCCCATCAAATTTCTCCGATCAAATCCTTGTTTGGGTTATGTATTAGAATTTTCTACTTCTGAAGTTTACTTCCTGTGTCTCTTGCATTGAAATAAAGGCATTTCTGATTAGCAGCTGATGCACTATCACAGTTTCTCTCTCTTGATTCTGTTGTGCAAAACTTTGTCCCACTACCTTTTAAGCTTCTGTCCTGTTTATACTTACCTGGAGGAATCTGCTCCCTCTTCCCTCAAACCTAGTTTAGAACATTCCTCATTGCATTTGCAAGGGTGCAAAGATACTCTTCCTCATCTTCTTTTGGGGGAGTCCATCCTCACTCAATAGTTCACAGAATATCATCCCACGGTTAAGGAAAGCAAAGCCCCACTGCTGACATTATTGGCAAGGCCATATTTACCCTCAGGCTGTGTTTGTCCCTGTTTGAACCCTGATTTTTTTCCTGGGAGGGCTGATGAGAGTAAGCCTTGCCACAGCCAGAGTTGCTTATGGTCTGCTTAGGCTCACTCTGGCCAAGACGTCTGTCTTTGCATGAAGGAGAATGTGTACCAGGAGCCCATAAGTGCCTCTTCAGGCTGTCGGTAACATTTTGGATAGCAATAATAAGGGCTGGGAGATAGATGGGTCTCTTCACTGCCAGCAGGGGGAAGTCACCAACTACTTTTACGTTTTGGTTTTCCTCCTGAGAATGAGGTTAGCGAATCTCCCGGTATTTCAGGTTTGTGCCTTTTCTTCCTCTGCCGTTGGCATTGCATCTTCCTGTGCTACCCGAGCTGCATATTTATTTGTGGAAGAATTAAAAAGGAATAGCAGCCCTTCTCTGAAGAGACGAAGTAGTTATTACCAGGTGGTGTGACTGTAGCTTTGCCCAAATTTTTGCTTTTGTGGCTGACTTTTAGGTTGTGTTCTAGATTGAAATGGTGACTTAAAAGGTCTGCAGTATCTATCTCCTTGCAAATGGGCTCAATTCCTGTTTTTGTTTTCTGTTCTGGGGAAAGCAAGGATCAAGTACTCGGTTCTGATCCTTTATCCACATACCATGTACTGCTCCCACATTACAGAGCATTCTGCCAGGAAAATACAAATACCTCTGGGTGTTCATCTATAATTTAAAATGTTATTAAAACTCTGCCACTTCAGAGTTTAAATAGCAAAATAAGGATGCATAAAATAAGTGCTAGCTTATGTAATTTTTTTTTCTTATTGACTTTTTCATGTCAAATATGTCTTAATGGCATTCTTATACATATAAATAGTATTGATTTATTGCAAAACAGTGCTATCCAGGAGATTAAGCTAGCTAAATAGCACTGACAATGGACTGAAAATATTTATGTGAATAAACGTGAAAAATTTACTGCATATTTGCAACGGTCCATCATTTGTTGATCATGAGTGCACACAGTTATGAGGTTATTAATAAGAATATCATTTTTTCACATATATTTATAAATTGTCTGAAAAATTACCTCAGAAATAATTTTTATAATTTGCATTTTTTTAAAGTAAGCATTCTTACCTATTCATTCAAAAAGCAGAAGGAGTAATATATGATGGAAGTGATTAGTTACACTTCAGTAGTAATCAATCATCACATGCAACTTATGAGTCAAGAAACCTGAAAGCTGAAACGATTTTGCAGCAAGCATTGTTTGAAAGTTAAGCACACAAAATACATGACAATATTAATATCCAGCAAGAAAGGATTTGCCGACACAAAAAACAGAACTGAATTTTTTGCATGATATGGTCATTACTAATAATTAAATTTCCTCTTTGCCATATTGCATTTTTGCTGTTGAGAAGGGACTTGAGATTAGTATTTCCAATCTCTTTTTCATTTTTTCATCTTTAGGATGCTTTTCAGTACGGATATAAGAATGCTTGCAAAATAAACACCCACAAAAAAAAAACCAGTTTGTGACAATATGTTTCAAATCTTAATTGAGCAAAAACAGGCAGTTGAGGGGAGAATTTCATGTTTTGTTATGGTCCGGTTTACTTGAGTATACATGGCACTAGTAAAGCTGCTTGATTGCTGTGGCAGTATTTTCAGAGTTTCTTTTCACTATAAAAGAATATAGTTTTATTTATTGGAAGAATATAATTTTATTTATTAAAAGAATGTAGTTTTCAGAACAGTACAGAAAGGGTAAAAGGAAGTGCAGAAAATATTTTTTCATTATATTCAGAGTTCTCTGTTGTCTTGGAGATCCAGCCTCATGACAAAAGTTCATGCAAAAGTAGGTGGGGGTTCACCCTTTTCAGCTGTTTGCTTGTGTGGAAAAAAAGAGTTGCTATGTTATGCAGTACAGCTTCTCTGGGTCATTTATATAAACCACGTGCTGGGTTATTCTCAAACACTAAAGGCTGGCATGCAAAATATTAAAGCTCTGAAGGCAATCAGATAGGATACAGGGACTCTGTTATTACAGTGCTTCTACAGCTAATGTTTCTAAATCCATCTCTTTGGAGCAAAGCTTTTAGGCATATACTCAACTGCACCTAATTTAATCTAATTTAAGGCTATAAAGCTCATATATGTGCTTACAGGTACGTACCTTTTTAAGTGTTTTCCTGTTGCACAATAGTGGGTGATTCAGTTCAAGAATTAAAACTCAAAGTTTTAGGACTGAAGGGGTCCCCATGCTCAAGCCAAGCTCCTGAGACATGTTGCACCCAGGTTCAGCAAGGAGGCCAGCCATGCCACAGCCTGGCAGCCCAGGTTCGCACAACACAAAAGTAAAGATGGTCCTTGTTCTCTCTGCATTGATCAGAAGGGTCTCCTTGAAAAACAGAGGCAAGCACACCTACAGGAGGATAGTTTTGGATAGTTTTCGCACTTGGCACTGTCTGTATTTTTCTGCTTGATATCGTTATGATCATCTGAGTTGGTTGGGAATGGATTTTACAATAAACCTTAGAGGTGAGTCCATTCTCAGTGTTAAATACACCACAATCTTTAACTATAATAATTTGTTTCAGAATTACCTCAGTTTCTGCTTCAGAGGAAACAAAGAACAAGCAGGTATTTAATTTCTTATGTGACTGCGACACTCACCACAAACGGTGGTGTAAGGCAGAGTAATCAATATTTGTCTTCAATCGATTTCACTTCGGTTTCTTCTCTCATTCAGCACTGCCAAAATAAATGGCTAGTACAGCCAATCTCAAATGTTAGTCTAAACGAGTCACTCATATGGTTTGCATAGCGGGTCAGATAATTGTTATTCAGTTTATCAGCATCTTGTCTGTTTTCTTTGAAGCAGCTATGAATATAAATAATTTTTGAGGCAATGCAAGTGGATAATCTCCAGTGTCAGTGTGGCGTGCTTCATACAGCTCACAGGGCTCTTGCTTTGCTTTCTGCCAGTGACTTAATCCATGTGTTTCAGATGGACTGCTATTTGCAATGATTTTGACAATAGGGAATAAACACCAGGAGCAAATACTTTTGGCATCATACAGCTGTGATTTAAACAAAGATTGTCATGATTTTCTTACATTCTTGTGGTTTTCCTCCTTTGAGTTCAACATGATCTGGAACTTCCCTGCCAAAAAAAAAAAAAAAAAAAAAGACGGGAAAAAAAAGGGCAGGGCGGGGCAGGACAGGGAAGGGAAGGGAGCTTAACTTTGTAAGCCTAAAAGTTAGATGTGAAATATAAGATAAAATACACCCCACCTTTCCACCAGAAGCTGCAGCAACTACACAGAAACATTTTATACTTCTGTAAAAAGGAGGTGAGTGTTGCTGAAGCCCTAGTAGAGAGCTGGAGAGTGGATTATAACTCCTAGTGCTAGCGAGAATGCAGGAATTATGTTGTGGCCAGCACTGTGGCTCAGAGGGGCTGGGCAGAAAGCTGCTGAAATTGCTGATGATCACAGGCCTCTGGATGTTTCACACAAGAATTGTGTCCATGTGGATGTCTGAGCTTCTATGCATTTAGCATTTTGAGATAAAACTGCATAATGAAAGCTTCTGGGTGTTCGACAATGGGTCTGTGATAGTCTGGGTACTAATGAGGTGTACTGAGAGACAATTAAAAATGCTTTTACAAGTATATTAATGACAAAAGGAGAGCCAAGGAGAATCTCCATTCTTTATTGGATGTGGGGGGGGGAACGTTGCCACCAAGGACGAGGATAAGGCTGAGGTACTTAACGCCTTCTTTGCCTCAGTCTTTAATAGTCAGAGCAGTTATCCTCAGGGTACTCAGCCCCCTGAGTTGGAAGACAGGGATGGCGAGCAGGATGAACCCCCCATAATCCAAGAGGAAGAAGTTAATGACCTGCTATGCCACCAGGATGCTCACGAGTCCAGGGGGCTGGAGGGGATCCACCCGAGGCTACAGAGGGAGCACACATGCCATATGTCATCCCCCACCACTCTGAAGGAAAAAAAAATATATTATTTATGTAGCTTAGCTGTAGCTTTCTGTAAGTAAATGCCTACCGGAACTTTACAGGTTAGCTTCCTGGTTTAGAATATTTTTACAGTGTTGTGTTATGTTAAGAAGGAAACTGTTCCAAGTAAAAAAATTAACTCAAACAGTAATGATTTAGAAACTAATTTTCCAATTGTAGTGTTGAATCTAATAGGATCAATGGAGGCATTTACAGCTGATAGCTACTTCAGAAGACATATGTTTCAGTATGACATGCNTTGGGCCTCTCACTACAAGAAAGACGTTGAAGTGCTGGAGCATGTCCAGAGAAGGGCAACGAAGCTGGTGAAGGGCCTGGAGCACAAGCCTTATGAGGAGCAGCTGAGGGAACTGGGGTTGTTTAGTCTGGAGAAGAGGAGGCTGAAGGGAGACCTCATTGTGCTCTACAACTACCTGGAAGGAGGTTGTAGTGAGGTGGGGGTTGGTCTCTTCTCCCAAGTAACTAGCGATAGGACGAGAGGAAACGGCCTCAAGTTGCGCCAAGGGACGTTTAGGTTGGACATTAGGAAAAATTTCTTTACTGAAAGAGTGGTCAGGCCTTGGAACAGGCTGCCAAGGGCAGTGGTTGCGTCACCATCCCTGGAAGTATTTAAAAGACGTGTAGATGAGGTACTTAGGGACATGGTTTAGTGGGCATGGTGATGTTGGGTTGACGGTTGGACTCAATGATCTTATAGGTCTTTTCCAACCTTAATGATTCTATGATTCTATGATTCTATGGTGGTGGAGTGCTGATGCTGATGAAGATTTGCAGGGAGGTCCGGGGAAGTCTTCAGCTGCACGATGGCAGCTGAGCAGGAAACTGAGGCAGAAGACAGAAAACACCTGATGTGGTTCATGGGAGAGAATGGGCTCCCTCTGTGTCACTGCAGGTGCCTGGAGCAGCAGATGAATGGCAGCGCATCCCTAAGGCTGCCTCCCATGAAAGGACAGGTCAGGCAGTCTGGCGATGAGAAGATCTATGTCTGCTATTCCTTTCCCAGTTCTTCGAGGCCTTGTAACTCAATCATTACTTGAGGTACATCACAGAAAAGAAACACTCTGAGGAATTTTCTCATGTTGGAGGGTAATGGCCTTAAAATTTTGCTTTAATATCTGTAAGTGCAATAAAACTTATTGATCCATACTCCATTTTTCTGAGTAGAAACAGCTAGATAACAAAATATTCAACACCTGATGTCCTTTAGAGCAAAAGACTTGTATATTTTTTTAAGTATTGTATGAAAACCAGAGTGAAATCTATGCTGTGCCCACTACACAGGCCCCATTGTCCTGGACCTGAAAGAAGAAAACAAGACAGAGGGATGTGGTTTATTTAGGCCAAGCATTTATTAATTGAACTTGTCTGGGAACTGTGCAGCAGTAGCCTTCACATTGGGGATCATGTTTCCTTACAGAGCTGTTTCTGCTTGATAAATAGCTGCCTTTCTCCCTTTCCCTGACTGTGCCCCTAACACCTTTCCTCACACAGGCACAATGGGGCATCCCAGCTTGTTTTGGGGATGCCTTCCTCTTAATATCCTTCCAGCTCAATTTTACAAGGAGATTGAGCCCCTTCTGGAAGATGAACCTGCATCATATCCCTGAAACCTGCTGCATGTCAACAAGTGGTCGGGTAACTCCCTGTCTCTCCTGTTTTGTTCTTGGTGTTACATGGAGCAGAAAAACCTCATACTGTGGAGGCACCTCAGTGACACGGGGACTAATCATTTCCCATTTTCCCAGAAAGATGATTAGAGCAATCTCTGCAATAGGTCCCAAAACCACATCTTTATGTTAAGCTGAGGGCTGAACAGCAAACCTAGGTGTGACAGGGTTTTAGGATGGTGAAAAACACTTCAGGACTTTCTCAAAGGCCAGCAGAAGCCAATGAGGTTCCATGCATCCAATGGTTCAAGTTGTGCTTCATCAAATACAAAAAGCGTAAGCGCTTAAAGGAATATTTATTATCTTTTTCCTATCTGTCTAGAAATTCTGCTAGCATCTAAGTTTGTGACATTTGCATTTATGTTTCTGTGATGAAATTCTACTACTAAAATACCTTACACAAAACTTGCCTCACTTTGATGTGCTGGGGAGTTTGCAAAAGGTGGTTATTGAATGTGAATATATTCTTATTTGAGTTTTTTGTGGCAGAACATTGTGATGACTGGATTTTTTCTTTGAGAGAAACATAGCCTTTGCTCATGCTCCTTGTAATCAGATTTTGAACATGTAAGGCATGAGTAAGGAGCCAAAGATTGGTCTCATAAAATTTAAATAGGCATAAGACATTATTTTAAAGTTTGTGTTGTACTTATATCAACTATTGTTGTTTACTGTAAGTATGAAGAAGTCTGTACATGTATAAGTTACCTATAGGTGGAAAAGAACCTGCATACTACCTCTGTAATGCTCATCTTCCAAGATGCAATTAAAATAAAGCAATGACATTAGCATTGGAAATGAAATGCTCATCTTTTAAAATTCTGTACTGTTATTTCCATAAGCTGGTCAGTGGCAAACGGCTCTCATCTGGAATGCTGACGCAGCCCCTGCTGTCAGATGTCTTTCCTAATAAGGTAAATCACACAGTGTTTGGTCAATCAAACTAAATTCAGGGAATGATCTCCAGCTTAAACTCCTTTTGCCAAAAGACACTGGCAAACCACAGGTTAAAGTTCAGGTCCACCAATAATATATTGCCAATCCAAGAAGAAATGCAAACAGGATGCATTTGTTACCTCTGACAAAAACTATATTATTATTTGTAAATAACAGTTTTTCTTTAGAGCAGTCATCTTTCTGTAATCTGAGAAAGCTTATCTGAAACAGCTGGGAAATAGCCTCACTGTTTTTTTCAGAGATTTTTCTTCTTATTATCTTTTTTTTTTTTTTAAATTTTATTTCTTAGGTATAGGACTGAACAGTCTGCTTTTAGTTTGTTAGAAACAAGAAGGAAATGGCATGACTTCTACACATGGTCTGTCCTTGTAATTCTGTCCCATTTATTCTCTGGTATTTCTTGAAATTATTACAAAGCCCTATGCCAAATAATTGTATTGTATGCTCTTTTTATAATGTTACTGGTGTCTTATATTTAAGTAACAATACAAGCAGGTGATAAATATTCTCTATGAGAATATACCCATGTATAATGTGTGGCATTGTGTAGAAATAAATAGTTCAAACTTGGATCATACATAGTGTATACATGGGTCAATAGAGGTAGGTAACTGCAGATGCATAAAAGGATGTGAGCTAGGCTTTTCTTTGGTTCCCTTCAGGTTAATAAGTAGCTATCTCTCTATCTCCCTACCTATTTAATATCTGATGGTTTTATAGTGTCATGCAGGATCATACTACTTATGAATTTTCCATATAAAATCAATGTCAATATGAAGCTGATTATTGAGCTGTTAAAAATCTCTCAGCCTCCTTCCTTTTGAGAGTAAAATCTTCTCATTGGCTGGTTTAGATTTTTTATAAAACTTGATTTTCACTGGTAAGAATTTATAAGAAAAGGCCTTTAACATAACAGGCATAATTTCTGTGTTTTGTGTTTGGTTTTTTTTTTTTCTAAGAGAAAGGTTTCCCGCACCATCCCGAGCTGTGAAGGTGCCTTATCTTTTCCAGGAGCTGGTGACAGCAGTTCAGCTCAGACTGCTCCATCCCTAGCTCCAGCATGGCTTCTGGCCAGCATCATCCCAAAGCAGAGCAATTACTAAAGATGCTCATATGGAAAACTGCAAAACTGGACCTTGTGAAATACCTCTGAAAACTGTGATTCATGTCTTAAATGTGTGCCAGAGGATCACGGGGAGCCAGGGGATGGATTTAGGGCTCCTATGCCTGCAGTCTCCTGGAACTTTAAGAAAGTGGGCAGAGACACAAGATATAGACTATAACGTGACCTTAATGCATTCAGATATTGATACATGAATTAAGATTATTGTTAATATGCCATTAATTAATAACATACTTAGCATTAATACAGTACAATTAATTCAAGGACATTGATTTCCACATCAGAATCACTATGCTTATGATAAAGCAACCAAAATAATTCCTTTGCATGCTAGAGGGAAAAGAAATCTTCTAACATATTAATGTTACTTGTCACCCCATCCTAATGAAAAGGGAAATTCTACTTCGAGGCTCCAAACAATTTGATAAAAAGAGGCTTTAATGAAATCTGAGAATGTCAAACTAAATGAGAAATGGAATAGTCTGAAGAGGCAGCAGTTCAAAAGATGAATGCTTAAGCAGGGCAAAATAGTACTTAAATATGTGCAGAGCTGAGATTTGGTCCTGCTGTGTTATACTGTGGCTGTCTTTGAAACTCTGAAGAATTATGGGTGGTTTTGATAATTTAAACCAGAAATAACTGTCTGGGTACTCAGTTAAATAAATCACGCATGATAAAATACAAAATAATTTTTGATGCTTGCCTTACAGTTTTCACTCTATAAGCTACTGAGTGTCTTCCTGAAACTGGTATATTCAAGAGAAACTTTCTGCAAGAATATAGATAACTTCAGAAGAAGTCAGAAGACGACAAATGAATATGGAAATTAAGCATTTGTAGTACCTCTTTCTGGGACACAGCACCAACATGTTTATGGGATCCAAAACAGGACAAAGATCTAAATAACTGTGCATGCGTATCCTCTTTTTGATCATCAGCCAGGAGGACCAATCTTATAGTGTGGTTCAGCTGCAATTGCATAGCTATATGGTAGCAGGGAGGACACAGGAGGGAAAAGGAGCAAATACTCAGTATTTTGTCAGCCATCTGTTCAAAACATCAGCCTTTTCTCTGCGTCTGTGGGTTGCACCCCTGAGAAAGGCCCTGGTCTTGTGAATGGATCTGTGCATGGGGTTCATTGTGTGAACCTATGTCCAAGTGGTTGAACAGAAACAAATCAGCAACTTTCCTTTGAAACAGAATTTCAATTTTATGCATCATCTGTATTACTTGCTTAAATGTGAAAAAGACCTTATTGCTTCCTCCCCTAGAACAGATGTCAAGAGTAGACCACTTGGTAAATGCTACAGGTATGCAGCTTCTTTTCCCACAGGACTGAAATGAGAGGGTAGATGCTGCTCCTTGATAAAAGGAATCTGAGCTTCAGGCCTTTTCAAATGCATATAAGCGGCTTTATGAACTATGATCTAAAAAGAGAAATAAGAGATTACATAGCAGAAGATCTGAGAGTACAATCTAATATTCACTTTGCATAATTGTGGTATGACTATGATTTCATTTGAAATTATATGATACCTTTGCCAGCTATGTAAATAGAGATTCAATTCATATTGTTCACTGTTAATCCTGCATCAAACAGACATGCCAAAACTATCACAAATGTAATGCTTGGAACACCTTAACACTGCAATCATTAAACCTCTGCAGAAGGCAAAATATTCAATGCAAGGAGGAAGTAAGCGTGGATCTCTCAAAAAATCTATAGGAATTTGGCAAATATGACAAAACATTTTCCTTATGATCAGACACTAAAAATGTGTCTTTAACCAACTTTTCCATAAATCCTTCATCTGTATTAATTTTGTCTATTATTGGTCAGAGTACTTATTTTTTTTAATAATTGCAAAATGCAAAGGTGGCTATCTTCTTTAGCAAAATATCCATTTGTTTACACAGCTTGTGGTTTCGTGTCATAGCTGGGAGCTCAGTTCAACCTGGGAGGAGCCTTCCGGTCCATATAAATTGGATTGGAATTGGGCTACACTGGTCACTGATGGTAGAGAACCAGGCAGATTTTTTGTAGTGAATAGATAAACACTATTAAGTATTAATTAACTATTCATGATGATGATATGCAGTCATCTGCAGACCAGTGTACAATTTTTTACTGTGAGTAGGCAATTACAAGGAAATTGTGATGTGCTGTTTTCCTGTGGCCTTTTATTTTCATATTTAAAGAAGGGGTAAAATTTAATTCTTTTAATTTAATTTATTTTAATCCCTATTATTTAATTTAATCCATATTAATTTAATATTTCTTTTCCTTTTTGGCAAGGTGTCCTATGTTTTGGGTGAGTTTGCAAAACACAGAGCTTATACTCACACAGCTGTGCCTCCTGCCAAAGAGTCAGCTGAGTCTCCGTCCACCCCATGGCAGGGCAGCAGAGACAGCCCACGGCTATGGGATGGCTTTGCCACCGCTCTGCTTATGCTACTGAACTTAGGAAGATCATGACCCCACCTGTGGGCAGTTTGGTCTAAGGTGGCTAATTCTCTCCTTGTGTGTTGTAGGGAGTACTTGACTCACAGGGACCAGAGGGGCTGCATACCACAGTGCCCAGGTGCAGGTCCTGGGTGCAAGGAAAAGCCAGGTGAGACACAAGGCTGTGGAAGGGCTGGCTGGTGGCGGCCGCTGCTGCTGGAAGGGGTGGATGAGGACATAGGGGAGAAACTATGGCCAGGAATGAAGGGGAAGGGGCTCCCAAGAAAAGCTGTCCCATAAGGATTTCCTTCCCATCTTCCAAGGATTGATAAGCCCAATTCACCAGATCTCTCCAACTGCACCCAGTCCCTTTCTCTGCTGTTTCCCTTCTTGTGGCTGAAGATTTGCCCCTCCATCTTGAACTGACAAAGTTCAGTTTTGTTTACGCTGCTGAGAAGGCTTGAGTTGGCTATGAAAAGTCCAATTTTTTTTCTTTCCCCAACAAAAATACAGTTTCAATGAAGCGGAATTACTTGGCTTTTTTCTTCGTCTAAAAATCTAACTGTCATAAAACTGAAGTGTCTTAAGAAAACTTTTTAAAAAACTTTTTTAAAGAAAATTATTCTGTTGTCATTGTGCTTTTCTTTTTTTCTATTTTTTTTTCTTCCCC
>VZTQ01002959.1:0-160946 GCA_013400755.1 Pelecanoides urinatrix | reverse complement strand
TTCCCCCCCCCCCCCCCCCCGAAATAAGAACTCCTCTTTGGCTTGCCTGAAGCTGCTCAATCCTCTCTACAGACCACAGTCCATCTGACACTGTGTTACATAAACTGCAGACCACGGAGGGAAGAGGCACAAAAAGGGAATACATATTTCTCTGCGATAGTTTTCAGCACATGTTTGCAGTTGTCAGAGACTTACCTTCTTTTTATTCTTGCTTCCATAGAAAAAACCTTTTTGGGAGGTGGGGCATTTGTCAAAGAACATGAAAGGCAATACCCAGACAGTTAGTTATATCACAACCAGTCAGACCAGATTGTATGTAAATTAAGTAGTTACACAGTGAAGTAATAACCTTTTCAAATGACTGATAATAACACTTACAAATTCTGGGAACAGCCCTGTTGGCTGAAGAGAAGTAAATCAAATTGAAAAACAGAAGACAAACAGCATGACAAATATTGTCCAGTTGATCAGATTTCTCTCCTCAGGAAAATACTTCCATTAATGCAAATGTAGGTATAATTTAATACTGAAAACTTCCAGAAGGGTAAAAAGTAAATAAAGGACAAACTGTACCAGGAAAATATGACTGGCTGATTTGACAGCATTACAGAAATAGTCAGATTAAGAAAACATTCCATTTGAAGGACCATTACTTAGAAATTATCTGATTCATAGTTTGTTTTTGTTTTGTTTTTCTTTCATAGCATTTAGGTCAAAAGGAATCACTGGAAAATCCAGGCCATCCTCCTGTTTGTGAAAAGGCTTTACATTTCACCCAAAAGCTTAAGTGTAAAACCCCTTGCCTTTTTTTTTTTTTTTTTTTTTTTCCTTCTGTTGCATTCCCTGTGTTTGGCTGATGTGTATTCAGGATTACATTCAGTCTTCATCTGAAGATACAAGGCAGGGTTATTCCATCATCCCCCTTGGGAGTTCACCTCAATGGTTTGTCATTTTCACTCAAAAATATCTTCACCGAGTTTTTGACTTTGACTTTCTCTGATGACATGACATAATTAGATTTTTAGTAAGGTATTTAATACTGGAATAATTTTATTTAGACATGGTTTACAGAATTATATTAGAGTTTTTGATAAAATCTGAGATTTTGATGTTTGTTAGGAAAGGCTTGTTTCTGCCTTCCAAGCAATTTTTTAATTTCTAAACAAATCTTCTCAAATATTGTGCAACTTCTCCTATTTTAACATGCTGTTCTGAGTCTTAAACTCAGGCTACATTTCAGCAGGTTTCATAAGCCATTTGCAAAGTGCAAGTCCGAGGCAATACCTTTGCTCTATGCTCTATTTGGACAAGAATTTATGAAAAAGGGGAGAAAGGGAAGAGGTGGAAGGTGAGATGCTATGCCCAAACTGGTAAGCAGTCTTCTGGCATCTGAGAGATAGGTTGAAATCCTTGTTGTACCTTATTCAGCTGAGAGACGGGGACTCGGGCATCTTGTAGTTCACACTTGCCTGCTCTAATGATTGGCTTTTATAAAGCAGCTGCCTTGTTTCTGTCCTTTGGAGTTGTTTCAGTTTCTAGACTCGATTAAGTAAGCACTGATGTCAAGGCTTGATTTTAGCTCTCCCACACGGCAGAGAAGTGCACCAGCTGAAGTGCACCACCTGTCAGTGCCTTTTCCCCCTTTTTTATAGCAACAAATAATCTTACGGTACAGACATATCATCACACACAATTAAATTATTTCACCTTAGTGAAACATCCCCATGCCAGAACATGGCGTTGGAGCGTCCCAGCTGTAAATTAAAATGCAGTAGTTTAAATGACAGTGGAGATGAGATAGACTCATAAATGTCATTTCACACCTAAGATAAGATAACAAAGCAGCCTTGAAATGACCTTGCAGTCAACTAGGAAGAGGTAACCTCTCAAACTGTCACAACTGAAGCACTTTTGGTTACATGTCTATGCACCAGGTTTCATCCTACTACAGAAAACAAAATTTTATGAAAGTTGAAAGGTTTTATAGGACAGTGAATTTGCTTTCACTTAGACTTACCATACAACTGTTTCTCTACTTAATTACATTTTCCTCAAAATTCTTTTATTCATGCAAAATGGTTGGCAAATAGCATATGCAAACACAATTTAAAACCTTGTTTTAAAACTTTTCTACTTTCTACTGAAGGCGTAGTCTTGGAAATAGCTTGGCCCATGTGCAACTGTAAGCTACAGGCACCTGATTCAAATTTAGATTGAATAAGAGTTAATCAGTACTTGATTAATTCTTTGTAGCAGCAAATATTTTTCTCATTCACTGTTTATTGACAGAAATGCCAAGCGCTATACTGAACAATGAACGATTTCTTGTTTCTCCCCACCCCTCCCCCAGGTACTGCCTGAACCCAAATGCTGGCTCCAAATACTCCGACACTGTTTCAAGGGGGGGGCGGAAAGTAATTTTGGATTGAAACATTATTGCCAAAGCCAATCCCACTAGCAGTCCAATCTTCTTTCTAAAAGAGATGTTCTAGCTCATGTCAGAGTTTCCATGTTTTTGCCCATTGTGACAGACGGTATAAAGGTTTCATCTGTGCTCGGTTTACTGTATGTGCACCATATGTTCTGCTTTACTAAAGACGTGTTGCTGAGCAAGGTAGAAGGTGGCCTTATTCCATCTGTCATGTTCTGGGTCAGGTAGAAACATCTGGCGGGGGGGAGGTTGCACCTTCCCGGGGAGCAACTCAGCGTTTGCACGCAGAGGGAAGCCGCGGGCTCAGCAAGCAGGGAGGTGGCAATGTGCGTCAGGGCTGGGAGGCTCCTGGGTCACGGGCACGAAGCAGGCCAAGAGCCGGCCTTTGGAGGTGCTTGGAAAAAATCACCTTGCGGCTCAGGCGGGACAGCGTGAATACTGACACAACTCAGGAAGGTGCTGAAAGTTGCTGGGCTGAGGACAAGTCTGGGGTGAAGGCCTGGTCCTGAATGGTGGAGAACACAGAGGGGAGACTTGTTTTTCTAACCTTCTTGCTTGCCCAGAAGAGATGAGTTTTCTCTGTTTTAAAAGTTATGAATTAGAGAGTAGTAGGACTTTAAAATAATTTTGGTTGTTTTACCTGGGTCACTATGAAGAAAAAGTGTGTAGGGTCAACCTTAAAGCTCTGTCAGACACACACATAGTCTGTATTTCATGTAACTTACAGTGCTTTAAAAGAATTTCCTTTAAAGTAATTTCCTCAGATAATCCTCATTGAATATAAGGTGAAGTAGCAGGGAGCAGCGTCAGAGAAAGTTTTCTGGGATAAAATTGCCATTGTACCTTAACACGCCTAACTAGTTCTAATACTTAGTAACACTTTTTTTACAAATAACCACAGGGTAGTAGGTCTGAATAAATAATAAGTCAGGAAAGACCTACTGCTTATGTTATGCATATGGTCAGATTAGGTGATCGTAATGGTCCTCTTTCAACTACTGAGTCTGATATCATGGAGCTTTGCAGCTATATGAGGTGTGAACTTGTCTGAAATCTCCATTTAAAACAAGCAGAACATAAAAAAAGGAAATGGCCTGGAAGCATTTTCTTGCTCTTTGCTTTTTCCACAGTTCCTCTCCTATTTGTATCTAATGACAGACGGTATTAAGGACCTGAACAACTTGATCTAACTTTGAAGTTAACCCTTTATTGAACAGGGCTAGATAAGGTGACTTGCAGAAGTCCTGTCCAACCTAAATTATTTTCTAATCCTATAACTCAAATTGTCCTCTCACCCAATGCATTTACTTTTTCTTAACTAAATTTCATAGAACTAAAAAAAAAAAAAAAAAAAAAGCCATAGTTTACCCCAAATAAGAATGTATCTTTTCAAGGCTGTAGAGTGCTGACTTGTTTAGACAATCGTGATGATAATTTTTCATTATTAGAATTCCACTTAATGTCTGTTACCTAAAAGAATCAAAGATGAAAGAAAACTTAAAAGTCTTTAGGTTGGTAATATATTTATTTTGATTTTTTAAAATTTTTTTAGTACAAATTCACCACACAAAGATGATGCATGTTCTCATATTGTCATTGCTCAGAATCCAGCTACACATCTATGCTGTTGTGTGCTAATTACAGAAAGAGAATCCCATGAGATTATCTGAACTATACTGTTTCAACCAGTTTGAAGCTTTTATGTTATTCTATGTCAAATATTATTTCCAGCATTTGGGAATTAAGATGTGTAATATGTGTTATATCTCTCATACACCAGAGAAGTTTCTTCTGCCATTTTATTTTCACTACCTAGATTGTCAAATCTCTCAGCTCAGTTGATTGACAAATCTCTAGATTTCTATGTACCAATAGAAAATATTTTATATAAAATACTGAAGAAAAAACTTTTATTTTCAGTATGTGCCAGTTTTTCGCCATATATCCAAAAATACACTATAATGTGTGAAGGACAATAATCCATTTAGTATGTGCTATTGCACTTGTCACTTGTGACACATGCCAGACTCTTCTTTCACTTCCTTTCTGCACCCAGTCCATCTTTGCCATAAACAGTTTGTAAAACTTGATAAAAATACTCCAGATTTTTTTTGTGTGTGTGGTTTAACTCCTTTGCCTGAATTTTTTTTTGTCCAGAGATTATCTCTAAACTCTCCTTAAATCTTTCCTTTGCATCTGTATTCATTCTCCCCATTTCAAGTTATAACAAAATGCACACCGGGGTTCATTCAGCAGCAACAGCAGTAACATCCTTGTTCAGGGTGATTTCCCTAAGATTTCCATTCCAAACCAAATTTTGGACCTTCTCTACCATTTAATAAATGTTCTTTGAGCATCAGATGTATCCTTCTGGAATACGGCCAGGAGAAAATAGTTGTTGGTTTCTTTGAAAAACAGATCCAAGTTACTTTTAACAAGGTGATTTTAAAAGGAAACATTAATTACAGCTGCTTGTAACCCATTTTTGCCACATCCTACTTCCAAAGCAACTTGCTAGCTACACTTCAAATGAAGTCTGTCTGAAAGATTACAGCAAGGTAAAATGTGTGAGATTAAATGTATAACACCAAAGTGAACATTCAAGGCCAGATTAGGAATGGTTGAAAGGCACCAGTTTCATAAAGGTCACTGAGGTTCCAGTAATGAGCTTTACAAAACTGCTGAGATTAATAAAATTTGCCAGACCTCCAGCTAGACTCCTGCTTTCCAAAGTACCTACAAAACACCCACACGTTACTGGAGAGCAACACCTTGGAATAATTCCACATGTGTCTCTGGGTAGCAGCTTGGACCTCATAAATCTCCCTTGTTTCAGCTGTTTCAGCACTCCTACTGAAGACTTACGCTGATCCAGAGGAACACACACATTTTCTAACCTAAGCACATGACATTTTCAGCACCGTAATGATCCCCAATTTGTCCTCCTACAAGAATCTATCTCTTCCAGTTCATGGCAGGGCTGGTCTTGGACACTCCTGTTTCAGGCCTTAGATCAGGATGAGTACCAGAAGCAAAACATAAGGGTCTTGCTCCTAGCCTACTGCAGCCTACACTCTTACCCTTGCTCGTCACACAGGGCCCCTCATCCCAGCTATGCCACAGATGAACTCCCCTGTCGGTCCACTTCAGTGAACAGTTTCTATCTTTTAGTATAAATAATATGCTGTGATATACAGCCGAAGTTGCAAATTTACCTTGCAATTTACCTTGTAAATTTACATGGTAAACACTTTGTCACAGTAATAATTTTCCTTGAAATCCATCGTGAATTAACTTTTTTCCCATGAACTTTGTGATGTCCCTAAAGACATTTTATTGGTATGGAAATTCTCTACATATTTTTAACAAGAACATGTAGGATTTCCTTTGAATTGTTTTGTGGCATCAATAATATGTATACCCTTTCTTTCTTTGTGGTAAGCACACAGCCAAATAATCAAAACTCCTATCAAAATGTTTAGAAGTAATTGCATGTATCGCTATTTGTGCTTCTTTGATCAAAGATTGGATCAGTGAGCTAGCATTTAAATAACTTGATTACAGTTTCTAGAAATAAGTAATTGAAATGAAAGCACAATTAAAAAAAAACCAACGGAAGACAAAAATCAACCTTAACTTCACTATCTGAACATTTATATACCTGAACACATATTAGCCATTGCAAATGCTCATCACCTTGTGGAATAAATAACACTATCATCCTCACTGTCATGGTGTAAGTTGTCATTCTGAGGGCGGTTATTCAGGTAGATATAAATGAACTGTGGAACTTAACTGATGAATCTGAGATTACAATATTAAGGGTCATCCTCTATAACTTTCACTCTACCTTTCATGACATACATGGCTCCCTTTCCCACTAGCACATGAGCATATCTTGTCTCTCAATTTACCTTCATTGACTTATTAACTCCAATAAACAGAAGAGGAACTAAGAGAAAAGTGACCTGCCTGAAATCACACAGGAACATTGTAAAAACTGGAAAGCAAAGCTTTGAGTCCACAACGGTTAAGCAGACAGAAAAATCACATAACATCTGAATCCAGCAACAATTCAATTAATATCATAGGTATGTGGTGACTCAAAGCAGAAGGAAAAGGCAGTGCAGAGAGATAACACAGATTTACTAGACTAAATGTAGAAGATTGTGTTTGAAGAATGTGTTTAAACCGTATTAGCAATTTCTTGATTTTCAAATTAAAAAAGCAGTTGTAGATAATTTTTCTTTTATAAAGATTTTTCCTAGTAAATGTCAAATGTATACTAGGTTAACTCACATTTTTGGCATTTTTATTCCTCAAGACAAAACCACTCTGCAAAAAAAGAAAAAAAAATATTACAAGTTATTCTCATCCTGCATGGTAAGAAGTCACTTACTGCTGGGTAAAGTAAGAAGATAACCAATTCCATGTGAACTATTTTTAAATAAAAACAAATTCCTTTAAAATCTCCATTTACTCAACATTAGAGTAAATTAGTATACATGGTATGTGATAATGGGAGTAAAATGAGTTATGAAAATCAGTGGTATTGAATGCAGAGCAATGTAGAGAGAGAAAAATAACAAAATATACCATAAATAACTAAACTAGCTATCTACATGCACACACACACACATATGCATATTTGGTGATGGGCCCTGAGTTAGAGATTACTATTCAGGAAAAAGATCTTGGAGTTATAATTCATATTTCTATGAATAGTTCAATAGTGGCCATGGAAGCAGCCCAAGTAGTAGGAGTTACAGGGAAAGGCACAGAGTGAAAAAGAAACAGTTTCATTATGTGACTGAGCCCACAGTGCAGCCCTGTCTTGACTACAGGGTACTGTTCCCTTCTCCACAGCTCAAAATGCTGAAGCAGAATTGAAAAGGATTCAGAGAAAGGAGATGAGAGTGAGAAAGGATCTGGAAAGCTGCCATGAAAGGAGTGATTCAATAAGGTAGGTCTCTTTAGCCAGGAAGAGAGGCAGCTGAGGCAAGGATATGAGAGAGGTCTGTAAAATCTCGGAGGGCACAGAAAACATGAACAGAAAACAGTTGTTCCTTGTTTTTCATGATATGGGAACTAAAAGCCATCAAATCAGATTATCAGCCATCAAGGTGCAAAATGAACAACAGTCAGTATCAAAAAAATGGAATTTAATTCCTCAAGATGATGTGGATATTAAAAATTTACGTGGCTTCAAAATACAAGTACACTGATTCGTACATGGAATAAATCTGTCAAAGGCAAGCTGGAGGGCATCTAAACCCAAAAGGACAATTTAAGGACTATTAACTATAGATGTAGTGAATCACAGATGGCTAGAAGTTAGCGTATTGTTGGGAAAATGATCTTCTACCCTTTGCTACATATCTATTGTTGTTGGTGATGGTATCAATCAGGGTGGACAGCCATTCTTGTGGAAAGTATGACTATGTGGTATCAAGTTTATTTGAAACAGGAATTTTGAATAAATTGCTCAATATTACAGCTAGGCTGGACAATATGCAGAAAGATATAGAGAAAGCCATTAGCATAAATGTCTGATTGAATCCTGACTGAATATTTTCTGAAATAAATTCTGAGATAAATTCGTTCTAGCAATGCTCACACTCCTTGATATCATACTTTCTGAAAACTCTCCAAATGTTCATTCTGTTCAAGCTTTAAAATTTAAAAATAACTTTTGTACCACTCCTGATGGAAACAGGACTTAAAATGAGCATATTCTTGCCAAACTGACTCGTGTTCAGAGTTAGAACTAGTTAGAAACACTACTTTGTACACACTAAGTCAGTCTTAAATACGTAATTCAACCCAACATCTGAATATCAAGAGTGATTTGTTTAGTGAATTATTACCTATATTCATGAAAGAAAAATTAATAATGTGAAAAATCCTTATATTTAAAGAAAGGAAGACCCTGTAATCCACTTCTGGATACTGACTGAGCATGAAGAAACTCAAATTTCAACACTGCGAATATTAGAGTCATCATATAAATTCATGATGTGATGTCCCCTTGAATTCTGAGTTCAAGCAGTATGATTATAGCAGAAAAGAGAAAATACAAAGTAGGGCTGTATTAGAAATGAGAATAGATAAAGAAGCACTTCACAAAACAATAAAAGATTAAGAACTCCTGTGTGGGAACGAAATTTCAGAAGATAGGTAGATAGAACAATTGATCAATCTGAGTGGTAGAGACTACAAGGGGTCCAAAAATCCCCAAATCTATGCCAAAAATCTATACCCTTGTAACCCAGTAAATAAGGTGTTGCCATTGTTTGTAACATGCCGCAGATTTTTGTAAATTTCTTAATGACATAGGTATATTTTACTCTTAGTTAATTTAATCCTCAGCGTCATAGAAACTAATTTTAAGCACATTTCTCATTAGTCTTTCATTGTAATACTGTGACCAGTTTTCCTATCCTGTCAAAGATGTCCCGCCATTTACAAACAGATGATGTTCCAACAAAATAAAAGATCAAACTCTTTTAAGTACTCAAACATTCATTATTCTCTTTAATATTTCTGCTGTGTTTATCATCACCTATAATCACCCCATCTGATCTGATATGTCTTTATGAAGATCTTGAAATAGGAATTAACTTTTGGCACTCTTAGAGGAAAGTCAGTTGTCTTGTAACCTTTTTTTAATTATATGAACATATGGTAGGTAGAATAAAAATGACCTATTTTGTATTGTTTGTTTCAGTTTGCTTCTTGTTATTATTATGAGAATAAAATTTGGCAGCAGAATGAGGCACTCTTGCTTCTTTTTGTATGGTGTAATGAGAGAAATAAAACCCTGGTGAAAGGGAAAGATGTTTTAATACTTTTGAAACTAAGAACACTGCATTCGTGCCAACATTTCTTGAGCCCAAAAGATGCATACAAGTTTGGATAATGAAACCACTAAAAAATAGCTCAAAATGGATTGAATCAGTCTCACACTCAGCCAAAACAAACTGACTGGTTTTAATGATTTTTACCAAATAATGGTCAAAAGGATTCTTGAGAAAGTCCTTCAGGCAGAGAAGAGAGGGCAAGTATTAGTATTAGGGTTCCACATTCTCCCGCTTAGCTTGTAAAAACTTCCTATGCCAGATGTCTGTGCATGGGGAAGAAGGGACTATGACTGGGGAATCTGTTTGTTTTTCCATTTAAGCAGAATACTTTCTCAGAATTGTAAATTCAGCGAGCAGCAACACAACTTGGCTAGGAAACTTCACGCTTGCTTGAATTTCTCTGGAAACACTTAAGCTATGCTTCTGAAAAGAACCACGTACTTGGCCTACTGATAGACTTGGGCTAAGGCTGAAGCACCCGTGGGGTTGATTTATGGGCTTCACAGTGGAGCAACTGCCCCCTCTTACATTTCCTTGTGATGCTCCAATAAATCCATCTCTCCCAATGTCTGATGCTACTTAGAAGCCACAGAACGATGGTGTTATAGAAGGCCCTTGAGTACTGTGAATTTTTTAAAATTAGTTTTTTACAATTTAGGACACTTAAAGGGTAAAAGAAATTAAGAGCTCTTTAGAAACACTCCCTATGTCCTGAAGAGGTTTTTTTTGGTTTGTTTTTGTGTTTTTTTGGGGGGGGGGGGAAGCAGTCTTTCTCTTATCAACTGACACTACATTTCCAATTATTTTTAAGAGATACAGCAGTAATATCATTCTGTGATGTCAGAAGCTGAAAAATTACTTTATTATTTCTGTAAATTGTGCATTAAAATTCTAAAAGGCTCCCACAAGAATCTGCCACCTAATTAAGTTTAAGGAATAATATTTCACAATTGCTATTTATTCTGGTGGTTCTAAGTTTTGGAGGGTGGTTGAAGATTTCCATTACAGTAGCCAGAATATGTCTGATTTGTAAGATTAAACTGTTAGAGTCCGTTATAATGACACTAATAAAAATGATCTCACACAGAATGATCAGTATGGTTGTCCATTATGCAGCACTTGTTCCATATATGTGGCTTTAAGAATGTGCTTGTTATGTTCACTTAGGCAAGCTTTAAAGTTTCTTAATAGAGTAATGTTGCTATTTTAGAGAACTTCTTTACGTTGTTAAAGATTCATTCTTCATCGGTTTTACCAATTTTAGGGGGAAAAGATTATGAGGATGTATAATGAGCTTAATTAATGAGCTTAATTCTGAAGACAAATGACAATATTACAATACAGGTAAGTAACATAATTGAAACATGTACCTAATTCTTACTCCTCATTCTAGCCAGTCTTCCTTCCACACGAATCACAAATTGTGATACTACTCAAAGATACTTCTCAGAATCTAAAGTGACAAGAGAAGGGAAATAGAAACCATATTTCATTAAGTGCTTATAACTACTGGACACATTATGCCTGTAGTTTCTAAAAGAACCAGACTTATGCACTGTCCCACCTGCTACTTATATAGAAAGATGAGGTCGTCCTCCATTTCCACAATAAAATATCCCTAAAGCTTTGCCTATACTTTATACTGGAGTTCTGGGATGCTGTTACTGATAGTGCTATTGCCTATTCAGAATAAAGAGGACAATATCTGGATGAGTACGTAAGTGTCAATAACTCTGAATACACACCATTTATTTAGGAGAAGTTTGTTTTGATTATTCTAAAGTGTGTTTCATTAATAACTCTCATCACACTGAAATTTCAGCAACAAAAGCTGCACTCACCTTCTAGGGCAAGAGAAAGGAGACAATTCCCCAGCAATGACATTTTAGAGCGCCATTTAAATAAAGCTGCATATGTTACATGCTTATCCCAGTAGCATTAAGAGGAAATTTTTCAGGGTTTGGTAGGTAAGCTATAAGTAAATAACTCCTAAATAAAACTGATGCATATATATACTTAGTCCAATGTAAACTGAACCTCTGCAGCTTTTAATCAATTTCTCTTTTCCTGACATCTGGAAGTTCAAAGTAATTGCACTTATCCCCAATGGAAGCTAAGGCCCTCAGCTCATAGGGAATGCAATGAAAATAAAATAGTTTTGTTTACCACCAGGATGGCTCAAGCAACACAGAATTGGAAACACAGCTTCCCACTGTGTTAAGTACAGGCAATGCACTGATGGTCAACTCAAAATTAAGAAGCTGAAGTCAGAACAAATAATTACCTAGACTAGTCCTCAGATGAGATTTTTCTGGAAATGCAAGAGTCCTTAAGGAGTAGCCATTTTCTCACTGCCAGTATTTGCTTGCCACTAGGCTCTGCAGAAGGATCTACCTCACCTGGCACAACAGTTCAGGTGTTCCTGAAAGCACAGAAGTATCTTAAGTTATTTGCACCTGAACCAAAGCTTTTGCACGACTACTTGGCTCTTTTCTGGGTACCTAGTTTTACAGTAAGGATTGTCACGCTGCTATTTGAAGAGCAGCTAGCAAGGGGCATTGGTAACATGGAAGCAAAGGGTTCTAAATAGGCTGTAAGGAGAAATGATAACTAATACCTACCCAGGAGAAAGTTCTAGTATTGACTATGTGGTTCAAGTGCTAAACCAGGCTCAAAATCTGAAATATCGCCAGAGTAGATATTTGGATTTAAAAGCTACTGGTGTACTACTAAGAATAGGTTTTGGCATTTCTGAATACAACTGTGTTCTTTCTGATTGTTGACTGAAACCAAAATGTTTGATTTCAGCCACCCTGAGCCTCCAAGCTGTGCTGTGAGCATGGTCCCTGAAGCAGTGGTTGCCACTGTGCCCCTCTGGGGCGGTGTGCCCAGCCCATCAGTTATCTCCCATATGCATTGTGGCCCCATGACTATCAGTCCCTATACCCTGCCTGTGCGTCTATAGGTACCCTCCCTCTCACACCTCTTCTTCTTCAAAGTTCCTATAGAAGACACAGGAATTCTGTGTCTGAGAGGAGGTTGGAGGTACGAATGTCCTCCAGCCTTTTCGTACACACAAGAGAGGCACCAGCTTTATTCATATTCCACTAAGTATCATTATGGCAGCAAATCATCCTGCTGCAGGGCTTGTATATAACTAGTGGGAGTATACATTTTGAGAACATATATCAAAGAAGAATGGTTACAAGTAACTAACTTTCTTTTTTCCAAAGAAAAAGTGTTTGGTTTGTCTTTTTTTTTTTTTTCCTTTTTAGAAAATTGCAACCAGCTGTACTCCAGATTAAATTCTATTTTATGCAGTTGCTTCAGGAATAGAAAGTTTAAAAACCGCTGTTCAGCAGGTACAACTCCAAGTGTAAACACCTGTTGGGAAACTATATTTATAATTATACAGTGAATGTAACTTCCATACAGACTTCCTGTTTAATGTGTACATTTAACAAAACAGCTTCACTACTTCACAGTAAATAAAGTATATGGAGCAGATTCAAATAGGAAGAAAAAGTATCTGACTGAACTGTTATCTTCCTTCCAAGAAAATGAAATTCTAACTCTGGTATGTCTCTCCTAGGAATCATGAGAAAAGACTTTTTAGCATTTTGCAATCCAGAACTGTGGAAATAATTTTTGTAATTTAGTTTCATTTTTTAATAATTTGTAGACTCTGCCACATAGTAGAAAATTCACATCTTTCTACAGCTGATGGTTTTGCTGAAATTAATAATTGAACAGATCAGTTCAAAATCTATCGCTTTTGCTACTGCTTGTTGAAGAAAATCTAAATTGCAACAGGATGCTTTTCATGTTCATCTACATAATGTCCAGAATGTCTTTCAGCTTAGACCATTAATATTTCATAGCTGAGCCCCAAAAACAAACTGAAAATTGATTTTTTAAGGACATGTTTATGGATGCACTAAACAACTTCATAGAAATAGCCATGACAATTTTAAAATTAGTGTCTCTTTTTTTACCTGAAGTAATGAGAAGGGATGTTTTAACTGACATGACGAAGTTACTTAATTTGCCTAGAAGTAACCTGTAAGAGAAATCTGTTGAGTTTACTTCGAAGGTATATAACTGCGTTACAGATGACTGCCCATGCACACGGAACGATGCAGGCAGTTTGCAATCTGTGTAGTATGTGTAATAGTATAAGGATTTTGCCATTAACTGTTCTATGCCATAAAGGAATGTGAAGAAAACCCTACATTTTGGTTTGTTGTTTTCAGTGAGAAGGACAAAGCACTTGCTTCATATAGAGAGATAATGAAAGGCAGATTTTTAGAAAATGAAAATAAAAATCTGTACAAAATGAAGACAATATTATGCATAAGCTATAAACTATTTCTTAAGTGGATAAGACTTCAAAATAAAAATTAGCTATCTGCTTTCTCTCCACCCATGCGCTGATGTTTATCTGTGTACCTCAGTTATCTTTTGGTGCATTTGGGGTTTAAGAATAGCTTAATTGCACCGACAATCTTTTAAACAATGCATATGAAGAGCCATTTAAATCAGTCCAGATTAATATCAAATGCATTCTCTCTCTCATGCTTAGAACAAATACTTGTTTGCAAACAAACTCACTACCTTACTACTTACTACCAAACTTACTTACCTGCTGGTACTAGCAGAGGTATAGCTAGAAATCTCGTCTCCATGCATTCCCAGTGCATGAATTCACATACCTTTTTTTTATGTTGCTGAAAAACAGTGACATAGATGCAAGCATAGTCAGTATAGAGGATTTTCTCTAGGTTCACTGTCAGTTTAAGTGGAACTTTATTTAAAGCTACCAAAACAGCATGAGGCTTTTTAGATTTAAAGCCCTCAATACTTGCAGCCCATTATTTAACCTCCATAGCATGTCTAGTTTGATAAATGTGGTCCCAAGAGCTCCAGACAATGACATCAGCACTGTGCCTTCCTGGGCTTCAGCAGGAAGAACGGTAGTAAGCTTTTAATCCATACATGTCTTAGTGAAGGTCACTGAAGTTTTACTCCACTAGCCTGTCAGGCCAAAGCAAAGACCTTTTGCTCTGCTCAGCCACATGGTTTAGGTACTTAGAGAACATACACAACTCTCTGAAACAGTTTATATTTGCATAATAATGGAAAGCTTAACTTTGTGAAGATTCAATTGTAGCCAGTTGTACTATTCCTTAGAGACTCTACATTGATGCTTAGAGACCCATTAAAATATTTGTCTCATCACACCACAACTGGATTTACACCTTCCTTGTTTATAATTGCTTGAAAACAATTGTCAACAGCTTCAGAAGTCCTTTCACCATGCTAATGGAATTAACTTGTTTTATTTACTCCAGGCCAAGTGCATGTTGGCTGAGCACACTCTCATATAATCTCTCAAAATTATCTTGAATTGCAAGCTGCCTTCTTCTGCCCTTTTTATGCAGCTTAGCCAGACTAAGGAATAGGGATTTTTGATCTGGATACGGGATTTGACCCTTCTGATGCCACCATAGTGACACTGAAAAAAACTTCCACAGCTTTCAACACCTGAATTACAGGCAATGCATACTTCAGAGACCATTATAAGAGTAACTGAGTATGAATTTTTATTCTACAAACTGGATGCTCTGGGAAGGCCCTGCTGCTCCCCTTTAGCTTAGACTGACCCCGTGATGTTCCCTCCTAACCTCTGCCATTCCTATTGTGTCCTCCTGGCCAACTTCAGGCAGGAGAAGAGTGTTTTCTATGCAAGTTTACTGAGAAGCCTATCACCCTATGTGGCAGCTTCAGAAGGTGTGTAACTCTAGCTCTGATGCCTCCCAAAGCTACTGAAGGTGAAAATATCTACTATGCACAGCCTCTCCACAAACATATCCATGAATCAGAATTAAAACATTCTCTCAATCTCTGGTGTGTTAGCTAAAAAACCCTTGAGCCTTCTGCCCTGCCTGTTAACCCTAGTCATTTCACCTTTCCTACTGCTCTCAGGGAGGTTGTGGTTCCCCATCCCTACTATCTTTAACAGTCTGGAAAAATAACAAGTCTGAGACTGTGGGAGCCCCTTGGAGGATGAAATACAGTCTTAGACAACAGTTAGGAGGGAGCAAGAACATAGAAGAGAGAGTCCAGACTACAACCAGGCTTGCATACCTGTCTTACAAAAAATGAGTGTTAGCAGAGGGAAGGAATGAATTCATCAGAGACGCTGCAGCGTCTTTGCAAGTCAGTAAAATCTCAGACTCACTTTGATTTGTTGAAGGTTTGGTGTTCAAAGCAAGCTCTCTGTGTTGTGTTAATATATACGAGCTCCTCAGTGGCAATAGAGGTTCTCACACTGAGGTACAATGCAAAACCCACAGCTCACACTCATGTCACACAAATGCTGCTGTTGCAGTTGTTTTCAACTTCAAACAGGCAAATCTTCTGCCAAAAGCCATGGCAAGAACAAAAAGGACCATTATTATAAACACTCATGAAAGGGCACAACATGCTGTTGCCCACAATATCCCTTGCAGCCAGATCTCTGTTTGGATGAGTGCTTTGAAAAATATCACTTTTCCATAGTCTAAGTAAAACTGTTCTCTTAGGCTTATGGAGTGGCAGGGGAGGGTTGAGTTTGCAGCCAGCATTGTAAATAGGCCATAACCAACATTAGGTTAAGTCTGTTTTGAGTTCATCTGGCAAACTATTTTATTCACCACCGCTTCTTGCTGTAGACTGAAATAGAAAAGGGAGACAGTGTGGCTAATGCTCTTTTAAGTCTTCATAAAAAAAAAAAGATTTCATAGATGAACTAGTACTTCAGCATACCATTCACCCTCTGCAGTCTGTTTCTAGATTATTTTTAGAAACAGAAGTCATCAGGGCAATTCAAATGTAAGGGCCAAATCTTGATCTCAGCTGCATGAAATAATAGCTATAGAGGCATCTGCCCATACTGTAGGCCTGATGGTTTTACTACCAAATGCTGAAATCATTACAGATTGCTGATTTACTGTTACATGAGCAAAATTCACATTCAGTAGATATTTCTCCAGGGTAAGGATATTTGCGCTGTCTGCCTACTTACAATCCTTCATCATCATAATATCTGTATATATTAGAAACACAGAACTGAGCATGGCAACATCTTAACAATATTATCCCTTTTTTGGGGAATAAGGATGCAAAGAAATTGAATAACATGCCACTTGTATAAAAAGGTGTCTGTGGCAGAATTGGGAAATTATCCTATGTTTACTGTATACCAATGCACAGCCTTGATGACAAAACTACTCTTTTATCTCAAAACTTAGTCCAGTGCAAATGCCAATTAATGATACACAGAAGGTAAAGAAACTAGTTAATGGTCAGCTTCATGACAAAGTTAGTCAGTGTGCTTAGTTAGGGACTAAGCTGTAAAAGCTCTCTCCTTTGGGATTTAGAGATGCCTGCTTACAGCCCTTGCTTTTTAATTCACTTTTTCCAATTAAGCTCAGTTTCTTTAAAGGGACTGAGCCAGTCCCCACATATAAATTCGGTGGTTATGCCTGATCACCACTTTCTGCCAGCTGCGGGTAGCAGCCAGCGAGCGCCAGGCATTAAAGTAGGTGTATGCTGAATCCCAGCATTCAGAGATAGCCCTGTCAGCCCCAAGATGAATGAGAACAAAGCAGCTGCTCCTGGAGTGCCAAGGATTCAGAAAGCCATTACGTTATTCCAGCTCTGTGAGGGTAATAGGGAGGAACGTTTCATATTGTATATTCTGGTTTAGATTATTCAGGCATGGAAAGCACGCATAGTCTGCTGGATGCACACATTCCTAAATAATGCTACACATTTCTGATATTTCTGCCATGCACACTATCTGAGGAATGCAGAGATGCTTGCCTCTTCAGAATTGAATTGGGATTCCTATGGAAAAGAACATTTAGCTAAATATAAATCAACTCTCAAGCTGGCTAAGAAGAAAAGTGTCCTAAAATGTACTAGTACGTGTTTTGTTTAGGAATGAAGGAACATTTATTACTATACGTATACAGGCAATTCAAAACATATGCTCTGTACACAGTGTTTTGGGGCAAAGTTTCATCAGTAAAGCAAACTTAATCTACACTTAGTGACTTACTGAGGTGACTGACCAAAGGAAATCTTCATGGTTTTCATGTTGTATCAAAGGAATTACTGCATATGGAAACCTTTTTTTTTGCTGGCAAACAGGAATGACTGGTTGATTGACTGACAGGATTAGGCTACTAATATAAAAACTTTTGCTCATGGATAAGACAAGATTTTGAAGTAGTTATTTTCTGAGCATCCATGGATCCACTGAGGAATCATGTACATTGGAAGTGACAATGCTTCATAATGTGATTGGTCATTCATGTATTATATACCCAAAATGTTTCTGGCTATAGAAATCAATCTGAAGTATCAGACCAACTTTGGTTTTGAAGAGTATATATCTGAATTTCCACCCGAGAAATACAGATTTTGAGAAGTTTGGCTAGAAACTGAGAATTGTTTTTAAGTTTTCAGTCTGGTTCATTTACCCTCAGTTCAGAAGAAAGAAAAGAAAAATGCTCTTTCTAAGTACGTGGGGATTGTTAAAAAGTCCTAAAAGATCATTTTTATGTTCTTAAAGTGCTGAAAGCCAATTTGTGAATAAATTTTACAGCTGATAGAGCTTAATCTTTTAGACTAAAATATTGGACACAGTATTGGTAAACATTAATAACACTGAAGCAACAGCAATAGCTACAGATGGTTGGCTTGGAAAAAATAGTGGAGAACTGGTATGGGTGATAAGGATGTTTCATATGCTATGCTACTTTCTGCAAAGAAGTCAAGTGAACCCTTTCTCTTATATGGTATTGTCCCTGCTACTTAATTACATTATCATATTGTACTAGTATGGCTATTAAAATAGCAAAAAAAAAAAAATTACTTGCATTTTTATAGATTTCATGGACTTGGAGGAATGTTACAATTGTGTTCTCTTACACCATCCTTTGCTGTAAAAAATAGATATCTCAATTCATTCCCAAAGTCTCAAAATTCCCATAAAGTTTTAATTTGATGAGAGTGACTTATTTTATTGGAGAAGGCTCATTTTGATTTATACTTCACAACAGCCTTATTTTGATTAGACTAGTATAGATAGTAAGGAGTATAGATGTAAGGAGTTTGGTAGATGGGAGAGCTTTATATTATACATATGTAGCAACAGTGGTCCGTAGGGATTCTTGTTATATCTGCTGCAGTAAATGAAGATGCATTCGTTTACACACTGAGAACATCATTCTGGCACATGTTGATTAGCTGTCACACTCTTGTAGAGCCTATTGATAACCCAGTGTAGATGTAAACCAGTGAATCATGATTTAATATCATTCCAATTATTTCTTTATTCTCTCTAAATAAGTCAGGGAAGCTACTGTTTAATATTAAACAGAACCTGAAGATGTTATTAGCATTGTATTTTAATATAAACAATAGACCATATGAAGTATACAAGACAATTGAAAATAAGTCAGTCAAACCCTTCTAAATGTTTATTAGCTCTCAAACATCTGATTTTCTACCATTTGCTGTAACATAAAAATAGAAAAAAGAGTTACTTAGCGACCACTCTCTCTCCTACACCCAGTACTCACTAGATCTTCTCACCAGCTAGCAAAATCCACAACTTTAAAATTGAAAGAAATGGATAACAAGAAAGAGCTGCCACCAGGTAGGGATGACTATTCTGTGTCATAAGGCACATCTGCAGGTTGTACTGCACTAGAAGCTGTGTAGTGAAGTTGCAACAAAATTGCTCAAATGCAATTTTCAAATATTAACGTACATTATAGGAATAGTTTATTGGCTCTGCCAGTTTCTGTGTTCCCATTCCATGACTCTGAGTCTAAGCAGTGAGAAAGGGGTGGAATCTGTGGAGTGCACTGGGATTAACCCATCCAACTCAAATTAGCCACCGGGAGTTCACACCTATGCTGGACTTGGGTAGAATATGTGTGATTCATAAACTACTTGTGACATTCCCTGTGGAAGCTGGCCACCACAAAGAATTAAAACCTTTTTGAGCCTTTTTTGGTCTGATCCAAGAAAGTACAGTACTGTTTGGTGCTGAAAGTTAAGAAACCATATCTCTGATATTACAATTCACAGCTTTATCTGTGTGCCTTTTTTGCTGAGGTTTTCACTGGTAAAGTCTGCCTTCAGACCTCCCAGGTTCCTGAGCCTAATTGCAGAATCTGTGGAAGTGAAGCATTATCCACAGTACAGAAAGACCAAGTCTTGGAGCATTAAGCCAACTGTAAAAACACAAGCCCATGCAGCAAGGCAGGATGCATCCAGTAGTGCTGAGGAAGCTGGACCAATAAATGATCTGCATTTTATGATAATAGTGGATTGTGATGGAAGCTGAATGTGATGTGAAATGGGATATTCTAAGAATGTAAGATTCATGAAGTTCAGATGGAGAGCCAACAGGAGGTTGCACAACATGTTTGCCAAGATCTGGGACATCCAAATTTCTTCTGTTCCTCTTCAGTGAAAAGGAACTCAACTTCCCTGTTTGGTGCTTTGACCCATAGGCCAAGCAAACTGGAGATTACTTTGGCCATGATTTTCAAGAATGAACTTCTTTGAGTTAGATGCCTTGCCTCAGGAGAAAACCCTGGGCTCTGTCTCAAGGGAATAACATGAAATCATGAGTAATCAAGTAAGCCTCAAAGGGGGAAAGAATTCAGATATAAAAACGTATTTTCCAACATCTGGCTCTGGATGTCTCCTCAATGAACATGTGAGAACACCGAATTGTTCCATGGAATCTTCTAATCCAACCTGCTGTTTTAGAATATAAATTCTTCTCCATGGGTTGTTGCTGCAATATGATACTCATGCCTATGGTTTGCAGGTGGCCAGAGCAGATGATCCACCAGTCCTTCAGCAATTCATAGTATATGATGCATATATTGTATCCCATTACAGGATTTTTCTCTTTGTAAGTTGACCATAAATCAATCAAGATAGTTATCAATTTGCTTGCTATTCATGGTTGCTCTAGGGATTGTATTTATAACCATTCTTCAGACTGCAGGGATTTGGCAGCTACCACTATAAGAGCTCATTTGATTATCAACATTAAATATCTGATTGGTGAAAATGGTTGCTTAAATCCCACAGAAAGCTTTTATTGCAATTGAATAAGAGAAATGTTTTAATGTGAGTGTTGAATAAAAAGATTGTTAGGGATTCCTCTCTTGGAGAGAAAGGTGGGCTTGTCTGGAATATGCAGGCCAAGGATTTTGCAGATCAATCACAATAAATCCGTCATTATCCCAAATAGTTGACTACATTTATGGCTTCTCTCAATCAAACCTAAGTGCTTTACTCCGATATTGATGTTGTTGTCAGGATATCTGTTTATGTACAAGTTGATATACATATAAGCTTGAGCAGAGGGAAGTTATTCACATTGAAATGTATATAATGAGGGTGGGATCATCTGTCTTAGCTTAGACATCTGAATTTCCCTTTAAGGCCAGTGGAGAAGAATAGGCATCTCTAAAGGTGAGTCCTCCTATGAGAGACTTCTTAAGATAGGTCATATAGATAAATTTTTGTATTTTCATTTTATCTTAGGTTGACTTAAAGGGGTAGCCAATGTTAAAGCTTCCTCACACAAGCATGTGATGGCAAATCAAACAACTGGACACATTAAGAAGGGGCCAGTTTTCCAACATATTACCAATTCAAGCTGCTTTATTCAAGCTGAACATCCCAATCTGACTGTTGGCATGTCAGAGATCAAGTGAGGAGGAAATGTGGTCCAGTGATCAGTGGTATCCAGGAAATGCAGCAATTTCTGATATGTTATGAGGTCCTGGGGTCCATGCCAGAAGCCCAAGTGCACCTAAGGTGTTTGTCACACTAAGAAAAAAACATGTTTCTGTATCTTCCTTTTTATAAAGTCACGTGTTTGGGGTCTGGTTGAAGACAAGGGAAGTAGGTGGGTCAGAAGGCCATTGAAGTAAGCTCCTGCAGTTGTACAAACCAATACAATCACAGAGGGAGACAGTCAAATGTTGCAAATGACCTCTCCATTGCTGACTTTCCTGGTTCTACCCTGTAGAACTTACCTTATAAATCCTCATTTTCATGGCTCTGAATATAAATGGTAATATTAAAAAGGAGTAGCTCATAAAAAGTTTGAAAGTACATGTTTCAGCACTAATCTTTTACTTGACCAGCTAGTGTTGCCAAGCTATTGTCTTCAGGGTCACTGTCTTGTCCTCATTTCTGAAATAGAAACAGGAACCTTAGTAACCAATTCAAACCAAAAAGCAATGCTCACAGTTTAATTAGGCGTTTATTGGGTCACGTCTGTAAGAAAACATTGTTAAAATCTTTCCAGTAAAAGGGATATAAGTGGAGGGGTAAGGCAGAGAGAGAAGTTAATTGCCAAGGAGAAGAGAGATGCATCTTGTTTGCAGCTGGTGGAACACAGTAGTGGGTGGAGGGAAAGGGTACTCTCTCAAAGTTTATGTGTTTTACTGTTCAGTCTTGTGGCTTTTATTCCCCACATTAGTTTTTGGAAGGTGTTTTTTAGTCTCCTTTAAGGGCCAGGCATGAGAGACCTGAGATGGAGTAGTGTAAACTGTTCCCTTGCTGATAGCTGAGTGGCTTTGTCTTTTATCAGTCCTTTCTGTAAGACCATTCTGCTGTATTGTGGTTATTTGATTTCACTTTCATCATTATCGTGAGTGTTTTTCAGTGCATAATAAGAGCAAAGTGCAAGTATAAGATCCAGAGATAATTTTGTTAGGCTTTTTAAGTGCTTGTACATACGCTGAACTATATGTATATTATCCACCTTTTCCATTAAATTATTTTGAGTTTTGAAATCAGCTCAGCATGTCAGTAGGTCAAAAGAATCAGAATGTGAGATTCAGCAGTGGATATAAAACCAAAATTGCAAGGAATAACCAAAAAGCTGCAATGGAAAGCTTTCAAGACTAGCATTTTAAAATCTTGCAAACGTGGCAACCCTTGCTGTAAAAAATAAAGCAACAGTACTTTGCTACACTAGGTTAAAACACATCTTCCAGAACATTTCTTAAAGCCCTACACAGATAGTCCAAAACTTGTCTTGACATTTAAAATGTGTAACAAAATCTTTCCATATTTTACAAATTTTAAAATGCCTTTACTTTTTTTAATTACTTATACCACTGACATTGAAAGTACAGTGTTTTCAAAGGCTTTTCTAAATTGCTATGTTAGATATGCCATCAGAGAAGGACTTCAGGCAAAGCTGATCAAACTTTGTAACTGAATAACAAATCTGTTACTAAAAAATCCCTATGAGCAATGTAAGCCTGTCTGCATGCCTTTTTCATACAGAAATTAGTGGTAAGCATGTCTAGGTTACCAAGGATTAGTACGAAGGATTGACAAAAAATTAAAAAAGAAATAAATTAGATATTTCTCAAGACAGTGCATAGTTTTAACCTAAATCAGAAGGTCTTAGGGACACTATGCTGCTTACACATTCTAAATGGAAAGCACAAATCAGATGGAAAGTATTTTTCTTAGGGAGGATTACATTTCATTCCAATTTTAAGGAAGACTTGGGTGATCTGAAATTTCCAGTGGATGAGTTGCTGACATTGATAGAACAGCTGATGCAAACGTTAATTTTACACCAGAGTTTTGAGAACATTTGAGACCTATTATTTTGGAGGCTTTTGTACATTTATGGTGACATCAGATGGTGCTCAGAACATAGGCCTGCTCTTGTCATCTTGGCTACTTTTTTGAAAGCATGTATTTAAATTAATTTTAGAATTTCCATTGATTTCAGTGTTACAGGATGAGGCAGTTAGGCTGAAGAAAATCAAGAGCAATAAAAAAATGCCAGTAAAGTAAGAAAAGAATCATGGGAAAAGGGTCTATCACAGCAAGATTCCTTTGTAGAAATCTGTCTAAAATAGTACAGTGTATAGATCTGAAAAATAATAATAATCATAATAAAAAAATCTACTTTCATAAACAGGGAGTGAGCTAGAAGATACAGTCCATAACTAAGTGATGCATAAATATCCTACCCCTTCTTTAGTACTGGGAGACACTGCAGCACAGGGATAGAAAGGTCAAGGAAGTGACCAGCTAATCCTTTTTTGCCAAGTTGTTTAGCGCTTGGTCCCTACAAACAGGCTGATGTGGACAAGAAAGGCAAGGCAAATCCTTCACTCCTCAATGTCCAGAAGTGTCAGGCAATGGCGAGGCAATCAATGCAGAAATGCCATGAGGGCTGAGGGTAACTCCTTTCCACTGCCTCTGCCTGCCAGCTGTTTGCTATCGCTCCCTTGCTGGAAGCAATCACTCCCACAGCAGGGTCAGTGGAAGGAATTGTCTCATCTGCTTCAGCCAGATACAGAGTCAATTGCTTTATTTTACAGGGCCTTCAGAAGCAGGTTCAACTTAGGAAATGAATTTTTCACTGACATGGATGAGAATTGCTCACAACTTGACCTCTGGGTTCATCTGCAAAGGGGTTTGTCTCCAGCAGAGACGTGATTAAAAAAACCTGCTTAAGGTTCAGAGCACAGGCATAACATAAACCAATGTCGCTATTTTCTGGAGTGACTTTTGACTGTGGTCTTATTAGCAGCATCAGTCTTAAGAGTACAGTATCAGCAGGTATGCACTGCGAAACCCAATGTAAAATGGCAGCAAGAAAAATCCTAGAAATCAGAACTTTCTCTTTGTGGCATTTTTATCTAGCACTCTTTGCAAATCTTATTTCTTTTGGCTTTATGCCATTAGGAATTGAAATAACAAGGACAATTAATCTTTCAGAATATGTGAACCAAAAAGGGCACATAATGTAATAAAAACATACTTCTTCCCCTGATTAATATACAAACAAGCATCAAATAGTGTAATGCTTTCACTAAGATTATTTCTTCATTGATTAATTGTTTCTAGGCACATACTAGGAAGAATATGAATTATAACTTGTTATTTATGGTTTATGAACCATTATGAATGTTCATGATATTGTGCTACCGATGTTTCTGGTAATAAAGATATATAGCATAACAAATTCCTGACCTTTGAAATTATCATTCATTGGAAGGGATATGTCTAGACTATTAGTATTTGCATAAGCAGTCTTCAATAGTCTTGAAATTTTTACCTATGAAGACTAGACAGGAAGAAAAAAAAAGAGCAAATGAGCTGCTAGCAAAGACCCATTGTGTGTAGGAGTCAGTGGGGTGATGGGGCTCACAGCTCCTCACTCCAACAGTTTCATGGTTTGACGGACCATTTGTTTATGCCTTTATGGGTAGGTTTGCTAATAGGTGAAGTTGTTCCAATTGTTTTGCAGTAAAAATATACCCAGTCTTGGGAGATTTTAATTTTTGTTTCTCATTTCTGTTTTTGCAAGTAATGTAATTTTTCCATTTTGCTGATCTGTAAAATAGACATAATTTGTCAATTGCAGAAACTTTTAAATGTTATTTAAAATGCACAGCGTGTTGAAAACATGGACTATTTCTAGACTGTGTTCATTTCATTTCCAGAAATCCAAATCCTCAATGATGAGGAACTGCTGCTAAAAAGACATAACAACAGGGACCCAAAACATGGTATATTTAAGAGGGGGAGAGGAGAATTCAGCTGTGCAGCCTCTAATAGAGAATTAAATTTTCCCATATTCTCCTTGAGGATTGCAGGAAAGGAGTGGTTTTAATCCACCCACTAGTCTGCATGGGACCTAGAGATCTGCACTAACAAGTGCTGTTACTGTGTTTCCAAAGTTCACAATAACATCCCTATTAAACGGGAAGATTTTCTTCTCAACCAAAAGACTGGAAGCTTGTAAAACTACTGACTCTGCCACGTAATGAAATGTCTTCTCCAAACTTTATAAATGTAGCAACAATAATATACCATGTAACAGGAAGTACCAAAACCTAATTTTTAGTGCCCTCTAAAGTTAAAGTTCACATCAGTCAAAAATGTGAATGACTGTAAGTGGTATTAGCATCAGAGTATGCCTAATTCATAATTACCTACTTTGTGCACAGCAACAATTTACAAGCCCTCTATTCACTGGCAATTTGAAAAGAACTTTCAGATGGGATATTTGGTAAATTTTTATTAGACTAGAAATGCCTTGGAGGGCCAGTTACATACTGTGGTATTTATGCAGACATCAAAGATTTAGTTGTTTAGACAAGGAAAACAAAGGCCATCTGACTATTCAGAGTATTTAGGAAGAGTTCTGTTTATTTCAACCTAGAATTTTACCATAAATAGATATCCCTGTTACAAAAAATGTTACCCATTCTGATAATCCAAAATTCTGCATCAGTTGTTTTCATAACCTGCAATCTTAAAATCTTAATTTTTTTTTTTTTAATGTACGCTACTGCATAGATAGAATAATACTGAAGAAAATCCTGCACTGTCATTTTTGCTGTAGTTTTCATGAACAGAATTTCGTAAGTACCTCTGGAGTTCAGAATAAGTTCAGATATTTTAAATCTTGGAAAATGAGTAGGCTTAGATTTTTTCCGGAGCATTTGATAATGATGTGAGTAGTTCATTTTCGAAACCATGTGGATGAGTTGCATTTGAATTTGATTCTCCATGCTTGCAATGCTTTTTCCAATTCACTGTTGCTCCTTCTAAACTAATTCCAGCCTTTTGCAGAAGAGGCAGTAGGCTGACTTCGTTTATCACTAAATAAACTGCTAAACTAATAAGCTGTTAAATCAGTGAACTTTAAAAAAAAAAAAAAGAGTAAAAAGTCAGTCAGCTACTAATCTGCTAGGTGCTAATTACTAATACACAAAATTACATTAAAAATCGAGCACTTCCATTGCAATATTTTCTGGCATAAAACTATACTTTGCCTTTATTACAGGTCACATGCTTTCATCATCAGCTTGGCTGAGTAAGATGAAAGATGGATCATTTGTACTTGTACAGTGGCAGTTTGATCCTAAATCCTTGAAAATCAAGGGAAATATAATCTGAACATTGAAGTAATCAAACCTTAGTCTTTCACAGCCAGTTGTTCCATCCTTGTGACTGCATGTTAGACACCTCTGTGTGCCTTTTAAGGCTGCTTTTATAAGGAAGGCCTTCTTTCATAACTAATTTAAGCATGTGCGACTTCAGTTGCATCTTTGTAAAAATGCTAATGTAGAAAGGGTCTAATAAATAAGACCAAATCCCGTTGTAGGCTAAGGGCAGGGAGTTGTGAACAGCATAATCTGTGATATGTAGGCATTTTTGCCATTCTATAAATGCTGAAGGAATGTATTTCTTGGTTTTCAGTAACCAATACATTTACCCATGTGTTCTTTTCAGTGTGATGAAGTAGACCTTGATTATCTTTGGCTCTACTTCTGTATATACTGCCAAGAACAGAGAAGATAGTTGTAAGAGTTCAGCACGGTGTAGAACTTTACACTTTCCACACTTTATATTTTTCTTTTGTTATTCCCTGGAGTCCAAGGATGGTTTCCCAAGGGGACTGGCCAATAACTCAGCAAATCATTCTGAGGTGTCCCATGGGACTCCCTCTGCACACCTGCCATGTACCCTTGCTACTCACTTCCACCAGCAGCAGAGCCAGGAGACAACTTACATTTGCTCTTTTCTCCTTAATGCTGCTTCTAAAGAGATAAGATACCTGGTACCGGGTGGGAGATGATGCTGCTTAAAGCACATTAATGCTCTATTTTAAAAAATTCTTATCTGGTTATAATTTCAGAGAGAGTAAGCCACTTCCAGTGTAATCAGCCACTTTTATATCCAAGATGGTGAAAGGCAGAACTTGTCACACAGCCAACTTCTCAGGTTCCAAAACCTTTATTTGGGTCATTTCTAATATGCTGTTGAAACATATCTGTCATCAGTACTTCACTACCATTATTTTATCTGCTCTCTGTGTATGGTTTCTTGGAATGAATACAATTCTTTGAGGGAGGTTAAAATAAAGCAACTGTTTTTATCTTTTCAGGTAAAAAAAAAAGTTGTATTTTACCTAACCAACACTGGACTTTGCAGTAGCTCTGCCTCCTACTCTTTTCCTTTGTAGTTTATGTATTCATAACATTTCCATAATTCTTCTCTGAATCTCAGGGAGAAAAAAAAAGAATAAGAACTAAGAAGTACAAGCCTTTATAAGCACCCTTGGTCATGACTTGTGCTTTCATTCGGGGCCACACTTGGAAGAGGAAAAGTTACTAACTCAGAGTATTCTGAAATTTTCTGTTTGCTTCCTTCTGATCTTCACTCTCTCTTTATTTCCCTGAACTTTCCCACCGTTTGCTCCATTCTCTGTAATCCCTCAAACTCATTACTTCATGACACTATTAGCATCCTGTTCAGGCTGCTACACAAAGTCTGACAGTAAAGTCTTCTAATTGCTGCATTGGTACCATTTTTCAAGTACAGGCTAATCACTGAATAGCTTGTGAATTCTGGAGACCAATAATATTGTTCTACTCAGATGAGAAATTTACTCTTCTCCTTCAACATCAGAGTACAGGAGATGTTACCCTTGTTTCTGTTTAACTCCATTCAGTCTGTCTCTGCCAATTTTAGCCCCCCTACCTCCATCCTGCAGAGCAAGAGAAAACAGTAGGATCTTCCATTAATTTTGACTATTTTGTTTCTGAAGCAGGAGTTACCTCTTTTTTCCTGGCGGTCTGATAGGTGGAACTTCTCCTGCAGAAAGGAGGAGATGGAAGCCCGGCTTCTTCTCAGCAACACTGAGAGACAGTGGTGGCTGGTAGAAACACAGGACATGAGAAAAAAAAATCACTGGGAAGATAATTAAGAAGGTTAACCACAGCCTGACTGCACAAGGCCTTAAGTAACCTGGCCTAACTTTGGTGTTGGCCCAGCTTTGAGGAGGGGATTGGACTAGGTAAGATCCTAGCCTTGGAGATCCCTTCCTGGCATGGTTCTATGCAATCACATTTTTGTCCCAGCAGGTCACATGCACCACCAGGCCATGGGTATCCTTAACTAAAACACTGTGTCTGGGCAGCAGGGTGAGTGCTCTTGCCACTGTGCCAGAGCCAGAGTCACCCAGCAGCCCTACCAAGTCTTCTGCTTCTGTCTCTGGAGTGGCTCAACTTGAAAAGGCAAGGTGGGATTTTTCAAGGGTACCTGCTGATGTAGTAGTCAGGACATCTTCTGAGGTAAGGTTTAATCCTGTCTTGCCCATCCGAACTGCTGCAGCAAAAGAGCAGATGACTGGCACCTTTTCCATTAAAGATCGCTTGTTAGCATGTGAAAACAAAGTAAATAATTTGGGGAACTTTTGGGCTAAGTGTGTAAACACTGAGTGGACCAAGGAAGAACTAGAGAAGTTATCTACCTGGACTTATGTAAGGCCTTTGATACAGGTCCCCCCCAACATGCTTACCTCTAAATTGGAGAGATATGGGTTTGATGGATGGACTGGTAGATGGATAAGGAATTGGCTGGATGGCCGCGTCCAAAGAGCTACAGTCAATGGCTCAATGTCCAAGTGGAAACCAGTAACGAGTGGTGTTCCTGAAGAGTCCATACTAGGAACAATACTATTTAATATCTTAATCAATGACATAGACAGTGGGATTGAGTGCACCTTCAGCAAGTTTGTGGTTGACATCAAGCTGAGTGGTGCAGTTGATTTGCTGGAGGGAAGGGATGCCATTCAGGACCTTGACAGACTTGAGGAGAGCACCCATGGGAACCTCATGAAGTTCAAGGCCGAGTGCAAGGTCCTGAACCTGGGTCTGGGCAATCCCAAACATGGATACAGGCTGTGCGATGAGTGGATTTAGAGCAGCCCTGCAGAGAAGGACTTGGGGATACTGATGGATGAAAAACTGAACATGAACCAGCAATGTGTGCTTGCAGCCCAGAAAGCCAACCATATCCTGGGTTGCATAAAAAGAAGCATGGCCAGGTCGAGGGAGGTGATTCTGCCCCTCTACTCCGCTTTGGTGAGACCCCACCTAGAGTACTGCATCCAGTTCTGGGGCCCTCAGCACAGGAAAGTCATGAACCTGTTGGAGCAGGTCCAGAGGAGGGCTACAAAAATGATCAGAGGGATGGAACACCTCTCCTGTGAGGACAGGCTGAGAGAGTTGGATTTCTTCAACCTGGAGAAGAGAAGACTCCGGGGAGATCTTATTGCAGCTTTTTATTACTTAAAGGGGGCTTATAAGAAAGACAGAGAGACATTGGACATAGGAAGAAATTTTTTATTATGAGGGTGGTTAGACACTGGAACAGGTTGCCCAGAGAAGTTATGGATGCCCCACCTTTGGAAACGTTGAAGGTCAGGTTGGATGGGGTTTTGAGCATCACGATCTATAATGATAGTGAAAAATGCCTCTGCCCAAGGCAGGGGGATTGGACTAGATGATCTGTAAAGGTCTCACATGATCAAGTGGGCCTGGAAATAGCCATCAGATCAATTAGACATAGGGATAGTCCCAAAGCAGGCAAGATTCAAGCAAGCCTATGACTTTCTATAACATTTGATAGCATAGAATCAAAAAGTGTTATGAGTAAAAAATGCATAGATATATCTCATTTCATATACCCTGTGATTTGTATTTGAAACACCCTGGAGTAGAAAATAAACATGCCTGTACAAAAATAAAACACATTTTTGAAAATTCCTGAGTTTTACCAAAATGTGTTGTTGATTCCTCTTGTCCTACACATGAAACCATGTCATATAAGACATTTATTTTCACATTACTATATGGCTAATGAGAGATTGGATCTATTTTGGGTCCACATATTGAATTTGTTTAGTGGTATGGCAGGCTGCTTGTATATAGATCAATTGAGAATAATTTGACATGAACGTGATATTTCTGGTCAGTAAGGAATCAAAACAATATTCATAAAGAAAGATAGTTGTGAAATATGGGAAGAGTATGCAAATGAAAAACATGACAACACAAAAAACCTGGGATAAAATAAATCCATCTACCATCCAGACCAGTGAGTGCCTTACTGTTACATGGTCCATTCCACCCCACATGCCATTTCATTAAAAGAACTTAAATCTTCCTTTTTTTTTTTTTTTTTTACAGATGTTCTTGGAACTTCAGAATTTCTCTCAGATTCCTTGGGAAACATTGGTTGTTCATTTCTATGAACATTAAACCTAGGGCTACATACTAGTAAAAAAAACAATCAGAGGAAAGGACTGTTCACCGGCACACAGATGTCCACATTAAAAAACTGGTAGCTTAGTTTGGTCCAGCCCAGTTAGGTCTTTAATGTCTGGCTACATCTGGGGGTTTAGTATGGGCTATGGATTTTTTTCTAACAAGTAGTTTAGATGTGGATATCCTCTTTCAGCAAGTAAGAAAGCTCAACTGTCCATATGGAAGAGAGCCAGGTTATGCCAGTTGGCCTCAGGGTAGATAGCGGCTCCTAAAATATGTTATTTACTTGTGTGTGTGTGCTGTAGGGTTTGAGGCACTAAGTAGGGTTTGTCTCCTGGCTCATCATTTGGCTCATCAGCAGGGATCTGGAAATACTGAGAAAGCCAGCTGCTACTTTTGGTGTTGCCCTGTTCTAAGATGCAGAACTGGACCCAGGGCTGGCTTCTTGGGTTTAGGCACTCCCAGGTAACTGAGCTACCCAAGCTGCCCCAAAGTTAGGTTCTGTGAACTTCTTCCTAAGTCCAGTGAAGCTGATATTCATGAAGCTGCTTTAGCACTGTCTTCTGATTTCACTGAAGAACTGAGGCTCTAGCAGGCTGGCTTTTGGTGATGGTCATGGTGAGGTTTTTTGATTTATAATCTTGCTGGGTTTGGGGTTTATTTTTTTAATATGTGTGTCAGGTCTAATTTCTGTGAGTGGAAGTTGGGTTGATTTTCAACCAGCTTGAATGCTGATGAATTGTAATTAGCCACACATGTGTTACACAGTACAGATTTTCTTCTTCAACTGGAAGAATGTCACTCCAGACCAGCTGATAAGTATATTTATTTTCTCAAAAGTCACATCAAGCAGACACTTCAAAATTATAATTTGAAATGTGCTGTTTCAATAAATACTGCTTCCAGAATAAATATTTGTTAAGATCAGGGGTTAAACAATGAAAAGAATATAGAGGAATGCAGTTCTCTGTGGTCCAGGAACCTGTACTTCTCCATAATTCTTCCTTCTCTTTGGCTGGTGCAGTGGGAGCTCCCCCTTCATAAATACACCATTTCCCAGAAAAGAAATGAGAAAGGGGAAGAAATGCAGCCAAAATGAACTCTTTTTTTTTTTTTTTTTTTTTAACTAAGTATTTCTGGAAAATATTTTGTGGTATTTGCTCAGCCCTATTAAATCATCCAAACCATTTTATTGACACTGAAGGTTATCCATATAATCACAACAGAATTACTCAGTTATTGCAGTTGAGGATCAAGATCAGGGAATTAACATGCTGGCAAGTATACTATCAGATGCTCTCACTGATACTGTATTAGAGGTTCATAACACAATGAAAAGAACTGTAGGTTGATAATTGGTCTATATTGTTCCTTTGCTTCTTTTACCCCCACTGGTCTTTGTCCATAGCCATGATGCCACATGCACAGCCCTCTGTCCTTGGTATTTATTGATGTTACTGTCATATTCTCATTTACCCAGTGTAACTATTCTGTTGTATCGCTCTTCCCTTTTAAATTCAGTCCTTCCTGACACCTAGATATATTTTCATGTACATTTCTCTGAACTGTTTCCCTGTACATCCTTCTTGATCAGCAATGAAAACACCATAGGTGAAGAGAAGGACAATGATTTCATGCTTTCAAAATGCACTCCACTCAGAGAAGGGGTTGCAGCATTGTCACTTAGCTTTGATTTTTTTATAGACCAATTAACAGAGAAAGGTGTCACTGGGAACTGCATAGCACCAGCAAATCCTTGGATGGGAGAAGACCATGACATTTTACCAGAAATACGTAGATTACAGCTGCCAGTTCCATTGGTGCACCGACACCCCAGGTAGGATTTGGGTGAGCAATCACAGGAAATGCCCTTTCCTACAGGCAGTGTCACAATTAATACAGGGATTTCTCTACAGATCAGGTCTGAAACTCATCAGGGTCAGTGGGAATGTGTCAGGGGCTTCAGTGGAATTTGAATCAGGGCTTGAATTAGTCCTGAATATACCCATTTGATGNGACTAACACCACTACAAGGTTTAAGACTGGAATAAAAATAGTGGTCTTCCAGTTAGTCTGGGGTAGGTATACCATACCCACTGAAAAAAAATAAGGAAATTTTTATAGGAGAAGCAGATAAGTGGCATATGCCTGACTTTGATACGTATCCAAGCATAAAAAAGAACAAAAAATGACCATAAATATTATCTCCCATTTTTTATGATATTATTTCAGCAAGCGTGAAAAGTGATTCGTCAGGGAACATGATTAATGCCCAGGAGAGAGGTAAAAACAGATACCTGTTACTACTGTAGAAACTGCCAGGGACAGACATTTTTGTAAAACAATTAGGAATCCAGACCTATTTTAACTAAAGAAAGTGTGAAATATATCTAAGCAGAAGACAAACTCGACATGACTAATAAAGGGTTTACTTTCCCCTACCTATGCCTCTTTCAGATTATTTGGGCTAAAGATTCAGTATGATAAAGGTGGATAAGAAAAGACAAAAAGAAAGTCTGGCTATGGAAAACTCTTTCATTACTTTGTGTGTTGGATAGTTGAGTATTGTGCTTCCTGTGACCTTGGATTCACAGACTTTTTCACGGGTTTCTAGAAATAATAATGCAGAAATTCTCTGTTGATATTGCCTTTTTAGTAGATTTCTTTTACAATATTTATGACTAATATCCAGAGATGCCACATGTTAGGCTTTTTTGTTCTTTAACAAACAAGAGCTCAGCACTTTTAGTAGCAAAAAAACTTCTGTACTTGGAAGCCAACTCTATACATTTTCTAGGTAGTTGCATTTTTTTTTTTTTTACTGCTATTATTTTTGTCCAATGCATCCCTAGGAGAAAAGTTAGCATAGTAAACTTCTTATGATGGACAAAGAGTTTTGTTAGATTGTATACTTCCTGGAGAAATGTGTGTGTTTAAAGCCCTAAGATAGCACAAGCAGCAGACTTGCTCTTTCATTCAAAGTGATGGGTTGGTTTGATATCATATGGCTGATATGTTATGTAACCTGTAATATAAGTGCCAATGCATAAAAAACCCCCACTAAAGATAGAGCATGTATGTACGTACGAGTGTTATGAAGTCACCTGTATTCAATATGTAACACTTCAAAACAACTCACAAAATCGTGGTAGGATCAGACACTCTCTACTAGCAACAGGGAAAAACCCAACACAATAGTTAGAAGACTTGGCATTCGTTGTGAAAAAAAAATCATTTTCCTTGTTCAATACTTTATCATCCCCAATCTAAGGAAGAGAGTACTCAAGAGGAGTGATAGATCCAGCGATATTTCTGGCAAGTCATTTCACTGTTCTGCACTGGGGTTTCCTCACCAATTCAATGAAATAAAGACTTTGTCTTTAAAGTACTTTGAAGTCAATGCATTTGGCAGATGTAATCTTTAGAAAGATTTAGTATCAATTTCTAATAAAAAAATTGTGATATGATGTTACCACTACCTTTTCATGTTAATATTCAGCACTGCTGGTATATGAAGTTAAAAGGCAAATTCTGCAGCCCCAGATCCCACTGAGAAGCAGCTAGTCATGTGAGGAGTCCCATACCTCCTCAGTCTTCTTTCTGTTCATCAATTTCCCACCTCTCCACTAGAGGAATGTAGAAAGAAGCTTTTGTACTCATCTGTTCCTAAACTTCCCATAGGATGTGTAAAATTTAACCCTAAGATAAAGATGGCCTCTTATAGATCCATAAATTTTTAAGGCAATAAAACAGATCAAAGAATTCTTCCTAGTGTTTCTATATTAAGACCATAAATTCTGTTTGAACTAGAACTGTAGTTCTTAGAAAGTCACTCTGTCTTTATTTAAACAGCTCATATAATGAAGAAATCCTTATATCCCTAAATAAATCTCACAAATCAGAGTCCCAATATGGCAAGGACTCAGAGTAAGGAGTAGGAAAGTTAAAGATTACTTAAGAAATAAAAATATGGGTAAGATCTAATTGTAAAAACATTATAGTAGTGAAGCTATCAAATTCTGTCTTCTGAGATAGGAGCAGAGTTGAATTCATCTGTCAATATCAACTGAACTAAAAAAAAAAATCTTCATGTCAGAAATCTGCAAGGGTCTACACAATTTCATTATCTCACCCACTTCTGATCAATCTATGTGTAACCTTCCTGATTTTGCTATCACACATCTCAGATATTTTTCAGAACTTGAGATAAAGAGATAAAAATCTTGAGGAATTAATACAGGGTCACTGAGAAAAAATAGGATGAAATGCCAGCTTTCAACAGAATTGAAATCCACTGAAACTGCTCTGAAATTTTAAAACGTCTTGTTAATCTGCTTTGTCATTTTTGTTTGTCTTTGCTCTTCTGGGCTTTGGCCAGGTCTGAAATAGAACAAGCATTTGTGGAACATAGCTTATGTTTATGACATATTTAATATTAGTGTGTGAAGTGTATTATAATTATATGATTTGTCAAGTGAGCACTTTCAAAGCATATTATGTTTGAATGTTATTTCAAATCTTGCAATTTAGACCATATGTGACCTAATAACAGGGATTTGAGCATTAATATCCACTTACTGTAGCCTATTTTTAATTATCTTTGAGATGTGTTGAAATGCTAAAGGACATCACCATGCCCTTCAGAGACATTCATAAAATAGGAGGCATTATTTGCAAAAGAAAACACCTACCTTGCCAAAAGAAGGAGATTCCACCGCTACCAACAACAGCTCTCCTTTCAGTATATTGGTATGGAGAAGAATTTTCCATAAGAGGAGTCACTAAGCACAAAGGTAGGTCCTTTGCAGAGACGAGTGTATGCCCCATGTTCATAGGAATGGCATTCAAAAGTTAGGGGAAAAGAATTGCCTAAAAATACTGTTGAGCAACAGTGCACTTAGAGTGCCAGAAAATTATATTTAGGCCCATGGGTTTGCATAGCTAGAGACATACACAAGAAACCAGTCCCCTGACCACAGATGAAGATATACTCTGAAAGAAAGACCTTGCTCTCCAGTAAGATTTCTCCTACCACTGGGATAGGATGCTCTATCTTAAGCAGATCTCTAGGGTATACCTGAAGTGTTTGGTGTTTTCAGCTGAATTTGGGAGAGAAAACTAATTCTTGGATTTGCTTGAGCATCTTCTTAGGCTGTAGCAATGTCATGTTCCCTGGCAGTCATCATGGGTGATTCTGCACATGTAAGAACATTTCACTCTTTATTTTGTTTCCTTTCATCCTTTGATTTTATCTCCTTCCTACTAAAAATCTGGAGAGCTTTGCAGTTGGAGGGAGATAGCAATTTGATATGAGAAGTTGCAACTCAGATATCTCTCCTGACCTAAGTCTATATTGACGCACTAGTTTTTTGGAGGTTTGTTTTTCTCAGAGTTTCTGAAACCTTGAGGGTTTCCAGGCAGGCCAAATTTGTTGTGATATTCCCCTCCAGAAGACAAGATGAAAATGGCTTCTTCAAGATCTCTACAAGGCTTGAAGACGACCCAAATCCTGAATATCATATTCCTGGATATTATGGAAGAAACAGTCTCCACTGATAACATCACTAGTATTAATTATAAAAATGTGAGTCATGATGAATTAGGTAAATTCACATAAGGTGATTTGGGGCTCTGAGTACCAGAACGTCCAAAGTGTAACACTGAGTCAGATGGTGAGGCTGTGCCAAGGAGTGGGGTTTCAGAGGTATCTCTGTGCTCAGTGTTTCTTACTGGTTAGCTCTAGGCAGCTTGCAGCTCAGAGTGGCTTTGTCATGACCACCTTTTACAGGTGTGTGGACAACAGACAACAAGCTACAATAGGTAGCTTATCTGTGCAGGCCAACAGCAGATCACTGCAACGGGATTGTTTCCATGAAAGACCATCTTGTACCTACATCAACATCTGGAAAAGACTGATCCTTCATTTTATCTCTTCATTCTCTTCCTTCACCTTTTTGAGGAAGGTTTGTGGGATGGAGATGTCCTATTTGGGGACCTTCCCTAGTGTTCTTTGGTCTGAGTTTCTGAAGTGAACTTGTTAAAAAAAGTCCTGAAGTTATCACAGGTCTTAGTGATACAGATTATGCCATTAGTGTTGCTTCATCTCTCTCTTGCTATCTAGAATTTTTAAAACTAATGTGTAGGATAAGTAGGTCAAAAGATGAAGCAAGAACATTTCTATTTATTTTGACTGAAACAATGGATTCAACCAGGTTTTCTCAGTAAGGAAACATCTGTATTTCTTTCATGTGATACTGTATCTGACAAGCTTTTTATAAAGTTCAGGTTCTGTAAATGCAGTAGCAACTGGACAACAAGAAACAGCATCTTTGCTCATGCTTTCAAGCCTTTTTTAATACAATTCATCACTTGGCTTAGAATATTTCTCACTGAGCTTTTTATATGGCTGCATTTCCAGTATTCATCTCACTGTTCCTTTGCATTTTCTGCCCCTACTCTTTCTTTATTTCTGTCTCACTCAAAACAACATGGATCAGGAGAGGAGCAATTATATGCTACTATAGTAATTTAGGTAGCAATCATTCTTAAACCAAGCTACAGCAGTCATAAAAGATTTACTCTGTTACTATTATTCAAATAGATTTTATGTTGCTAACTCAATGATCAAAGCCAGTTATATGACTTAAGGTTGATGAGAATGACTATGCAAGAATGCAGCTCACGGGAGTCTGCATGTGATGATTTAGTTTCCTGTCATTTGCCCCTGCATCCTTGGCAGCAAATGTGTCAGAATTATAGTGGAACAAATAATAAGTAGCAAAGTATGATGCAACAGTTTTTCAGGTAAAAAAAAATCTAGTTAAATTATTAGAATTCTCATTTAAGTATTTACATTTTGCATCTCGATTTTTCAGTCATCTTTTTCAGGTAAAAATAATTGCGTTGCATGACATGATATGTAGAAGATTTAATGTAGTAAACAATACAACATAACAAGCCTTTCCAAAATTCTTAGCGAGGTCTTTTATTGGGCTATGGATAGTAATAACTTTACTGTGGAAACAGCTGACTTAGCAGTTGCAAAAGACATTCACACGTTCTTTTGCTTGAAACAAGCTAGGTGGCCAGAAAGCTTTTGGTATGTTTCTTTTATGCATGCCCAACGTCTGGTCTCAGCTTCATAAAACAGGCAAAACCAATACTGAAAACAGGAATGAAACACGGGGTAATTGAATTAACAGATGGAGAGCATCAGAACTTCCTCTGTGTATCATGAAGTAGGGAAACAAAAAGTTAAGTGCAAAATGGAAACAAAAGAGGACTGGAAAATATTCTGCCCATTTAATGAAAGAATGAAAATTTTCCTTAAAAATATTGCACAAGACTTTTGAGCAGATGACTTGCTTTTGCCCTCTGGAGACTTCCCTGAAATGGAATCTCATGAAATTTTAATCAGATGCATCGTTTTCTAAAAATTGAAAACATTTTTTTAAAAAAAATTCCAAACATTAAAACAAAACTATCATCACAGCCCTTAAGACAATGTACGTCTACTTTAAAAATGTTATGTTAAAATATTGAAGTCATACTATGACTATTATTTATAATTGTTTAGATCACTGAAGTCTTTTGTAATAGACCCATGATGGTTATATTTGTGCAGTTAAATAAAGAGTGCCAGGAAACATTCCCAGTTACTGAAACTGGACTGTCTATATAGCTAAGTTGTTAGAAAGGTCCATGGAACATTTTTGGTCCATGGCACATTTTTGGTCCACAATTGCTAGCTCACTTTCTGACAGTTCCTGATGAGGGTCAGGGACTAGACAGACCAAGAATCATTCCAAACAGGTTGTTTGTGTCCAGCTACGTAATTTCTCATAGGCAGTTTTGGACACGGGCTATTGAATGCCAGCTGGACTCATTGTCAAAAGAACAATCCCAAGCACCTTTAATTTACTGCTATTGACATAGTCATTGTGTCTATCCAATACTTTTGACTATGTGAAGAGTCCAAGCCCAGATGTTACCACAGGGATGACAGAAAGCAGCACTTTTTACAGATTTGCCTTCTGCCTCCATCCAGGTCCTAAGAAGTTTCTGCCCCTACACACGCCAGTCTGGAACTTCACAGCTTTCCCACTTCTGTACTGAAGTTTGATTAAAACCTGATTAAAGTTGCCTGTTTGTGGAAAGCAGTCAATACTACGCAATGCTATAACAATTTCTTTCCTGGAGAAGTTTGTGGTAAGTGCTATTGCCTCAGCAACCTCTTTTAAATAAAAAGCTCTGTTAAGAAATGGACAAAACCTTCAAACATTATATACACTTATAAAACAACTGTCTACACATTTGTTGACAATCAGTCAATTTTGTGTGTTCATCTACAAGCTTCATTAAAAAGGCCTCATCAGATGATACTCTCTTTGGAGTCCCCATAGCAGAAGAGGTGCTGGATTGTCTTTTAGCTACTCCAGGAGTATTGGGACCCATTGCCTTCCATGGAATACTTCCTCCAGTCTGCAGTTCCTTGCTTAAGGAAAACTGCCTTTTTCATAGGCCTCAGGCTTCCAAGTCCCCTTACCATGCACCTTATACAAGCAGGGGTAGGTGTTCAGCATCCCTTTGGCAGTTACCTAGCCAAGACAGAATTGCTTTATTTGGGCAGCTTTTGTGGGTTATGATCACAAGCCTCATGTCTATGGGAGAATGCTCTGAGACCTTCTCTCCCGCCTCCCAACTAACCATGGGAGAAAACACTATTTGGCATATGGATGGTTATTTATCACCCAACATTCCTCTGTATGTCACAGCCATAAGGACATGTGCTGTGCTCAGTCCAAATATCTCTGCAAGCAGAACTTTTAAAAAGAAAAAATAAAACATACTCAAATAACAGCAGTAACGCTTCCCTACAGTATTTCATAAATGCTTCACAAAGGCAATGATAGGAGAATTTTATATTATTTTCAGCACTCAGTTGCCCAGAGGAAGTGGTGAAAACTCCATTATTCAGTAATTTTAGACTAAGATGAATAAAGTGCAAAGAGATTTAGTGTAGAGAACAGTTTCACTTTGACAGGAGGATGAAGTACATGACCTTCTCCATTTCAAATATCTACAATTTTTGACATAAGTGTCATCAACACTGAGTCTTTAGCAGGATGTTAAAATATAATTTAAAAAGATTCCTTATGGCTTAGGGATATGTAAAAAGATACTGAATCAGAGTTTTGAAAAGCATATGAAAACGAAAATTTGGTTTGGAGCAAAAAAAAAGTCAATATATTTTACAGAAATTTTTAAGTTGTTTTTGGTGCCCTTAAAGATATTTACCACTGCTAAGAACCATATTACTTTCAAATAAGTTTTGACAGTGTAGTTGAGAAGGATGATTTCTAACGTTTGCTTTCTTATAATTCAATCTAGCTTAAAATAAGCTACTTTTGTGGTTTACATGCAGGTTTTGTTTTGAAAAACATGTACCTACTTGTATACCTAAAAGGAACTCTGATTGTGGCAGAAAGAAATTAATTTACACTTCAAGATAATACCTATGCCTAGAAAAATATAGACTGAAAAGTAAGCAGAAATGCTGAAAGATCTGTAGCTACCAACAAGAAACACATTAAAATAAACAAACACCTCACAAAAAATTTAGTTCTAGAAGTGCTATAATGCAGTTCTTTAATGAATATTATCATGAAATATTTTAGGACTCCCAGTAATGTAGGATATATGGTAAACTATGAAGTTAGTGAAAGGGAAGTTATAAAGGCTGGTTAGACTGCAGGTTTCCAAACAGCACCTTGAGTGTATCATGGTTACAACTTCAGGCACTGTTGCAGCTTTCATCTGTAAGCAGAGTAATGAAAGCAAAGTCCAGTAGGAAAAATAATAATGCCATCGGTCAGTAGGTCCCTGAAATGCCTTGGCTTGTCTAGTGATGATGGTATTAACTCTGAATGTCAAAGACTATTTCAGCTAAGGTTCTTGCTGCTATTTCAATATCGTAGTTGTGTGCGTGAGTATGCCCAGCTATTTCCTCGAGGGAACACTTGCACAGCTGAAGTAAATGGATGAGCCAGCTCAAGGGAACAACACGTTAACAACTGTCCTCCTCTGTATATTTCTGTGTGTACATGAGAGTGTGACTCCTCACTCTGCCTGTCACAAATCAACATAAACAATGAAAGACTGAAGTGTCTTTTGTACAAGGTACGCTAAATCTAACTGGGTCCTCTCATGCTCCCAGTCTTCCCACTTTACTTGCAAATTGAAGTTGAACACAAGCTTAAAATGTATCTGTTTGTCTTCCTGCAAGCTATGTAGTAAGTATTGTTTTTGCAAACAAAATTAGTAGTAGTAGTATAACTACCTATTGTATAACTTTTTAATGCAACACAAAGGAATGAACTATATCACTCAAAGGCCGGTGGATGTGACAAAGAGGCCATACAAGGATTTACTAATAATTTTGGAAATTAGGAAAGGACGCAATATGAGGTGAACTAGAATGTCACCAAACCAAATAGGTAATATAAACTGATACTGGTTTGGATCATGAACTTAAAATATGTCTTCATGTAGTTGCTCACAAGAAATATGTTCATTTAGACTTAGCATTGGAAAATGGAATTGAAAGGCTAAAACCTTGACTGGAAAAGACTATAAAGTCAAGCCAAATAAATAAACACACCAATAAATGTGGTCTGGAGTCCTGAACTGCTGATCTCGCTTCCAAACAATGACCATACCACTGTTCGTGTTTCTGATGGAATTGGTGACTGCAGACAAGCCAGGTCTCACAGGCAGTGTTTAGTTTAAATTCTAGGTTTGTTTTTTGATGCATGCTCTTGTGCACTTCTGTATCCTTTTTCCAGATCAGGTCCTTGTTATGAACATGTCATAATCTTCTCTCAGCCATTCACTTTAATTTCCTTAGCACAGAAACTGAGGTGTGGAGAAGAAAGAGGGAGAAAGACCTCTTATAGACCAGCACCTTAGTCTATCACAGAAGTAGGATGTGGTTAGGGCACATACCTGAACCCAGGCTTCCCAGATGGGAAGCATTCTTGGGAGTATAGATGCAGGCATCTTACATTACAAATGAAAAGATAAAAAGTCTGATCATAGTCTGGACTACCCTTAATAGTCTGCCCTGTCTGAATCCAGAAAAGTCTACTGTAAAGACCCATAACTGAAGGATTTAAACCTAGCAGCTATTTTTGCAAGTGGAATTGACTTTTTTCTAGAATCCATTGTTAGATTTAAATGGAAATTTGTAATGAAACTGAGGGCTCCTAATATAGGACATGCCTGCAGCTTCAGAATAAAAACTGATTATTTTAAATCCCCAGAAAGAACCTCTAAAATTATTAATGCATGTGATCCAAGGGCAGAGAGAATAAGTTTCTGTTAAGCATGAACCTCCACTCACATAACTTCGGAGACTGGTTTGCTTAGTATGTTTAGCTTTACTGCTTCTTTCAACAAATTAATGAAAGGTCTGACTTCATGACTGAGGTTCTTTTAATTTGGCCACCAGGGATGTGCTGAAGTTCTCATGCAAGCTGCTTAGGAAAGGCTACCAGCTTGTTAAAATTGGCCCATTAATCCCACGGGTCAGACCGTAAATAAAATAATCACTGAGGCTGCACCTTGCTAAGCCTGCCTACTGCCTTTGAGTTGGGAAGCAAGGCCAGCTCTAAATTAACAGACCCCCCTTCTTGCTGCTTGGGACCTTCAGGACTGAAGGACTTCTTTTTATTAGACTGTTTTTGCAATAAAAAGAAGTTAGGAACTGATCCAATAAAATGTTTAAGTATAGGCTTTATTTCTAACACCTGAGTGTTAGTTCTTGGAAGTGACGCTCACATGCACAAAGGTAAGCATGAGCTGAAGGGCTTTGCTGAGCTGAGGTCTCAGGACTCAGCCATGGTGTCCATGATGAGTTTTAACTTACCTGTGGGACTACTTCTCTCTGCAGAAGAGAAGCCAGGATGTCATACTCTGGAGAGGACACAGCCTGAATCCTCCTTTTCACTGCTTCTATTTAACTCATTAGTGTAAGTGAGTTGAGACTCTATAATAAATTTAGCTTCTGTTTTCCAAGATGCAGACGGGACTGGTCCTCAGTTGCCGTACACTGCTTTGCCACATCCACATAAGCTGTCACTTAGACTGCATAGAACACCCTCCTGCTAAATCTACTGTACATATATTTAATAGGAATATTCCAGACAAAACCCTGGACAGCTGTCTGTTATCACTAATATTTTTTCGTCTTTCCTTGCAAAACTTTTCCAATCATCTAGACAATTCATTTCTCTTTCCCCCCCCCCGGTATAATATGTCCAAAATTATGCTCTAATACACTTTAATTAAATTAGATTTTGAATCTGTCTCTGATGTGAGGCCTCCATACTTATAGTACTGAATTGAGTTTTTAAATCAGCTAAAGTGATTACCTCTTCTTTTCCTGCAGACTGAAACTAAGCTTGTATGCCTCCAGCTTGCCAGACTGTTTCCTTCAAAGTTCTTTCTGACTTTAGGGCTTCCAGACATACAACCAGGTACAGACTATCAGCAGTTGTTGGAGATCACCTACCCCAGCAGCCTGTGTCCTGCTGCTGCTGCCATCTCCAGCCCTCCTCAGGAGCTGTTGCAGGCTCCCAGAACCTTGTATTTTGATCCTGCCTTCCTCTTGAGGGGAATATTGCCCACTGCTGACAGCTGCCATATGCATACCATGGTTATACAAGATCGACAAACCGTATTGTCACCAACATTGTATTTGTTCTCACTGCTGGGCAGGATCTTTGAGATAACGTAGACAGCTGACTGAGAGGCAGGTGTCAGGAACTTTCCCGTCTACAAGTTTAGCAAAAACTGAAATCCTCCAGAATGTCTCATCTAGCAATGGTAGGTGCTGGCAAAGCATCCATTGTTACAGAACATTTGGAAGATCAGGGGATTAAAAACATCAGTTCATCCTCATCTTAATCCAAAGGCATGAAGGGTTTAGATAACAATTGTGCTTTACTGATTGACATTTCAGTAAAATTGTTAATGTATTACAAAAGTGTCTTGACCAACTCAGTAGGAGAGTTGATAGTATCATAATCTGCCAATGTAAAAGGAAAAGCTGTAAATGCATTTGCAAACATGTTTTAATTACGTGTGATATCTTCCATCTCTTCCTTTTCAGGTTAGCTTGTGCCTGTTTGTGTTGGCAATCTAATTGTGTAAATCACACTACGTGGACTGGATTACTCCAATGCTCTGAAGTCCAAACTGTTGAAATGTCCATACAGAATAATTCTGGCAGCCCAGAGCAAACTGCCTCCTCTTTTCCAAGGCAGAAACACACAGCATCTGTATTACCCAAGATCTCTTTCCTTCACTCAGGTAATTCTTCCCTGTTGCAAATGAGAGTTGCAAATGTTATCACAGCAGATCGAGGTGTATCAGAGCAGGGTGTTGCAGGTGCCCCTCAGACCATTTCTCCATCAAAGCATGTCCCAGCCTCTCCACTGAAGCAGCACCTTCCATGCCAAATGGGCTGAGAGCCCACGCTGAGCTCTTACGTCAGTCTGGCTCCTGCACATCCCCAAACAAAACAGTCCAAATCTACAACGTCTGGCAGGCCTATTTACACATTAAAGTGTACTGCTCATCTATCAGTTTCATCATACAGCTGTGGAGTCCTTGGGGTATACCAAAATAAAATCACTGCTGGAGTGAGACTGGGATAGTCTCAACACCACCAGCAACATATTCAGGTCAAAAACCATATGCAAACAGCTTGATGTCTTTTCTTCTTTTTCTTTTGGCTTTTAATTACAGAAGTGTTGGCTTCTTCTGCTTCCCTTTTTTATCTGCCTGCTGTTTCTCACAGAGTTATGTCAAGGATCAGGAGAAGGCATGACTCCCAAGAGCAGAGGACAAACAGCAGTTTGGAGGGTAGGCAGGGATGTGAAAATGGAGGCATGGAGATGACAGCAAACCTCTCCCACAGAGCACCCTCCTAATGCGGTAAGATGTTTTGCTGGGTACAGTAGTGCCCTGTCAGGGTACACAGCACACAGCATTTACATCCAGTCTTGGCTTTTACTCTTGAGTGAACAAATTTGAACAAGAAACTTGGCTCAAAAGTAGAATCCCCTTGAAGTTTGAAGGGACTTAAACTTGGGGTTTTGGAAAAGCCTAAGTAGAAGATTGAAATCCAGCTTTGAATTCCTGAATGCCCAAACTCTGGGAAGTATTTGGTTGTAGCAATATTTTTTCAGCTCAAATAAAATACATGATGATTGTGGATGCTCCACTCTCAGGCACATTTGGGTAGGAACTTTTCAATGTGAACAAAGAACCCTGTTCTTCCATTTCAATATTGAAGGTGGAACAAGAGTATTTATTATCTTCTCTATTGCACATTTTATTAATAAATTTTTGAAAGCAATGGGAATATATATACGCCTTTTGGGAGAAAGTCCTCCAGGAAGGAATTTTTTGGATCATGGCTAAATGATGTGAGAAGTTTTTACAGAGGCCAAGAAGCCTTCTTTTTTTTCGTGTGAATGCTCAGTAGTAGAAACATCCTCTGCCAAGCTAATTGACCTTTCAGTAAACTAAGAAAATAATACAAGTAAGGGAACCAAAGTCTTGCAGACATCTGAAATCTACAAAGATACAAAGAGAAAAGTCTTTATTTTATTTTTTAAAAACATTTTTCTCACCCTCTGGCTGAGAAATGTCTATAAGCACCTGTGTATGTAAAGCACCTGAATGAACTGAGCAGAAGTGACTGTGAATTCTGTATTTTTGAAAATGTTTTTGCTGAACACTAAAATGTGAGAGGGTTCTGTAGATGCTCCCTTCTGCTTGAAAAAGACACCACAAGATGGCACCTTCTGAAGAGATTATCTAATACTTAAATGAAAAAAAAAATCATCATTTTATAAAGGACTGTTATCGAACATAGGGTGGATATGAATGAAAAATGCAACAGGGACTAAGCAGTAAGATGGGGAAGCATAATGTAATCTTTGGCATTTATAAATATGCAATGCACGACTGAAAAGATTTATATACATGTTTAGCCTTGTGACTAATTGAATAACTATACTATACATATATAAATTACATACTTGTAATGAATGCCAGGTCTTAAAATATATTTTTCACCCCTGCAGAGCAGATTTGGACATAAACTACTGAGCCTCCAAAGTCTATACAGCAGACAATGATAGCTGAAAAACACAAACACATCCCAGTTCCTTTAATTAGGAGATCAAAATTGTATTTTGGTGAATGATTATGGATTAAATAAAAAAAAAGAAAATTTTATAACTTGAGTGGCAAGGAGGTGTAGATGAGAACCAATATTGTTTCTCACTGCAGCAACCTTTTATCTCTCTAAATAAGGTAGCTGTAGTTATGTGTGCGCAAATACATCTTGTATTTTACATACACACAGGGCCAGTATGGACATGAACACAATTCTTCTTGAAGGGCATTTCTTTTTTCACCTTTTTTTTTCTCTGAACGACTATTAGTAGTGTTCCTGAACAAGTTGTTTTAAAGATACTATGACTTTAAAGTGTTTGAAAGAAGTACAAGTAAACTAATGACCTTCCCTGGCAAAACATCTTATCAACAGAATTGTATTTGGCAGGTGTGTCTTAAAGCGTTGCCATTTAACTTCTCTAATCTCAACATTTGATGTCTAATCCTCCTGCCGAGAGAAACTCTCCCACCTCCCCTTCACAGGACAGAGGGGGTTTCGGCGGCAGGGTGCTGGGGGGAGGCAATGGCCAGCAGATGAACAGGGCAGAGCTGCTCAGCGCTCATTTGCCTCTGCTGGGGTGCAAGGGATGGGATCTGCGCTGCCCAAGCCCTGCTGGCAGTGGTGCTCAGCCCCCTGGCTCCCCACCAGCAAACCCAGCTTTAACAACCTGCTGGTCTTGAGGCTCCTGAGGGTTGGGGTGTCAAAACAAATCTAATGGCATACTGCCCTGGTTTTACAAACTGTCCAGGGGAGCAGGAATGAGTGAAAATCAAGAGTGGCCTATGCAAGCTGATTTTCAGTCCAAAGGGAGATTTTTAAGAAACGTGGTTATCAATAGACTGGTTCAGCGTTTTTGTCATGGATTTCTTTTTTGGCTCTGGAGCAGCTTGTGTCTTCTCACAAATATGAATAGGATAGATGGTTTCCTGTTGGCATTGGTGTCTCTTTCCATTTAGAAAGCATTTTCCTGTGTTACTGATGGAGCAGAAGTTGGCATGGTTTTTCAGATGTTTACCAGTGTGGCTGTCAGCTTGTCCGATGCCAGGAGTGATGGCAGTTTATCTGGCTCTGGAGAAGGAACTGTTTGTTCATTCAACCTTCTTCTTTTTACCATGTACTCCCACAGAAATAAAACAAATGGTTTGCAGTGATACTTCTTCTTAGATAATTGAGCCCTGGAGATCTGCCACACAAGCCAGTGAAATACACTTGAGTGCCTCAGTGTAGACCATTTGAAAGACCTTTTAAGCCAATATTATTAGGTCGTTGAATCAGAATACAGCAGAGATGTGGTTAAAATTTTGTGTTATTCTTTCCACTTCCATGTGCAGACTTCTAACTCAGAGCACTTCAGAACAATAATCCTCTATGAAATTTGTTATATTAAATTTAGACACTAGAGAACATCCTTTACCTAATTATGAAAGGTTTGAAATATTTCAAAATCTGAAGCTGAAAATTGCTTGCTTCAAATAATTTAATTGAATATCTTGGTTCTTAGCACACCCACTTGCTATGGGGTCCTGTAATAAAATCCAATTTCTTCATAGAACATTTTACTGGCAAATTATCTTTTCTAATATTATGGGATGAATATAGCAATAACAATTCAACAGAAAGCAGGTTTTCTGAAAAATAATTATCAAACTATGTTGCCACCATCTGTATATATGTATATAGGTATATACTGTAATTTTACATCTTTGAAGACTATAGAGATAAATAAGGTACATCAATATTGTGTATTTTTAAAGATATTGTATTTTTAGAACAGTATGTCAAACACAAGATCTAAATGCTGATCATTTGCCAAATGGTTGAAACCACACAGCTGGTAATTCTTCCTTATAATTAACAGAGGTCTTATTTGCAAGCATGGAATTTATGGTTTTTGATAATGTGATAAGATAATACATTTTCATTTGTGTCAAGCACAATAGGCAAAAAGTATATATATCTGAATGACTAATGGAGGCAGAGAAAAAAAGGGAAATAGATAAAGGCAAGAGCCACAATGTTGCAAAAGAAAATGTGGAAGAAAGTATCTAGTATAATCTGAGGTTCCTATCAGTCATGCTGACCCCTTCACAAACTTCTAAATTATGTCAGTCTGTAAAAATGGATTGCTTCACTTTCTAGGTAAGTCAGTGATATGCGAGTTCTCTGAACACAATATCTTTATAATAGCCATTAATCTTCATGGAAGAAAATACTCTATGTGCTCTGGAATGCACTGCATCCATTCTCCTCTGAAACCTCATCTTTGTTCCTAGTAATTACTATCTGTTTCTAATTTCTGACATTCTATGTCAGTGGCAAAGACTATTCAATCTTCTGTACACAATATGAGCTAAGATAGTTAATATATTTTTATATAGTAAGGACGTATTTCTAAAACCAATAAATAAAATTTAGCTTATAAAGCAGAAGATAATGTACTTCTGCTGGTGCCAGTTTAAACAAAAGTAGGAACTGGAGACCACTTACAGATCTTGCTGTAAGCAGTCTGTACATTCTGCTTGCATGTATGTCAAGATTACAAGAAGTCCTTACAGAACCAAACTTTGTTGTAAGAACAAAAGAAAACAAAATCCTTGTATCAACACATTTTTCCGACACAGGCAATTAGTTAATGTAAAAAGCATCCTTGCATAAAGGAGTCAAGTTATATTTCACTCCTGCAAGAAATGGTTGGACACTCATTGAGAAAACTCCAAGATTTGCACTTTGGTCTTTGAACCGAATTGGTCACTCTCGGAATCTCTATTTTAGCATAAATCAGAGGCTAAAGGATCACACTGTAACAGTTTTGAGGTAGAGGCTTCTTTTTTCCCTGGCTTTGATTTAAACTCTTGCAAAGCTTGCAAACTTGCAAAGACTTTTCAAAGGGATAGAATTGCTTGACCAGCATGTGGCTTCTATCCCAGGGTTCCTTGCCCTGCTTGAAGGTTTACTTGGCTTGTTTGTTTTAACCTCAAATGGTAAAGAAAATCTACATAATGTGTCCTTCTAACCCACATGCCATCAACTTAAAAGTAACGACCTCTCTACTGACTGATGTATTGAGTCAAGCTTTGAGGAAAACATAACACCCCCGCAAGAGCTGCTTGAGTCACTGCAGATTCCATGAGACATTCTAACAGTTAAAGAAAATATTTCAAGAATATGAACACCATGGTTTTGGGGGAGTAAGTGGAAGGATTTCTCCCTTGAAGACAGCTGACCAATACTTCTAAAAAAAACCCACTTCCTCTATCCAATGAGCCAAGAACCTGCGTCACGCTGGCATGCCAGGTAATTTTGGGGCCTGATCTAAACCCCACTGAAATAAATAGAAACAATCCAATGGTGAATTTCCCAGTTGGCTCAGTTCAGCCTGTTTAGTCCAGGTATCTACAGACATCATCTAGATATCATCCAGACATCTGGATGATATGATCATGATCCAGGTATCATCCAGACATCTACAGTCTCTATTTCACACACACACACACAAAAAAAAGAAGGAAAAAATAAAAAACAGGACAATGTCATAGCCTACAGTTGATAAGATTTTACTTGTTCTTACAGGTATATTCATTTTATATAGGGCTAGAGTACCACACGTGCCCCATTTTGATGTGCTGATGGACCCTGGCTCTGCCCTGAATGCACCTCTGCCTCCCATGAAGAAAAGAGCTCCAGGGCCTTCTGCAGGATCCTCTCCTCTGGCAGCACTTTCCAGCGTTCAGGAGTGCTGAAATATTGCTCTTTGGATCAGGGCAAGGATGAGTAGGGTGGATAATATGCATGGGTAGGGAGCTAACAGGTATTTGCCAGCCCACATATTTCACTTATTTGTCCCAGCTTGACAATGAGAATATTTTCTTAACCTGATGCCAAAGTATCAGCTTATCTTGGCTTGTCTTTGAATTGGATCTGTGTAATATGTCTTTGGAGAAATACAACTGTAGATAAAAATGTTGTTTGTTTTGTCCTTTTAATTACTGACTATGAATACATCAAGAGATTAACTAACGTGGAAAGGGAAGGGATATCTAAATTAAAGAACAATGTTGGCACAAGAACTATCATGCATAAACCAGCCAGGAACTTGGTCTGGAAACCATAATAATTCAAAAAATCAAAGCAATGCTATTCTGTAATTACTTTCCTGGGGCTGTAATATGGACTAGAAATCTAACCAATTTTCAGATAAATTTATGAGCAGGATTAGATGAAGTGGTTTCTGAAGGAGCAGGGGACTTGAATCAATGACACAAGAAGTACTTTCCAGTGCTGGATCATAAGATCATAAATTAAACTACTGCTGCTCTACTTGTCTCCTTCAAGTAGCAGTATGGAGCAAGAAATTAATTTCATGTCTCTATAGTCAATTCTCTGTTATCCAATATGTTATGAGATTGAGTTATCCTGGATAATGGTAGTGGAACATGCTGGCCAGGCCAGATTAAGGCTGAATCTGGCAGAAACTTCTGTGCTGAGCTTCCTGCATCCATATCCCAAACAAATAAATTCTGACAGACTAGAACTGAGCACTGGAGCTCCTGGCTGACTGTGTTGGGCTCCTGAATCTTCCAGGTTGGGAGGAAACTTAACATAGGCAAAACACTTAACGGTGTGGAACCACTATCCCATTTAACGCACTGCCATGCTCAAAACATGCTGGGGAGCTCGGTGCACAGACCTAGGCAGCTCTGCAGGACTGAGCTTCTCAGTCATGCCAGACCCTGCTAACTTGATAAACAACAACCCAGCCATGCCTGTGTTTCCCTCTTCCTGCTCTGTGTTGCAGAAGCTGCTTTTGGCCTGAAGCAGGGCTGGACCTGACTTAGCTGTGTGCAGCTACCTGGCTGTAATAAACCCTCTCAAAACACAGCCTGTTGCAAAAAAGGAGCACAGACCCCAGTGTGGTCCTATCCAGGGCTAGAAAACACCTGGGTTCTTTGCAGACTTTTCTGATGTCCAGTGAGTAGTGTTGGGAATGGATTGTTTCATTGCTTACAGATAGTGATGTGATTCCTACAGTTGTGATATATTAATGATACAGGATACATACATACATTACGCGCCATACTGCACACAAAATTTTAAAGCTGATAGACATTCAACTCCTAAGGAACATCTTAAATTTGGTCCTGCCCAGTGCCAGAGTCTTTGTTTCTCTGCTCCAGATTGTTATTTTATTTTGATTCCCTTCCACCCTTAACTATCTTGACTCATTTAGTACACAGGACGGATGGGTGCAAAGACGGGTGATGTATAACATGCATGAACAAACATACAGTGTTTTTCTTCATTCTCTCTGCTGGGGAACTGAAAATGAGAGTTCTTTTAAAGTTTTTTTTTTGTTGTCTTTTTTTTTTTTAGTTCTTTTTGATGGAAAGACTACCTTCCTGGCAAATTTGAAGTTCTTGTAGAAAGACTGGCGGGTAGAGGTTTTTTCCCTTGATTTTTGTTTTATTGATGTAAATCAGTATTTTTCTCTATCTGTTTTTCAGCAACAGCTGAACTATTTTGTCTGATATTTTCTAAAACTATTCAGCCAAAGGAAGACACCTGTCACAGAAAAATTCACATATATGGTTTACATTTGCAACACTATAAATCTCTAACTATCAGAACGTGGAAGGTGACAGACAATCTGACAGTCCTCCCACACCCTTCATCGCCTAACTGCTTTCTGAGTTTACTTCCAGTTAGTGTTGATCAAAACTTCAAGAGAATTTCCTTCTCTCGGGAAACCCTTTTACTCTTTTTAAAGGTCTTTTCTATAAAGCAGAAAGAAAACTTAATTTTAAAAATATTTCCCTGGAAATAAATTTTTCTTTCCCATAGCCAGTTCCTCTTCATGGACAAAGGCACCTGGAAGCCTTGAGAGCCCTGGCCCTAACACCAGAAGGTAGTTGCTGGAAGCCTAAGAATTCCCGGCCCTTCCATATGGCAGAATTGCTTGTGAAATGTGAATCCTGGAAATTCAGAGTTCCTGAACATGATCTGACAAAAGAAATAGTTTTACTGGCAGAAATCCTAGCTGGCCCTATTTTTACTGGCAATTCAAGGCACTGGTCTGAACTGTCCAAGACAGCAGGTGACTGGAGATCATCTCTCCGGTCAAGACCCACAAAGCTGGCTGTTCATGAGATTCAAACTGAACAGCAGGTGTGTATTTCTCTCTCTGGGAAAGCAGGTGCTTAAAGGTAGTCGACTGGAAATACTAGGCAAAGGTGGTAGCTGGACACACTCCTCCCTGGAACGGGGCATCCTCTTCTGAAGACATGAACGTTAACTTTGGCAAACAGCCTCTCAGTCCTAGGTCACAGGCCTAATTTGTCTCTGATTCTCAAAGGATTCAGCCCCAGAGCGCCTACTTCCCAGAGGAGCACCTCTAGGCTATACTCAGGATTGCAGAGCAGGGGCACCTCCAGTGACTGTCTGGAATAAGCAGCCGAGTGAGCAAGGAACCGGCTTGTCCTGCACAATGAATGGAAGGAGAATGGTGGCTGTAACTCCACGTTGCTACTGCACAGTGTGGGTCTCCTGCCACCCCATCATTTCATGCGGTCACTTCCAGCTGGGGCAGGTCAGAAAACCCCAAGTGTGTCTCCAAGGCTGACTAATGCCTGATACAATCCAACAGCCGGGGCTATTCTCACACAGGTAAGTTTTAGCTGAATCGAGTCCCAAAAGCATACTTCAGTGCTACAATAGGACAAGATTTGCAAAAGATACCTTCATTTTTTCATCTGGCTAGGAAGTGAGTGCTGCATCTGTGAATTAAAATGACTAGATCAAAGGACTAATCAAGGCAGGCTTTTCTGATAGCTAAATAATAGGCTGGTGAAGCTAAAAGTCTCTAAACAAACCTGACAGATTTTTATACATTTCCACAAGGAGGAATTTTAACATGTGTGCCGAACTGACTTCATCTTTGGTAACTCATGAAAAAAGATAGATGGATGGTTAACACTCAGTGCCAGAATCAACATTCTTTCTTTTCCTAAAAGCTGAAGATTTAAAGATTTTCCCATCAGAAGGATTTATGCAAGGATTTATGGATCCTGAAGAAGTTGGCTTAACCTGTATTATTCCTTTGTCTTTTGGAAATTTTATTTTTAACTAACTTTTTTTTTTAATATAAAAATAGTAAGCACTTCTTCATGAAGTCCATGAAACCACATTGTAAGCCTGCTCATTATCTTTTCCTTTTATTTAACATTTTTTGCAGACTTGCTACAATAATCACTGGAAAACCTGCTAATTGACACAAACTGCATGCAGTAGTAATAATATTTTGGTCAGTAATGAAACCTAATTGCACTAAATCCACACATCCAGAGCTCTAGAAATTGTTATCCAAATTAGTTTCTTTCCTCTGGCAGCTGTTTCTGCTTTACCTCACCTTAACAACAATGACCTGGAGAGCATGACTCTTGATCTATTCTGGTGTAAATGACATCAGGATTATGTCTTGATCTATTTATTCATAAAAGGATTAAGTTTTCTTATCTCTTCTGAAACGTTTGCAAGGGAGATAAACACTGCAAAAATCTTACTAATGGTGGCAGTAAGAAAATGTGAGTCCACAATGGCACTGCTTTGTTATGCAAAGATTAACTGTTTATCACAGAAGTTTATCATAATTAATATCAGTAATAAAAACAGAGGAGTTGAAGATAGAACAGGAAAAAAGTTTTGACGAATGCTCATCCAACTAGGATGTTGTCAAATCATATGGCCCTGATGTAATTCACCTGAGGACACTTACAAAACTGACTGAAATAATTTCCAAGCTACTAGTGATTTTCTTTGAGAACACACAAGGGAATGGTGAAGTTCTGAGAGCCTGGAAAATGACAAATGCAGAGTCTATCTTTAGAGATGGGAAAAAGAAAGAGTTAGGGACTTGCAGAGGAATAATTTTAACTTCAGTTCCTGGAAAAGTACTGGAACAATGATCAGCTAAACTATTTGTAAGCACTTGGAAGATAACAGGGAGGTAAGTAAGAGCTGACATGGATTTGTTGAGAATAAACCTCTCCAAATGAGCTTCGCTTCTACTTATGTCCTTGTGGACAGAAGACAGTCAATACATGCCAGATATCTCTTGACTTTAGTCAGAATTTTGACAGTTTCTCACATAACATTCTCATAAGCAATTTTAAGAAATATGGTCTTAGTAAACTATAGTAAGATCAATGCAAGACTAAAACGTAACGGTAAGTAGGGTTTCTAGTCTTGCATTGGTCTTAGTAAACTATAGTAAGATCAATGCAAGACTAAAACGTAACGGTAAGTAGGGTTTCTAGTCTTGCATTGGTCTTAGTAAACTATAGTAAGATCAATGCAAGACTAAAACGTAACGGTAAGTAGGGTTTCTATTTGTCTTAGAGACAGTGTAGGGGTTTGGATAGAGAGAGGTATTATTCTTTCTATGTATAACACCAAGTTGGGATGACCCTCAAGCACACTAGAAGGCAGTAGTAGAATCCTCACAAACTGGAAACATAGTCCAGAAAATAGGATGTAGGTCAATAAACATACTCAGACATATAGCTTAGTCTGTGTAAATAATCTGATCAACAGGTTGGTTTTCTTCAGGAAAAGCTTGGAGGGTTATAATATATCACAAACTCTGCACGAAACAACAAAGTCATGCGGCTGGGGAAAGAGGCAAATATCGTTCTGAGATGTATAAATCTATAAGGTATGTCTACTCAATATGATAAGACCACAGCAGGAGCACAATGTTATATTTTCGAGGTCTTTATTCAAGGGATGTGTAGACTATTTGAAAAAAGTACAAAGAAGAATGATCAGAGGTCTAGGAAGTATAATGTATGGAAAAAAAAAATGCCAAAGGAATTCGGAGTGTTTAGACTAGAGAAGGGGTGGCTGGAGGGGGTGATAACAGTCTAAATATGTAAAAGATAATAAATAGAACAAACTGTTCTCTCTTTAGCAGGCTAAGATTGTAGGTGCTGTAGCTCAGACCCAAGTGACGAAACCCTGTCAATGAACAGAGTGAGGACTGGAACAGGCTGTCCAAGGACATTGTGGACTCTCTGACACTGGATGTGTCATTTTGAAGACCAGTGTTAGATAATCATCTGCTAAGAATGGTTTGGATATAGCCAGTCTTCTTGCAGAGAAGGATTTGGTGATTCCATGAGGCTTCTTCCACTCTGTTTTCTATGGGCTGTGATAAATATAATCTAACAATAAAATATTGTGTTTTAGCCCTTTAAGTTCAGTATGTGGACAGTTCTTCTGAAACAGGAGATTTTCATAGTATCATGTTGCTGAAGAGACCACATTTCAGGCAAGGAAAATGGGACAGTTGAAAACATCCAAAATGCCTTCAGTACCTGATGTGTTACACTTACAAAGAAAACAAAATGTTCTCAAACTAAAGAGTACAGCACATAGTTTGGTTTGTTCATCTGGATGTGGCTTTCAATGAGAAGTTACGTACCACATACTTAGTGGTAGTTTCTGGGGTTTCATTCACCATCAGCAATAGTTGGACTGTGTTGTTGAGGTAATGCCCTGTAGCAAGGATTCATCATCCCAAGATCATAAACCACCATAAATGATGAGAAGCAATATTAATGGGAAGCCTCTGGCTCACTTTTTCACTCAATTTTTTAAATACATATTTATAGTTACCTCAGTAGGCAACACAATTCTTGATTATTGCATCTTTTATTGCCTTTGTAAGGTTTTACTGAAGTTTATAATGCAACACAACACATCAGTGAAATTAGAGCATGCAGCCTCCAGAAGGGGATCAGTGCCCTGGTAGCAGAGGACCTGTGTCCATGAAGACTCTGAGCTGGTGGCACCTGAGCCCTGTGGCAGCACTGGGAGGCAGTGGTGGGAGACTCCCTGCTGCAGGACAGAGGTCCCTGTCTGCCCATGTGACCTGCTGCCTAGGGAGGTTTGCTGCATGCCGGGAGCTTGGATCAGGGATATTTTGGAGAGGCTGCAAATGCTTGTCCAGCCCTGGGACTGCACTGGTGAGGCCGAACCTCGAATCCTGTGTTCAGTTTTGGGCCCCTCACTACAAGAAGGACATTGAGGTGCTGGAGCGTGTCCAGAGAAGGACAACGAAGCTGGTGAAGGGCCTGGAGCACAAGTCTGATGAGGAGCGGCTGAGGGAACTGGGGTTGTTTAGCCTGGAGAAGAGGAGGCTGAAGGGACACCTCATTGTGCTCTACAACTACCTGGAAGGAGGTTGTAGCGAGGTGGGGGTTGGTCTCTTCTCCCAAGTAACTAGTGATAGGATGAGAGGAAATGGCCTCAAGTTGCGCCAAGGGAGGTTTAGGTTGGACATGAGGAAAAATTTCTTTACTGAAAGAGTGGTCAAGCTTTGGAACAGGCTGCCCAGGGCAGTGGTTGAGTCACCATCCCTGGAAGTATTTAAAAGACGTGTAGATGAGGCGCTTAGGGACATGGTTTAGTGGGCATGGGGGTGTTGGTTTGACGGTTGAACTCGATGTTCTTAGAGGTCTTTTCCAACCTTAGTTATTCTATGATTCTATGCTGTCCCCTGCTGCTTTTCCACAATGATATCATTGGGGGTAACCTGGAGCATATCAAGTATGACTGCATGGTTCCAGAGGTGATGGTCAAAGTTAAGGTGGGCCCAGGTGGTGTCTTCTCAATCCTGCAGATGATGGTGGAGGACTTGAGGAGGACTGGATGGATCCTGCAAATAAACAACTGATTTCACTGCTGATTTTAACAACACGGATTCAGAATTTATAACCATGGGACCTCCCTTGAGGACCAAAGACTGCTCGGAAGACATGGGATCCACCTGACTAAGTGAAGCAACAGGGTAGCCACCTTGGTGAGGAGAGATTTAAACTAGGAGGGGCACAGGAAGGAGAGGATGATCAACAATGAAGTGAGGAAGTGGTGGATTGTTTGGCAAGAAAAGGGTGTGGGGTGATATGAACACGGCAGAGCATAAGGAAGTTTCTGGAGTGCATTGCTGACAGCTTCCTGACACAGGTGATCAAGGAACAAACGTGGGTACATGCTCTGCTGGACATATTTGCAAACAAGGAAGAACTCCTGGGAATGTGAAGGCTGGGGGCAGCCTTGGCTGCAGTGAACATGAGATGGTGGCGTTCAGGATGCTGAGAGGAGGGAACAGGACAAAAAACAGGGTCACAGACGTGAACTTCAGGAGAGCAGTCTTTGACCTGTTCAGGTACCTGCTTGGAAGTATCCTATGGGAATTAGTCCTGGAGAGAAGAGGGGTTCTAAGAGCTGGTTGATATTCAAGGATTACCTTCTTCAAGCTCAAGAAACTTCCATTCCCATGTACTGGAAGTTAAGCAAAGGCAGCAGGTGGCGTGCATGGCTGAGCAAGATGTTCCCGATAAAACTCAAACACAAAAAGGAAGACGGGGAAGCAGGGGCAGGAAGGAATATGGAGATACTGCTCAAGTGTGCAGGGAGAGAGTTAGAAAAGCCAAAGTCCACCTGGAATTGAGTACGGCGAGGGATGTAAAGGGCAACAAGAAGAGCTTGTACAAGTACATCAGCCACAAAGGGAAGACCAGAGAAATTTGAATGGGTCAGGGGAACTTCTGACAAGGAATCTGGAAAAATCCAAGATAGTAAATGTCTTCTTGGATTCAGTCTTTACTGGTAAGACAAGCCTTCAGGAATCCCAGACCTCTGAGACCAGAGGAAAAGTCTGGAGCAATGGAGACTTATCCTCAGTGGAGGAGAATCATATTAGGGAACACTTAAACAGGACATACATACGTCCATGGGACCTTATGGTATGCAACCATGAGTGCTGAGAGAGCTAGCCAATGACACTCTGAGGCCACTCCTGATTATCTTCGAAAGGTCATGGCAATCATGGAAGATTCCTAAGGACTGGTAGAAAGCAAATGTCACCCGTATCTTCAAGGGAAAGAAAGAGGATCTGGGGAACCACAAGCCTTACTTCAAACCCCAGTAAGGTCTATGGAGCAAAACCTCCATGAAACCATCTGTAAACACATGAAGGACAAGAAAGCAATTGGGAGTAATCAGCACAGACTTACAAAGGGGAAATCATGTTTCACCAGCCTGACAACCTTCTACACTGAGATGACTGTCTTGGTGGATGAGGTGAGAGCAGTGGATATTTTTTACTTTGACTTTGCTAAGGTTTTCGATACTCACTGTCTCCCATAAGTTTCTCACTGACAAACTGATGAAGTACAAACTAGGTAAGTGGACAGCAAGAAGGACTGAAAACTGGCAGAACTGCTGGACTCAAAGGGTTGTGATCAGAAGCACAAAGTCCAGCTGGAGGCCAATCACTTAGATCAATACTGAGGCCAGTACTGTTAACTTCTTCATTGATGCCCTGGACAAAGGGACAGAGTGCACCCCGAGGAAGTTTGCAGATAATACAAAACTGGGAGAAGTGGCTGATACACCAGATGAGGTGTAATGAATTGACAGGGATCTTGTGAAGTTCAACAACTGGAAATACAAAATCCTGCCCATGGGTGGGAACATCCAAGACACCAGGACATGCTGGGTGTGCCAAGCTGAACAGCAGTTTCACAGAAAAAGACCTGACGGTCCTGGTGAACATCGGTTTGAACATGAGCCAGCAATGTACCCTGGCCAACAGTGTCCTGGGTTGCATTAGGAGGACTGTCACCAGCAGGTCAAGGAAGGTGATCCTTTCTGTCTGCACAGTGCTGGTGAGACCCATCTAGACTTCTGGGTCCAGTTCTGGGCTCCCCAATGCAATGTGGAGTCCAGCAAAAGGTCATTAAGATGATTAAAGAACTGGAGCATCTCCTATGAGGAAGGGCTGAAAGAGCTTGCACGGTTCAGCCTAGAGAAGAGATGGTTAAGGGGGGTTCTTATCAATGTGTATAAATAGCTGAAGGGAGGGTGTACAGAAGACAGAGCCCGGCTCCTTTCAGTGGTAGCCAGTGACAGGACAAGAGGCAGTAAGGCATAAACTGAAACACAGGATGTTCCTCCTGAATGTCAGGAAAAACATTTTTTTTGACGGTGACTGAGCACTGGCACAGGATGCCCAGATAGGCTGTGAGGTCTCCATTGTTGGAGATATTCAAAATTTCTCTGGACATGGTTCTGAGTAAGCTGCTCTAATTGCCTCTGCTCTGAGCAGGGTGGTTGAACTATTCAGTATCCTGCGGTCCCTTCAACCTTCTTAGGAGAAGGATTCAGTAGCTTCAAGTTCCAAGTTCATTATCAACAGCTTTCTCATTTGCATGTGACCATATTAAGATTTGCAAAAAAATAATTTTATACTTGATTAAATTGATCTTTTACATTGGCCCTTGCTTTTGTTTTGCTCTTAGAAATAAGGCATGCACTCCCATCATAGTTGTTCAAAGAGGTAATATAAGAGCATAAGTTTAGAGCTCTTTTAAAAGTACGTATAGCATTAGACACAACCACTCAGCTCTGAAGAAACTTATTTCTGATCTCAAGGATTGTGTCAAATAATTTGTGACAAATGTGTTAAAATCTCAAAATCTATGAAGTATCACTTCACAACAAGATGATACTGAATTTCAACTGTGTGTGTATGAGAACATTCTCTTTGGATGTCTTCATGGAAATTTGTTATTAGGAAAATTCCTTTGTTTTAGTACATAAATAAAATTCTCACTCCATAACTCTAGTCCATGGTACTCATATTCAGTAGGAAATGCAGTTTATTTCATTCTGACACATGAAATTTTTCTCCTCTCTCTGTTTAAAAAGCTGGTATCTTAATCCAGAATGCAGTAACCATTTAGAGATTTCCTATAACACTGGTATTAAATCAGTTTTCAGCAACAAGTAGTAAGTCAAGTTTGTTTAAGAAGATTCTTCAAAAAGGTTCACAAAGTGTTTTATTCTGTTGAGAAAAAGTACAACAGAAAAACAACATAAAAATATAACAGAAAATTGTAACAGAAGATGAAAGCTAGAATCTAAAGACAGAACAACTCAGGCAGGAGTAATGTGATATTTTGACAGGGGAGGGTTACTGACAACTGAAACAAGTTTCTTAGTGGCAGGAAGAATTTGCTATCACGAACACCTCTAAATCAAGACTGAGTGGCTTTCTAGGATTGGTTGCAGATATGATGAAGCAATCTGTAGGTGCATAAATTAGCAATTTAATGTGCTGGAGAGGTTGTATTTTATGTACATTTGCCTTTGGGCTGAATCTCAAGAATGAAACAGTTTTTCTGCTGGTGACGGTCATACAACAGTGTGCCAACAAGATCACCCCAACCGCAATGCAAACACAAGATCCTCCAGCAGTTAACTCTATCCACATGTGGTACAGACCTAAGACACTATCTGGCAATAATTTCATTACCAGAAAAGATATTTGGTGGCACATGGTCCAGGAACCATAACAGACCACAGTAAATCAAACCCTCTTCATTTTCTCTTTGTGCTTTAGAAGAACCCAGTAAGTAAAACGCTATAATGTATTCAGTCCTGGAACAAAGGCCAGCTGGATTCATTATGCTCTGGGCTCTATGTCTTCAGAGACAAGAGTGCCTAAAGGAGAAGGGGTATGACATTTTCCTGTTTTCCTTTGACAATTAATAACTTTGTGATGATCCAGAATGCCATGCAAGATCTTTAATTTATTCCCCATAGAGCCTTGTAGCGATTTATGTACATCATAAGCAACAGATTGTGTTATGTCATCAGCAAGTCATTGTTCTACTCTGTTCAGTTTGGTAAATATGACTCATTGAGTCATCAGTGACAATCAGGATTTATGAACAGTGCTTCTTATGAGATCAGACAACATTTTCTGTGTCATCACAGCAGTGCTATTTTAATCTCATGAGTGATTGTAAATAGCTTTGTTTAAGTCACCTCATTACTGCCCCATCATTTGTAAAGCAGATTTTCTGAAGGCTTTTAAGTCCGACTTCTAGTGAGAGTATAAAAGTTTTTGTTTCCTTTCTTGAATTTGAAGTCATTCCTCCACAAGAAAAGTCAACAAAGCACTTCCCACTGATCTTTCTTATGTGACATGGTTTAATAAACCTGTTTGGAACCAGATTATGCAGAATAGATATTTTTGTGCACACTTCTTTTTGCTTCTCCATGGTGTTACAGCATGTCACTTTTCTTAGTCATCTTCAGTCTCCCTGGAATGTCTCTTCAGACAACAGTTACTGAAGATATGTGTGATTGGAATATGGAAAAGCACGTAAACTTTTCCAGGAATCTCTCTACTTTGAGTACTGGTATTTGAAGTACCGCTATTCGTGTTAGTCTCTACTTTGTCGTTTACTCAAATGAATACATTCTTTGGTTAATTTGCACTATGCTATTCACCAAGTATGTAAGTTCCAGTCTTGCTAGAACAGTATTTTCCTTTTTTATTTCCTTGCCACAGTTTGAGAACTGTTTAATATGCTCCTCCTGCTGATCCAGAGCCATAGTCCAAGTTGTGGCATCATTTCCATCTGCTAGCATGTCTGCCATTTTCCTGTGGAACACTTCTGGTTCATCTGAGATACCACAAGAAATGTTTTTGTTATCCAATAATATCTCACAGTTACTCATTAGTGATGTGAAAATATGTAAATGTAAAAATTGTAAACACAGTGTTTTCAATAGAAGAAGGGTCAGATTCTGACACCAGCTGAACAGAAGATAATGAGCATGAGCTGAGTCACATAAGCATAACATTCTCCCTAGTGGGTGGAAAACATTTATAAGTTATATGAGTCCCTGGTTGATAAACTCACGTACTAGCTTCCCCTCGTCCCTTAGAAGCATTATGATATCTGATATGTGGCAAAGGCAGACCACAACTTTTGCACAAATACAGATATCCCTCGGCAAGGGCTGAAAGAGCCTCACAAGAACTTTGATGCATGTTTAAAAAGGAGAGCAGTCAGCAAGTGCAGAGGACCCAGCAGGTATATTTATTGAAGAAAATGTGAAAGTAATTGGTACGGAATCTCCTTGGGATGTAATGTACTAAGACCATATGTGGCATTGACACCAGAAGACTTGCTGTATAGTCAGGATATTTAAGAATTAGGCTGCTTAACTTTGCTATCATAATCAGAATCTGAATCTGGACCTCTATTATTCAAAATCTTGTCCCTATGCTGCAACAGCTACATGAATATTGTTTGTTTTTCTTGCAGTTTTTACTGCGTTCAGTATTTAAACCAGATCCTCATTTACTGAAACTGCTTTAAAATGAATGACCACAGCCTCATTAAATTACAAGTGAGAATCTGGCCGAAATCATTTAAGCAGAATAAAGCAGTTATCACATTTTTCACATGCCTGACAGTACATAAATTCCCTTTCCCCCCTTTTTTTTTTTTTTTTTTTTTTAAGACATAAATAGAATTAGAACAGCTTTTTCAATTCTCCCTCTTAATTAACTGGCACTATTTGTCATTATGTGCCACTGAAGTTATGACTTGACTGGTGAGCTTGTCAGTGACTGGCATCTTCTTTAATGCACTAGACAACCATACCTGTCCTCACCAGTACTGTTATCATGCAGGTGCACTGGTAGGATTTCTGGGGACGTTTCCTGTATTGATATGCTGAACCACTCTGCTGCTTTCCCAGTGGACAGCGGGAGGAGTTGCTTTGTTCTGGAAATTCTGGGAAAATGCTGAAGATGTAGCATTTGCTTAATTTAATGCATCCACATTAAAATGGGGAAATATTACCAGCCTTACCAAAACAGCAGCACTCAGCTTGGCCATTTAGCCTGATCTGAGGGATCATTTGATTAAGAGGTTTGTTTGTGCAGTATAATCAAGGCTGAGGAGTAGCACTAGAGCAAGAGTGCAGGCTACTTCTGCCATGAAGGCATAACCGAGAGAACAGAAGACTGTAAAATGATTGCAGATAGTTAGATTTTTTTTTTTTTTAATATCCAAACACTGACAAACTGCATTGTAGCCTAGAAAACACATCATGCCACTGTTTAAGCTGTCTTGAATCCCTTTGGGCTACAATAGCCACATATATTTACAATTAGCATAGCCGGGAGGTTCCTTTCCACCTTTGCCTACCATCGGGATGTTGCTTTGACAGCAGTTTGTTAGTTAGGCTGAGGCTATCAAAATCACATCTTCCAAGTTTGTGGGGATGGTTTCTTTCTCTAGTCTTCAAAGTTGAACCGCAGATATATAGCTGACTAGATGCACGCACATAGTACAGGCCAAAAAAAAAAAATTACAGTTTCAACTCTGAAGCAATTATACAGTTATCTAGGGAATGAGAAGGTAAACTCCAGATAACTAATTGACCTTAATTCATTAACTACTACATAGAATAGTGCATGCACAATTGCTGTAGTTGCTTTTCTCTGTCTCCTAGACACCGAAATCCAGACAGCCACAAAATCAGTGAAATGCTTGGGAATGTGTCTGTTTGCATCACTCCTGGCTGCCCAAGCTTGAAAGGACAATCTTGTACCTAGCTCATGAGGATCAGAGTGAAAAGTAAGCAAAGGAAATGCTTGGCAATGATTTCAAAGTGACAACATTTTGGGAAAAAATATATCTGGATAATTAGGATATTTTCAAGGAGGAATCCATAGATGCCGATTTTGCTGCTGATGTGCTGGGTAGTTTTCAGGAGGTCTTTTCAGTTCTCTGTGATATATTTGCACCATCTGTACATGGGGATTAAAATGTCTCTCCAGAGTGCTTTAGGATTGATGAGAGCTGTAAAGATGGTTTTCACGGTACTTACCCAAAAAAAGCTGCATTGCAGGCAAAGAAAGATGCCTCAAGCCTCCAGTGATGACATGCTAATCAAGGGTCTATTCCAGGCATGACTTGTTCCATGGGTTCATAAAAAATTAAATCTACCAGACAGCTGAATGTATTGACCCTGTGAAAATAGGTACTTTTTTTTTCCTTATGGTGTCATTACTTGAGATTTCTTTAGTAACATATATAAAAATATACACAGCCTCCTAGCAATTTCTCTCAACAAAACCTACCAGCTAGGATCAGTGTTTATAGCAGCCTCTTCATTTCAAATTATGACCAGAACATGCTACTGATACATCATCAAAAGGCAGATGCACACAACTTAGCAGGTGAATATGTTTTAATAGCATATGGTACATACCATGAGATGTTAAAACTTGCTAGGCAGATACTTCGTGGGTATCAACTTGTAAGCAGTAATATTTCACACTTGAGAAACATCTTGATGCTATATAAAAGTGTTCCTTTAACAGAAAGAAACTTTATTTAAGAGTCACAGAAAAAATATTTCTTAATACCACATTGATGGCCCAAAAACAATAAGGTACTTAAACGTGGTACTCAGGGCCAGCCACAGACTTGTGCTAAGCGCTAAGAGAAACTCTCATCCATTAATGTCAGCCAGTGTGCTCACAGACTAGATCACTGGACAGGAGAACAGCTGCAGAATTTTCCTGTTTATTCACAGCTGCATCCAGCCTCTCTGGATAACCACTCTGATTTATAAAGGGTAGTTCTTCCCTATTCATTTAGTGCAAGGTTGTCTTATTCTAGCCAGTTTGCTTTTTCAGTTCTACCAGTGTACTAGTGCAGAAGTGACACACTGCACTTAAAATACCAGCAGTAACTGGGTAACTGAACAGGTTTTTCTTTAGAATAATAAAACCAAGAAGAATTTAGGGTGTCTGTGGACAAATGAATACAGGATATTATTATAAAATGGTCATTCATTATAAGAGAAGACTAAACTTGATGACCTAGCAAGCCCCATCCTGTTCAAGGTTACTGTGAGACAAGAATCAAGGCCAAAAATTTTAACAAATAGGTAAAATGAGTGTATCTCTTAAAATAGTTCTCAAAATTCTCAAAATGTGTCTCAAAAACAGCATTTCATGTATCCTTGTTCCATCATTAATTCCAAACAAAATGAATATTTATGACATTTAAGTCTTGCCAATTACTGTTCATGCATGAAACCGTGGCCTATTTGTCTGTGATTTAAAAAGGGGTAGAGTTTCACCCCGTATTCTTGACATGCTGTAACTCAATCCAAGGTATACCACAGAGTTATCATGTAAAAAAAACCCCAAAAAACCCCAGACAAAGGAGTTTTCGGCATTAAAACTGTGTTTCTATTTTCTAAATTTTCCCATGTTAAGTAGAATATTTCTGTCGGTATTTGCTGAAGTACACATAAAACTGATTAATAGAAAGAGTGGTTATTTTAAAAACCTAGCTCTAATAGGAAGATATCACTTCATATTATTTGGCTGACATTTCAGCAGCAAATAGTGAGGTTTCTGTAATGGAGAAAGAGTGTCAAATATGTGCTTTGTAGACTTGTCAACAAAAATGATTTTACTAATAGTATCATGATCAAATAATACTACTACATTTGGGTATAATCTTTCCAAGTGTCCAGTTTCTTGATCTCTCACACAGGAGCTCCAGACCTTCCAAATGCCATACAGAACTTGAGAACAGTTAAACCTAGAGAAAGAAAACTCAATCTGAAGGCATTTTCCAGGAATACAAGGCCATATGTAGGACACTGGCATGGAGCAATGAAGCTCTTAACAGGGAGAGGTGATAGATCTAAATGCCCTAATGTAGACACCAGCTTGGGTGTCACAAGTTGTAAACGGCGTTAGGTGGCACTGAACAAAAACTAATCTGGCTGAGCAGGCTGAGCACAGCACCCCACCAATACAACCTGGCTTCTTTGTCCTAGAGCTGCCAAATCACTGCTAGTTTACAGACTGCAGAACCACAGGTTGAGACTGGATGACACTACTGGAGACCATCTAGTTCAATCCAGGGTCAGCTACAGCATCTTGCACATGGTTGTATCCAATTGGATTTTGAATGTCTCCAAGGATGGAGACTCCACATCCTCTCTGGGCAACCTTTTCCAGTGCTTAGTCACCTTTATATCAAAAAACCCCACCTTTTTCTACACCTAAATGGAATTTCCTGTATTTCAATTAGTTCCCAAAGCCTCATGTCCTAACAATGGAAATCCCAGAGAAGGTCCTGGCTCCAATTAGTTCCCAAAGCCTCTTGTCCTGTCACTGGAAATCCCAGAGAAGATCCTGGCTCCATCTTCTTTACTGCCCCCTCCACCACATTCATAAGACCCACCCTGAGCCTTCTCTTCTCCAGGCTGAACAGCAACAGCTCTTGCCACCTCTCCTCATCTAACATATCTCTGCACGGCACTGCACTGTACTTCATAGCTGTGCCCTGAAGGAGATTTTTTAAATTGCATTGTATAAGAATCTTAATTTTGCAGCCACACACATCCTGATTGCTAAGATCCCTGTACAAGAATATTATAAATCCATTTTCTTAAAATATCAGAACATATGTGAAGAGGAAGTACAAGTTCAGGGCTCCTGTATCTAACAGACCTATATCGGGGGCCACATTGGAAGTTAGTGATTTCCTAAGAAATGTATACCTGAAGTTGAGGATAAGGTTTCATCCTGTGCACATCTGTAGACTCCTTAGTCCCATATGTAAGCAAGTCTTTCTTTTTTTTTTCCTAACTGATGTCCTGAAAGCTCCTTTTCTCTCCACCTTCTTCTTTCATTCTCTGGATTATGGGCTCTTTCTTCAAGCCACATCTGGCTGTGTCTTCTGGATAGAGTTCAGAGACTGGGAAAAGAACCAGCTATGCTGGTTGGTTAAATCTTTATTGTTCTCTCTCTTGGTTTTAAGTCCATGTTACAGAAGTCTTGAAATGCATTATAAGCATATGTACTGTATGTGAATGAATGAGGCTGGACGGGCAGTTATCCAACAATGACTGTGCCTAAATGCAATTCTGACCCTAACCACTTCACTGCAGCGCTGTAACAGAGCGGCATCCTGTTGGCACTGTGCCATGACTTAAAAAATATATGAGTCTGTTTTCAACCCTTTGGGTATTTACAGTTCCTACCAACATTTAGTCGCTAGATGTCAGGGCTTTCTCTGGCAGTACCCATCCTAACCAATATATTGTGCTTCAGTAGTTCAGCATACTACAAGCATTTCTTATCTGCTCTGAATCCCAAATGAATGGACAGAGTATGCTGGCGAACATTATCAATGCAAAGTTAAAGTAATGATTTTGTTTATTTGAGTAGGTGAAAAAGATAAGGGTCTTCACACAAAAATTTCACTTTCAAGCACAGTGCTTAATGAACTGACTAAAGAAAATTGTTGAAAATATTGAGCTCTTTGAAGCAGCATGCCTCAGTAACTGTAGAGGCTCCAGTACTTATCTGAAGAGTGCACTGTGCACCCCGAGGCAAGCATCCTTGACCCCAGAGTTTGCCTATGTTATAAGGCCTTCACTCTGTGGCACTGAATTCCCTCAAAATTTAGAGAGTCAACAGCTTGGTCCTCGTTGCCTCATGGGGAGTGTACTCTGATACGATGAGGCCAGTAAAGCTAGTAAAAAACAGAGCAAGGATCATTCTCTGGCCATAAGACAATTAGCCCAACCTGTCTCCTGTCCCCACATCGGAGCTCTCTTCCCCTCCCAAACCCGGGAGTCCCCATCCAAAACTCACGCTGGGAATGGAGCCTGGCAGGGGCTACACCTCCAGCTGTGCCCCTGGAGGGACGTGTCATGTTGCCCTTGCAAATCTCAGGCTCCCCTTCAGAGGCAGGTGTGCCTGCTGGGTGGCTAATACACAGCCCGCTCAGTGAATGCGGAAGGGACTGGAATTGCCTTTTAAGCTGTGAATCATGGAACGGGGCATCCTCCTGGTCTCTGCATGGTAGCCTGGGTTTCTGCCTCCATCCTAGCTCAAGTGTGCACACAGCCTGTTCCCTGGCACCTCAGGCACGGTGCCATCCCTCAGTAATCATGTTTTCTTCTGTGGCTGCTGTCACTGATCAAGGCTGAGCTGTTCTTTGGAAAATATGCAATACGGCTCCCTGTCTGTATGTCAGTAACGTCTAATCCTACTTTGGAAAGTTGATCCTTTTTTGCCTTGATTGCTGCTATCATTTTATTACCATTTGTACTTGGATTTATGCTTAAATCACAGTCACAACCTATGTATATGTATTTACCATTAATACATTTTAATTGCTCAAATCATGATGAGACTTTATAGCAGTAGTATAGTTTGGTTTCCATACCCATCTAGGCTTACAATCCCTTTCATGAAACACATCACTAAGATCCAGATAATTGAGCATGATTTGTACATTTGTTGAGAATAGATTGGAACATAAGCCCAAATGAATTTCACACAGGCTGCTAAACAAGTGACACATCTCCCACATTGATCAGGACTGAAACAAAGCCATTGACTGATGTGTAGAAGCTTCCAAAGGCTGGTGCTGTTCCCATGAGTCATTCATGGTATAAACAGTTGTAGGCTTAATATTCTTGTATATATTTAAACATACACAGACATACACACATATAGCTATATATGTGGACAAAATCTGTATACATCCTCAACATCAGTATGTTTTATTGCTCTTGCATTAATTTGTTTGAAAACCGACTCTTTTCATGACATAAAAAGACATAAATACAAATAGTCAAAGAAGACATGAACAATATTATAGATTTTTATATAATTTTTATATACTTATATATATATATATACACATACACTGTGGATTTTAAATACACAAACCAGAAACTTTATATAGGCAGATATGTTTTTAAAAGTCTCTGAAATTCGGGACTGGAAAGGCAGCCATCGGGCCTTATGGGACTGTCATCACCATGCATAGGCTTCCCTTCCCTCTCTAGCACATGTGGTCCTAATTGCTGTGTTGGCAAGACTGTGAAGCTGGATTCCTCATGAACTGGCTGTAACATTGGCAGACATTTACTCATCCACTGCTAACAGTTTTTAATGGAAAATCTGTATCCGTTCATGCTAGAAAAATGCTTATGTTAAAACAGAGGAAAATTAAGGAGAGAAAACCAGATATCAGTAGCTTTTCCAGCTGCCAATAGTAGATATTCTACTACTTCATTAGCATTTATTGTATGAAATTTGAGAACAAAACAATGAATGTGATCAAACATTAAAAGAATATTTTGCAGAACTGCACATAATTTTGACTATATTTCTGATTCTGCATACGTTACAGCTTGAGGATTATATTGCACGTGATTATAAATTAAAAAGTTGTTTATACCTGACTCAAACCTATGAGCAAGAAACACTGAAGTAACTTTATCCTTGCAGAATGGCAGCTGCCACATAGGATGACTAAGGCACATATCTTAGGGACATATAAGCACTTCACTCATGGTTGTTGCGCATAATGTACAGCTCTTTGACCAGTGGAATATTCATTCTCAGTTAGAGGCCCCACTTGCCTTTGCAACCAGGAGTTTTCCTGCACTTCACAGCTCCAAACACTCTCCTGGTGTTAAACACTCATTACATTGCCTCTGCTTATACAGATATTTCTGCAACCACAAGAAGATGGGAATCATGAAAAGAAGTCAGTAATCTTCCAGGTCTGTCACTCACTGTGACGTGAGAGATCATATTCAAATCTCTGATACATTAACTTGGAGCAGAAGCTCATGTCTTGTAGTAGTAGCAGAAGTTGAGTCTATAGCCGGACATAATAGTAAGTAAGACTGGTACAGAGTAAGTAAGAGTAATTAAGGCTAGTGCAGAAAACTCGGTGGGTGAGGGGACACACAAGTAGTATGAGTTAAAAAGGGCAGATTGGGCTGAAAGAATTTACAGCTGGAGCTCCTCAAGGATTTGTCTCCCAGCTAATATTATTTCACATTTTCAATATTGAACTTGGCACAAGTAGTAAAAATGGTCTAACGAAATTTGTTGATGACACAAGCATTGTCAAATACAGACATCTACCTGCAAATTGAAGTAATAACAATGGGATTAAATTTGACAGTATAGAATTAGGGTATACACTTATAGACCTGAAGCAGAAGGGTTTTCTCACCTTTCCAGTAGTTCATCCATCAGCAAGCATTAAAAGAAGAGAGGACCATGGCCTAGGAACAAGTTGCACACTGACTCAGAACCATCAGTGATTTTCCATATTGGGAAAAGCTGAGGGATCCTAAAGTCCATCCAGCAAAGTATTACCAGAAAAAGATAGAGAAGTATTAATGCATTTATGTGGTGGAAAAAAAGTCACATTAGAAGATGTGGAATTTGCAGAAGAAAGAAACTTTATTTACAAAGGCATAGTAAAAAAGATTTGTGGTCTAACCAAGAAAAAACAAAGTTTAGAATGGGTATGATTGTCAGCTCTAGATACATCAGGTGCACAAATTCCAGTGAAGAAAGAAGCTATTTAATTCAAAGGACAGCATTGGCAAATGAGTGTAAAATTGTAAATTAATACTTTTTGATTAATGGATAAAAGAGGCTGTTTGGCAACCAAAGCAGTGAGGTTCTGGAACTGTTCCCAGTCATATAGTCTCTCGGGTAAAATAGCTTTAAAATGTAGTTTGATTATTCTATAAAAAGATCAGAAGACAGAGTTGCCAGCTATGTCAAGGTACTCAATTCAATGATACAAAGTCTGCAGCCTTGGGAGCAAAGTGTGAATTGAAACTCGGTTGCCCACATCTCAGCATCCTTTGCCACCAGTACTAAATCACAGTGTATTTGTTCCCACCACTACTAAATGTGTAAATGTCAAGCTGTTATCTTATCCATTGATGGTCTGTGGTTCGTGTTTCCATATCTTGTTCTGACATGTGCTCTGGCCTCTTTGTAAGATTAGACCATGCAGTCAAACTGGAAAATATGTGCATACATAGTGGGCTTAGACATTCAACTCCTTCAAATAATCTGGACCGAAACAACTTGTCCAAGATAAGATGGGAAGTCTGTCGCAGAGTAGGAAATCAAGTCTAAACCTAATGGTCATCTTTCTGTGGGAATTCATTACAGAAGCAGAAGAACTAAGTTCAAATCTCTTTGTAAGGGCACTCTTACATCTTGGATGAGAAATGTTGCCCTAGGTCTGAAAATTCTTTTAATAACATTGTGATAAACAGATTTGTTTCCCATTTTAATGAACTGCTGTTTTCCAGCAAAATACACTTTATTGAAAATCTTCCAAACAGCTTGTACTCCAATATCCTAACCACTGGGGTGTGGGCTGTTTTGGAGAACAAGCAAGACCGTCTCTTGTATTCTAAATTAAATATTTCAAAGTATGTCATTTTTATTCTATTATAAAATGAAACCAAATGTTCAACCTTTACCATTTTTCTTAAAACAGTATTCTTATTTTCCATCCAGGAACATTCCAGCTGCCATTTGATTCCCTAGGCCATGCTTCTTATGAGTAGATGAAATGAAGTAAAATACAAAATTCTCAGCAAAGGTGATATCAGTATTTCTGCAGCATCTTTGTGGCCGAGGTTCAGCACTAGCTTCTTACCGAAAATGAATTGGTTATTTAGGGTAATGGAATGCGGTATTTGGTACTGACATTTCTTTTTAAACTCGATTATTCCTTTTAGTCATGATTACTTTTCCAAGGATCAAATCTAAACATAAAAAGATGGAAGCATAATAAAAGTCTTCAGAACTCATAGAAAGATATACTTTCTAACTTCTCTGTCTCTCTTCATTTGTACTCCTGGCTTTTGTCTCCTTATAAATTTATTGTCAATCATCAGCTTTTTTTTGCCAGAGGGTGAAATGAAAGCATATTTAGTAATAAAATAATCCCACCAATGCTTAAGTAGAAAGCTGTAGAAACATTGGGTGTTGTCTTGATGTATAAACTGAATATCAATATCTGCTGAGTTGCCAGCAGCTAAAGGGAAAGAAGAAAACAGTATTCTACTCTGTACTTTAACATATTTTACAGTGAATCCTGGGATACTGGGTGCTTAATTTGAGGACTAATTTCTTGAATCATCAGGATTTAATCCTTCATTTCTTATGTCAGATCTAGCCTTCACATGAAATAACTAATTATTGCTTCTCAATGCTTTTCTAGATATTAAATTAAACTTAGTTAATGGATTTTTTTTCATTAAGTGTCCCTATCTGTCAACTAATTCATTAGAAATCATGCAGCCACAATACTGCCCTCTTGCTGCCTGCAACAATGCTGTTTTGCCTTAATCGCAATCACATAATTATTGCATGATATCTCTATAGGGAAGCTGTGAGGTTATCTCACTATCCAACAATGCACTTCTGTGATTTTGAAATATTTAGCATGGTAAAATTTCTTTTCAATATAATCTTCATTCTTGAGGTCCTGACTTTGTAATGGTATGTTTTATTTCTGCATTTTCCCCTGTGAATTTTACCCTCTAATATTTGACATATGCTTTCACCCTCAATTCTTGCTTTTGAGCAAGACACGGCGCAGCAGTGCTAGGTAAGAGGTAGTATCACCTCTAGGAGCTCAGGAAGGGATGTTGTGTCAATGAAATGCTCTGTTCAACCACTTTCAGCCCAAGAGATGTCTGTCACCTTCTGCTGCTGCAGTCATCCCTTTCAGCGGGCCTTGGTGGCAATGGTGAGTCATAGGTATGCGTGCTCTTCCCTCTGTTTTGGAAGCTTAATTCTTCAAGGGAAGCAGCAAGAAAGCAGTGCTTGAACTTCAAGACCATGACTGAGCTTGAAAAGTTTGAAATACTGTCAGTGTTGTGACTTGTTACACTTAAAATATCAGCTTAGAGAAAGAAGAGGCTGCCCAGAGAAACACAGCTCTCTGGCATGTTTCTGGGTCTGGACCAGTAGAAAATACATGTGCAGAAGTAACATGGGTGACAAAATCCTGTGAGAAAGGTGAATTTTCTAGTCCCATTACAGATGACATAATGCTGTATCTACTTAAAGTGATATTGCAACATTATGCTGGAAAATAAAAAGCAAAAGCAAAGACCCTTAGCATCTATGGTCACTGTACATCTAATGGAAAAGACAAAGAAACCTACATATCAGTAACCTACATTGTTCAGTCTTGGCATCATTGCTGTGGAGTCTTCAGTGATACACAATGGTCATGCATCATACATTTTATGATACGGATAACCTCATTTTCCCCCCCAACATAGCAAACCCACACAGCTAGAAAGCGTCCTCATGGAAGAGTAAAAAGGATTCAAAAATTACCTTCAGTAGTAACAGCTTTGATGGAAAATTCTCAAGCCCTCTTTCTCTTCTTTTCACCTTTGTTGAAATCACCATGAATATCAAACTTGGTAAAGGACTTTCCAAAATATGGCGTAGCTGTGGAATGTAATCAGCTATGCTGCAAAAAAAGGGCAAAGGCTGTGGTTAAAAGAGAATCTTGGTAGTCAATAATGGTCAGCACCAACTGGGAGCTAACGCTCATGCCTTCCAAGCTCACAACGTGGGCTTGCAAGCAGCTAAATATCTTTGTCAGTGCAATAGGGTGGTGCTGAGTAAATTATACACTGAATTGGTAGCGCTGCCTAGTATTAAGGTTGCAAACATTTCCTGTTATAAGACCTAGTTGCTTATACTTTTGCCAAACTAACTGTTTAGGTTGAAATTTTCCATGCATTGCGCTTGCCTCATGAAGAAATCTTTTGGAAAATTTCAGCCAAAATGTTTCTGCTGTGAAGCAAGAGAAAAACATGCTATTTTTTGCTGTTAAAAAAACAATCCTGTAACCTTTACTTTGGCGGCTCTTGTGCCCTCCTCGTATGTTGGAGCAGGAACTTGACATCAGACAAAAGGGTGGTCCATGTGTCACTGATGTGCTTTTTGCTATCTGTACGAGAAACCAACCATAATGTAAATCTTTGAAAAGTCCAATTTTTATGAACTCACTAGAAGTTTGCTAAAGCTTGACCACAAAAATCCCAGAAGTTTCTGTTCTTACAGAGCATACTCAAGCTCCCCTCCCTTTCTGAAGCTGTCTGTCATTCCCACAAAACAATAGGTTGTGCTGCTTCTCCTCTTATTTGAATGGTTCATTCACCAAGCCCAGCATGGGACTGTGCTGTCATCCCACATGTACATGGAGGATTCTGAGCTTTTCTTAACATGGTTATTTCCAGGCTGGGATGGGACCAAACATCAGAAGGGAGAGAAAGAAGCTCCTGTCTTCTGCACTGTGGATGATCCACTTGCTGACACCCAGCAAGTGTCACAGGAGAAGATGCCTTATGCAAGGGCACCTCTTTACAAAACGGGAGCTGAACAGAGGACACCACAGAAATGCAAGTGGAACAAGCAAGTGAGGTGGATGCTGGTGCAGAGCAGAGACTAGTAGAAGATGGATACTCAGACTGGCTGGTCAAAAAACTATGGCTTGAAATCAAGGAAGGAAATCCAGAGGCAAAACAAATTCCATGTGAAATGTAGGGTAAAAGAGACTGGGTGGCAGAGTCACATTTCTTGTAACTAAAAATTAGCAGAACAAATCAAAGGTTGTTTGGTTAGAAAGCACAAGTCTATGAACAAGGAGTTTAGCTGTGGTTTTTAATAAGAATTTTAACTGTCTGTTGCCAATAAATGTTATATTTGACTCAAATAAAACTCAAAAAAATTCCTGGTATCCATATGATATATGTGATAGATGACAGTGGGATACAAATCAGTAATACAGCTTCCTAGACTGCTTATTACTGAATATTTATCACAGAATCACAGAGCGGTTGAGTTTTGAAGGGACCTCTGGAGGTCATCTGGTCCAAATCCTCTGCTCAATCAGAGCCACCGAGAGCCAGTTGCCCAGGCTCGAATCCAGACAGCTTTTGAATATCTCCAAGGATGGGGACTCCACGACCTCTCTGGGCAACCTGTGACAGTCACCGTCACAGTAAAAAAGTGTTTCCAGATGTTCAGAGGGTACCTCCTGTGTTTCAGCTTGTGCTCATTGCCTCTGGTCCTTTCACTGAGCACCCCTGAAAAGAGCCTGGCTCTGTCTTCTGCACACCGTTCCTTCCTATTGTGTATTTATACACATTAATAAGACCCCTCTCATACATGTGGAAGGAATTGTTCTTATCTATGAATTAAATTAATAAAGGAAAAGTATATGTATATTTAGGATGCCCTATATGCTGTCCCCTTCAAATACTTTGATGATTCAAGTGAATGATTTTCAATAACATTGTCATATTTCTGGTAGCTTTCAGAGAGAAAAAAATAGCTTGCAGATTCAACCTAGTTATATTTTTTCTTCTTAGATTTTACTATGGCTTTTTAAACAAACATTTAAAGGAGGGGAAATATGTTTTTTCTTCTTAAAATTGTTTTTAAAAAAACCTTTACGTTCAGAGTTTACTTCAGCATTTTTAACAAATGTATTACAAACTAGCTTTCTGTCTACAAATTTTTTTAAATGGCCAAGCAAGCAAAGTTTTGAATAGCAGGAAGCTGAACAGAAATGTTACCACACCCCAAAAAATTGTGTTGCACTGGGTGTCTTCTTTCTAGAATAGCAGTAGTTGCCACATAAGTGCTTAAACAAGATTTTTAAAAATTATATACTGAAATGTCATAAATTACACTTGCATATGACCAGTACTATGTAGTCCCAGAAAACTATTTCTGATTGAAATGAAAATATTTTAATGCTTGATTTGCTGCCGAAAGGCACTGTAAACAGGTGTGGTCACAAAGCATTCTAAACACAAAGCAGGCGCTGCTCCAGCCTGTGTTGCCATCCTTGGATTTATTTTCTGTGATACCTTAAAATAATATGAGTAAATCATAACTGGCAGCCTAAACTTTCCTATGAACCTCACTTTTCCTGAGAATTTTGTATAATGTTCTTTAACCATGACCTTGTTTTCCATTGCTTCCAAGAGACATGAAATTATTTTACTCTCCAGAATTGAACCTTGTATTATTTTTTCTGATCCGTATCACAGTGACTCACCCCACAAACCCAGATCTTCAATGGCAGTTCCCGGCCTGTGATTGGATTTGCCAGTAAGCGGCCGAAGAAACTCAATCCTAGTACAAGTTGTGAGATTTTCTCACATGGATATGGAGACTGAAAACCTGGATCTTGCAACTGGCAGGGCTTATTTGCAAAAAAGCTGGGACAAAGATGAGTCTACAGCATCTTCTAACCTCATATTCAAGGTAGCCAGAAGTTGATTTTAAACCTAGAGTAGGTTAAAAAGCCCTCATATTTGTGACATATAGATGCTGAAAAACTGAGAAGGACCATGAAAAATAGACAAATATGTGATATCTGTCCTAATACCAACTCACACACAGATGGGCACTTTGAATAGTTTTTCCTCTGTTTATTCATAAGATTTTGTTGCAATCTTCTTGAATCTAAAAAAGAGATGCTAATGAAGGAGCTCAATAGAAATTCAAATTAAGAATAAAGCAGAAGCAGAGAAGGAAATAACCATTCCTATTTGGTTGCACATGCTGTGCCACTGCCCGGTACGGGCTATTTGAGAGGTGGAGATCCTTCCAGCCTGGACAAGAAGAGAAGACAGTACTGCAGAACTGACACTTGCACCACACAGTACAAGAAAAGAAATGAGGCGGCCCCCTTAAGCATAATAAGAATGACATAGTTCAAGAAAAATTCTGATCAAAGCAGCTTAAAGGGTGGGACGCTGATTCTTCTGAGATAATTAACACACTGAAGCAGCTATAGAAGAATGCCTGATTTTTAAGTACAGGCATGAGTTTAGGTCTTATTCTTTTCATTCAGAACTGTCTAATCTACAAATAATTTTTAATGATGACTTTGATAAAAGTGGTGTTACTATATTCCTGTGTTCTAGTTTAGTCTAGCAATAAAGTGATTTCTGTGTGATCTAACAAGGACAGAGCACATGTTCCTTTGAGAATGGTGAATGAATCAAAGGAGGCAACAGCAAACTTTCAGTGTGCCTTTTGAAGTGGGTATCTGCAGTCAACGTCACTGAAGTAGGAATGACATAGGAATGGTGTAGGTATGACATAGGTTGACATAGGAATCGTGGACATTCATATCTACCATTGTACCATGCTGCCTCATTAGTTGAGTGATAAACAGGACCTGTTTGGCAAGAAACAAAAGGGATGTTGGAATGGCTTCCGCCACAAGGAATACAGGCTTTCATCAATTCATCAGTCTCTGCTTGGTTTCACTGGCTCCCACTGGGATTATTTCAGTGGCCAAGTGTTGCTGAAATGAAAAAGCAGTATGACAAGTGTTACACAGTTTGATTACCTGTGAGAGCAGATAACAATCCAGTCAAAGAAATTCTTCTATGCTGTTTTTCTTACACTACCTATACTCTTCTTCTCTTTCATATTGCTTCTCCAGTTTTAATTCTTGTATGTGTAGCTGGACAGTAAGCCAACTTTAATTATGTTCTGGTTAGCAGTCTCAGTGGGAAGCATCTTGCCTATGTTGACAGGTATGCATAGTGTGCATGAGGTCTGCCTGGCTATTACTGGGCAACAGAGTTGACACTGCACTGGAAACCATTTATACACAATAGCACAAGACTGGCTTTGTTGACTCAGGTCTCCCTCGTGAGAGGAGGCATGTATCAGTACAACCACATGCCAACATGTCTGAACAGCTTCTGGACCAAAGTTGGCTTGGACCCACCAGCCCAGACTCTGGAAGGGCTGGTCTGTGCTTCTCTGCACCTGAGAATAGATGCACCTTAACTCCCCACTTCAGAAGAATTGGATTTTGAGTGACTGGGGAAGTAGTCATGTTTTCTCCAGTAAATTTCCTATTATTCTGTGCTGCTGTGTCAACCAGATTTACTTGCTGTTCCAGGCATCCATCTCAATAGGGACAGGTAACCAGAAGCAAAATATGTATCTTTGAGTCTACAGAAAAAGGTGTTTCGGTTGTCAACAAGCAGTTATAACAGTAATGGAAGTTCAAAGATTTTTAATGAAGGCTTACGTTAAGAGTAATCTCACTCATGTTCTTCATAGTGACTTTGGTATTTTACTTCTCTCAGACACTTGACTTTTCAAATTACATGTTATTTATATGTGCCATTTCACAGCAAAGCCATGTGAAGGCTCTTTGAGTTCATATGTGACTGAAGGACAAAACAATCCCCAGTCTAGGGAAAAGAAGAGCAGCATGCTCGCTTAGCTAGAGAAAAAGCTACTCTGAATACCAGGGTGGTGGCTGTATTAGCTAGCATAGCATAATAACTCATGTACCCTATATTTTTGTCCTGGTTTCGGCTGGGATGGAGTTGATTTTCTTCCTATTAACTGGTATAGTGGTGTGTTTTGGATGTAGTGTGGGAATGGTGTNGACAATTTCTTATCCACTTTGATTTCTAAAAGATTTGTACCCAGAAGTGGGTACACTTGGTGTTCAAGAACATTGTTAGATGTGCCAGCAAATCAGGCATAGGATCATACATTGAACTAGAGGATGGATGCTTGATAAGGGAGCATTACTCCTCCTCTGGCTTGCTAAAGGAGAAAAGGATCCTGATGAAAAACTAGTATGTGATCACACTATCAAAAGCTGCATCCACAAGCAAATATAATTCTGCTTTTTATAACTTTTAACTGCTTGACTTTGCAATAATATTTTGAAGTTTGAATATGTGAGTAGTGCACATGTGGGATATTTACCATGAGTCATCACAAATACATATAATTTAAACCATTAGAATAATCATGAGGAAATATGTGTAACTGTGTTAGTCTTCAGTATATATACCAAGCAGTACATGTGGTTTTACAATATTTACAAAGTAGATGCCATTGTTGTTACAAAAAACAGAAACAGTTTGCATCTGTAATATTACTTGTATACATTTAATCCAACCTGGGGTTTAGTGGGATTGTCTGTGAAAACAACTCTGTATTAAATCTATTTTTTTACATTCTGGAAAGGATTAAAATTATTTCAACAGAAGAGTGTAGTTAAATTGCTCCATGGCTCATGAGGAACAAATATTGCCAGCTGAAATGTTTGGCAACTCAGCTGAGGTTGAAATACCAATACCAACCACAGGCATGCATTTCATCTTCCTCAGGACACTTTGTTGAAGAGGAAAGACTGAGGAGTTCTCTTGAGACCGGCTTAATAAGGTCTTTCTTTTAAAAAAGAAATCAATACCAAACCTATGTTGCTGTCACAACCCGAGTGATTTATGATTAAGCAGTTCAGGATCTTCATGGTCTTTTTACGACATCATCTTTTGAAATGCCAATACAAAACTATAGGAAGAATATAATGAAATACTGTGAGAACATTGTTTAATTTAAAGGGCAGTGGCTGGCATTAAGATCTTTTCACTTTTTTTCAAGTAGAAGATTTTAAGTGAGAAGAACATCATAATAATGTTACCTAGGCTTTTTTTTTTTTTTTCTTCATAGAAAAGCTGTTTGTTCTTTGAGGCATGGGTGTTATATTTTTCTACATATATGAACAAAAGTTAAAAAACACTGATGATTTATCAGAAATAATAATTAGTACAGAGTGTCATTCTTCAGACAAGTAAATAGTTACCCAGAGGTGTTACTACTTTAGTAGCACTTAGCTCATAAGGAAGAGTCCTTTTATCCTCTGCTCCCCCTGGGTTATCTTTAGTTGTCCAAAACCCACAGCAGTTCGGGCAATTCACTTTTGTATATCAACTTCCAACTCCAAGGAAATACCAGTCCTTTTGGTCCCTTTTGGACCTGTGTTCCATTGAATAATATGTTCATCTCCAGCTACAGCACTGCCTACTGCTCTCATGAGGAACACCTCACTAGCTGGGCTGCTAACATCCCTGTCCTCTGCACTCTGCACATGCTTGTACATGCAGAAATTTCCAGAATAGATGTTATGCATTGCATTTTTGTATAAATTCTCACCACTTGGACATTCTCAGTTCTCCAAGTATGGTTTCTAAGTCATCTAAAAGATCAAAATAATGTCTCCTTTCTACTATGTGAATTCTTAATCACATGATTTTCTTGATTTAATTCTGATAATCTTTGCAGAGTTTTAATTGTGAATCTTGCATTATGGTATTGCTGGGATTATTTTTTCCAGATCTCAATCAAAACCAATTCTGTTATTTTGAATTCATGTAAATTCTCCAACTAAAATTATAAGCCTGGCTGTTCAGCCTCACAGTAGTCAGGATCAAACTCTTCCACAATTATATATATCTTCTGTATTCTCTTTAAAAAAAAAATCCAGATGTCTTTCTTTTTTATTTTGAATGTAATACCCCACTATTTTTTGTATCAGTTTCATGCTGGTCTGACAAATAATGAGCATCAAGGTGGGACACCCACGAATGGAGAGTTCCTCTGTGAATGAGTTAAGGATCTGGCTGAACAATCTTATTCAATAATATTCGGAATTAAGAATTTCAGTTGTGTAGCAAGAATCTAGTAGTTGCTAGGGATGATCGTGAATTTTTCAACCAAAAACTTTTTTCAGGAAATACACGTTCTCTGAAACGCTCTGAAATCTTCTGAAACCCAATATCATTTCTCAGTTCTGGGACAGAATTTGTTGTTAAACACAGCTAAGAGACCTGGTAGGCCAGAGTAGCCAATAGCCTGGTGGATAGCCCTCAGCTGGGTTGTGTGGGAAAGTAGGCAACCCACAAGCTGGGCGCTTGCTTCTTCCTTTCAGTATCTCCTGTTGATGCTGTTCTACTCTGCTGTACATATGAAATTTTCATTAAGCCTAATGGCTAGATCAGTTGGTTGGCATGAGGTAGTCATGAGGTAGTTCACTTAGTGTCACAAATCAAACTAAATAACAGTAAGGTTTCTGTATTATCAGGCATGTGCCCTAAATTTGGACTACTAGCTACACAGAGCTACTTCTCTGTGTAAAACTGGAGTCTTCTTCAGTAGATGCAACTTCTACTCAAACCCAAATGCATTGGATGTAACATCATTTTCTCAGGTATAGGTTGAAACTAGTTAAGCACACTTGAGAGAAAGAAATCTACTCTTTAAATTATTTAATCATCTAACATGCACCATTCTGACAGAACTGGATTAGGGACTCATTTCCTACACTGTTACACTGACAGATTTAGTGTGGTATCCTCTAGCAGAGGAGTTGTGATCAGCAACAAAGAGTAGGCTGGAAGCAGTGTCAGAAGTCAATTAAAACACCAGCCCAGATGCAACCATCTGACTGACATCTGATATCAATTATGACAATCCCATACTCTTTTTTCCCCCTTCTCCTTTACAACGTGACTCATACACCGCGGCAAACATAGGCTAGCTCATTTGATATGTTCTGCCCACTTCTGTAATTGCATTGTATGTTGTTCAAGGAAATATACTGCTTTCTTTTTATACTGATTACCTTACATACAGATAACAATACTGTTTGCTCCAACATTCCATCATTCCCAGTGGATGATGGCTAATCATTCTTTCAACCCTACAGAAAATTAATATAATACACATTTTCCTTTACTTTCTGATATGTAATTCCTTGCAATCCTCCTACAGTGCCTAGAACAGAGAATGGCAAGATTTCCTTAAGAATTGGTATATTATTCTGTAGAGGCAAATGACTTTTGGCTAGGGAGGTTCTTATGGCAGAGCATTGACAACACTTTTCCATTATGCTTGTGTTCCACCAGGAAATATAGCATGCCAGGGCAGATTCCTGATCTTTCAAATGAAGGAAGTGGCACTAAATATTTAAAAATTATAAGGCTCATTTCAGTGGATGTGTGTGTATCACTTTTTTCCATTACACTTTAGAATTAGAAGTCAGTTAAAACATCTACATTTTTAAAAGAGAATGTACATTTTTAAAGAAAAAGATAACAGAGTACCAGTGTGTAACCAAAACTGTCAAGAGATGCATAGATTTCAATGTGATGCTTTTATGTTTACATTTTGGTGTACTCTTCCATGAAAAAGATTTTCGATTTTAGTGAGTGTGCTGACAGCAAACTCATCCGCATGACTACCTGTGAGAAAAAGTGTCACGGTTTTATAGTTCTCAATACCTCTAAAAGTAGAAAATGGGTTTCTAGAGAGGCACAAAAGTTCAGACTTCAATAAATATGGAAACTAATTATTTTCTTTGTTTCCCTAAGTGTGCTGGAAGGACAAATAAATATATGAAAGACACAGAATAATGGACTGAATAAAGTCCAGTCAGCTGGGTTATCAGCAGAGGTGTTGAGGTTATTATTACCATACATTGATACCCCTGTGCTATCTCTGTACACCACTGAGTAATAGAATAACCTTGCTCTGAGCAGATTATGCTTTGAATGGACTTGATGGACACAACAGTAGGGAAGGGAAGTTGCATACATGTGGGCCATACTGTGTGGTGTTGGCAAATGTCTTATTAGTCTCAAGACATATGCTACACAGGTAGGTTTTAACAGGAAGGTTTCAGACAACTAGAAAGAAAACTGAAGGAAGCTGGGTAAGGAGAAGATAGTTTATGTGAGCAAATCCTGCAAGATGAAGAAAAAAAAAGGTATTTGTGGTGATATCACATCAATCAAGCTTCATCTGAGCCTCAAAGCTTGTTTAGGCCAGCTATATGGGCTGGCAGCCTCTTGCCTTTGATGGTATATGCAGGAATGATACAGTTAGCATTCACATATAATTGCTTCTCACCCCTCAGACCAGCCACCAGATAGTGGTGATGGTTCGGGTGATGGCAGAGAAGATCTGGCCTAGTGTCCAGAGCATACGTCAAATCCATGTTATGGACCTGCAGGAATTTATTATAAACACTCTATTACCATAACACAATGTATACATGCTTTTTGCTTTCTTTATGCTTATTTCATGTAGTACATATAAAAGCATCTCTAGAAAAAGATTATATAGCAGATCATCTCTCTAGAGTTGCTACATATATAGAGAGCAAAAATGAGAACTGGAAAAGTAATAAAAGCAGAATGATGTCCTCAATCCTCTTCTTGTGAGGCCAAACAAAATCTTAGCTACCTGTTAATGCATGGTTTCTTCTAGTTCTTGTCATATTATTTTATAACCATGATGTTTGGGAAATGCATCCATAGCAGAATGTTCAGAAATCAACTGATAAAAGTTGGTGTTATTTAAGATAAATTAAAAGCGTATGTGTGAGTCACACCCTGGGTAGGAAGTTATTTCAATCAGTAACAATATGTTAAAAATATTTTCATGAATAGTTAGTTCAATTCCTTCTTTGCATACCTTTATGTTAATCTACAATACTGGCAACAATTCATCTTTTAATCTTCTTGATTTATGGGATTGTTACTGTATGATATGCAAACTATGTCCCAAAATCTTGAGAACTGTGAATTTCCTCAAATTCCCTGTCTTTTACTTAGACAAGACTCCTAATGACATCAGTAGAACTGTTCACTGCCTGTAGTCTTCAACGCTTTGTAAAACCTGGGCTTGATCAATTTACTGCTGAAAGGCATCTTTTCCAAGAACAAATGGAGACCTCCAGCATAAGTAAAGTAAGTAGGATATTACTCTTGAAAATCATGCATGTCTGGTGGATTTGCTACCAAGTAATATACTAGGTTATTAAAGATCAAATTCAAGTACTTTAAACAGGCTGAGTATTGCTCTCAGAAATTACCATACATTTTAACCAACCACAGATTACTTCTTCAAAAAGAAGTTAAAAGAAGAACATGTTTCAATTTTCAAGCATGTTACATTCTCAATTATTAGTTTTCAAAAACCCAAAACATTTCTTTTTTTGTGTTAAATAGGGCAATATTTCAGAGTTACATTTTGGTTCTATATTTCACCCAGGACCACTTCATGCTTTTCGCCAGGGTATCACAACTTTATAAACAATAGCTTGCTCGAAGGATGTTGCCTGATTTAGTTTTAACATGCTGCCCTGCTTGACTTGCCTACGGATTTGAATTTCAATCCTCTCCAATGGAGTTGAAGACTCTGGAAAGCTCATCCTTGCTTTCTTTACCCCCAAATGAACATTTTATTGTTTATATAAAGTAGAACTATTCCTACAGTGGATGTGGCAAAGGTGACAAACATCTGTAACTTGATAATTAAACATACATTTGGAAGAGAAGTAAAACTTCAGACCCTTGCTCCAAAATACATACGACAGGGGCCTTAGGCCGCTCCTCACATTTGAAGTCCTAGCCATGGGACTACTTTTTATTTATGAATTTGACCAAAAAAACGTTGACATACTGGAGTGTCTTGAGCAGAGATGCCAAGGTACTCAGGGTATTGGAGCACATGAAATGAAAGGAGAGGTTGAGGGAGATGAATTTGTTCATCCTGGAGAAGAGGAGGCTTTGGAGGAGATCTTACTGATGTCTGCAACTACCTGATAAGATGATGCAAAGAGGATGGTCCCAGACTTTTCTTAGGGGTGCACAGACAGGATGAGAGGCAAACTGTACAAGATGCAAAATTTGCATTGAATATAGAGGAAAAAAATCACCATGAGGATGTTCAGGCTCTGGAGCAGGCTGCCCAGAGAGAATTTCCTTCCTTGGAGATATTCAAAACCCAACTGGACATGGCCCTCAGCAGCCTGGTCTGGATGAGTCTGCCTTGGGCAGGATGTTAGACAAGATGATCTCCATAGGTCCTTTCCAACCTATGTAATTTTATGGTTCTGCGGAAAAAAATTACAATAGATTTGAGAAAAAAAAAATCTTCTGATGAAAAAATGTTTCACTGAAGTATCCCAACCCCTCTTATTGATGTACTAAAGAGTATGGAACAGAGATGGGTGTTTTACAAATCGAGTAAACACATCATAAAATTTTTAAAAGCAGTAAACATCTTCTATCAAAATGGCACCTATTTACGTGGGTATAGTGTGATATATAAGTTAGTTTCATATTCAATAACAAAATTCAGGATGCCTTCATTCAGCCTAATGCTTTGGATTCAGTGTGCTGTGAAGACAAATAGGGAAACACACAAAATTTGTCTACCTCTGTCTTCTCCTGAGTTTTTCGACACTAATAAGATCAGCCACTTATTGATGAGTTTGACATTGGCTATTGCAGTCAGCCCTTCTTGATTAATCTAAGGTCATGACTTCAGGGTGCTGATAAAATGGCAAAACCTGAAGACCCACTCTGTGCAAAATATGCTGAGGAGAGAAATTCCCCCTAGCTTACCCAGACTGAATGTTATTCACACCTTCGCCTTTGAAACACAAACTTTTAATTCTAAGGCATGGAGGCAAAATGGAGTGGGAGGGCTACTACATGGTTTAAGAACTTTATATATAGGACTTCATATATAATGAGCAGGAAATTGTAAACTCCCTCTAGCCACTGTTTCTTTCTTTTTTCTTTCTTGCTTTCCTTCCTGCTCAAGTGGGACCCCTGGCTGCACTGAAGAATGATGAAGAGGGAAGGAGAAAAAAGAAGAACTAGAAAAGAAAGTTGCAAAATAGCCACACATGGTCTTCTCTTTCTCTTCCTTTTCTCACTCTTGTTTCTGACACACGAAATAGCTCTGCCAATGAGATAGCAGAAATAAATTGCAGAGGATATTTTCTCTTCCAGTTGAACGAAAAAGCTCTTTCCCCTTGCAAATAGACAGTTAAGCAAAGGAATGTCATCTACATGTAAGTTAATAATTTCTTACAAAAGACTGAATGTACAGTGCAAGGGAGAATATAGCTTTTCAAATGGGCTGGATGTGGGCAGTCTTAGACTGCCAAGGTCAGCAAAAGATACTGCAATACTCTACGTGAGGGACTATCAAGTGTTCTGGCACTGTGGTGGCCCATGGTAAAGCCAGGTTCTCAAATGCTCGGCTGGAAGGACTGGTGTTCCTGTTACAATCAACAGGAACAACTTTTAGCTCTTGAGTCAACAGATAGTCTTGAGGAAAAACTTTATATAAATATGCCCATAAATTTATTGAAATGTATTCAACTGTATACAGCAGAACTGTATACTCTAAACATCTGTAGAGGACAAATACACTCCCTCACCTTAACCTGGTTTGGAAACTGATACTGTGGGCTGGGTTGTGCAAGGCCTGCTTAAAATGATCCTGTTATTATATGATGGGATTTGGTATGCAACTTTGATGAGAAACCAATCAAGTTATACACAGTGAAGAATACATTCTTTCCATATTATTAATTCAGGCAAGATTTACACTTTTTTTTTGCCTTTTTAAAAATTTTAATAAAGTGAAAGCATTTTTCCTGGAAACTCTATCATATATGCTTTTTCACATGAACATGAAATTAAACCATGAAATATGTAGTTCTTAATCAAGAATTCTTTAATAATTGCCCATTATTTTTGCATTTCAGATCAGGTTTATGCCTTAACATTTATTGACTATTTTATTATGTTTACATGCTTGGAATGTCCTAGAACCGTGTCATTCCATGACATATAGCACGTATTCTTCATGTCTGTAACTTTTTTTTGCTCAGGTTGTAATGTCTTTTTTTCCATATCAAACACAAAGCACTGATAATGAAAATAAAATGCCTAGGGCAAAGCTTTCAAAGCAATTTATGGAGACCAAGTTGAAGTGAACATAGACAGAATTTTGAAAAAGTAACATTTTTATTGGAGCATTTAAAACTATTGAAGCCAACATTCCTCCACTTTGGTGGAGGTGGATTCATTCCCTACTCTTATTTTAGTAACAGATTTTTCATCCAGCAACATTAAAATAGCTCCACAGCTCACAAATCCTCTGCAGCACAATTCTCACCCTCCTCCTCTTTCCTGGCATCAGTGGTGGACTGCTTTCTCTACTGAGATTGGGATCTACTTAGAGAAAAAGAAAGGGAGACTTCATTCACTCCCTGAATTTTCATTTGGGTCATCCCAAATGCTTATTCTAGTACTGATTTATAAGCTGAGATAGGGGAAGGAGATGTTACAAATTATACAATTAGGTAACACCTCAAAAATGTGGGTACAGCATATGAAATCAGCATTGTGTTACACAGCAGACCTCCCCCTGCTGCCAGGTAATTGAAGCAGGGGGGCATTTATATCCTTATTGTGGTCACGGATGTGACCACAGATCTATCTAGGCTAGCTGAGAATCCCATAGGTTGCTGAGGGAATTAAGGGTGACACAAAACAAATAGGGGGCAGCAGATTTGTCCATTATTTGGGATAGCTACTGAGTGCATCTCAGACTAACTATGCTTAGAGTTAAAGCTATTTTTCAAGTGTTGTATGATTTAGAATCTAAATATGATTTCAGTCATTCTTGCAAAATTTACAAATTTAAGTCTGAATTTACTGATTAGTTGTGAATCAATTTGTTTTATACATCTACATCCACAAAAGTGTAGGGGGGAAAAGTGCTACTTTGGGTACTTAGTGCATGTAGATTTTTTTTCTCTCCTTTAACAAATAGATTTCAAATGTATGTTTGAGACTTCTGAATTTACATTTTGACATTGTTAGCAGAAAAAAAGGATTGCTTCACCAGCTTTCTTTCTGCCAAGGGCCATAGAATCATAGAATCATTAAGGTTGGAAAAGACCTCTATGTGAGGCTATGTGAAAATGGAGTAGAATAGATCTGACATGAGGGCTTCAGAGGCATTGCTTTTAGTGTTTATATATGCACGTGGCTATATCAACCACCTGACAGGCAGGGCCTTCAAGTCTCTGTCCACTCTAAACATTTGACTCAGTGTCTTCCACCTTCTTCTTGAGTGCCATCAAGCTGTATGATTTTGTGAGGTGAAGTATTAGGATAGTCCTGTTGCAACTGCTCTGCTTTGCATGAACTATTTAAAGAGTAACATAAGAAGAGTTACATAAGTGCATAAGGATAGGAATTGCCCTCTTCTCTGGTGCTTCAGATGTTCATCTGGCAGGTGGGGCTCTAGGGATTCATCTCACTTTGCTTTAAACATCCACTGTGCCTACATGTCTCCATGTTACACTTGTGCCTCCTGTCAGGACTCGTTCCACAATCAGGAAAAAGAAAGAGAGATCCTAGGTTTAAATCACCTGAACTGTTGTTACAATATGCTTAAGAGGAAGATAGTGGCTATAGAGGCCTCAACCCTTTGGTTATCCCAAAGTGGAAAAGAGCATAACATTGATTATCCAGTCCTAGTTAAGAGTCAGAAACAAGCTCTGTTTAGATGTTTAGGTCATGCAGGTAAGTAAAATAAGTCGTATTTGTATTTCATTTTCTCACTTTTGTATCTCAAAAACACCTGTAGTTGTCTGTATTAGATGTTACGAATAAATGTTTGCATCTGCATTTTAATTGCTCTGGCTTAAGTCTAACTGGAAAGTAAAAAGGCATTCCTCAGCCAAGAGACTCACAAATATATAAACTGGACATCCTGGACACTTGAACAAATATCAATATCTGCCCAGCTCAACATCCACTGGTTTTAAAGAGTAACAGAGTGCCTGTAAGATCTGTATGAGTCAGGTGGAGATCTGGCATTGTAGAGGGCAGCGTAGACAGAAGTGTCCTCTGTGACGTTAAAGGTTGTCTGGCATATGGTAAAAGAGCTTGCTGGCATAAGGAGGGGATGCACATTTAGGTCTTGAAGGTTAAAGAAAGATGTCATGCTTATTTTAGATCTGAAGATAAGGTGAATCAAATCCTCAAACAACATATTTCTTGCTGTTATTTAAAGGAAGCTGAGGATATCTAGATGCAGACATCTGAATTTAATCAGATGAATTTGACTTTTGTGTAAGGATGAATGCTATTTACAGTGGATGTAAAAACATCACAGAAAAGGAGATCACTTTTTCCCTTAGAATGGCATATAGCCTGATTGTTAAGGTATTTTCTTGAAATGAGTTCAAAACTGTAGTAGCTGGACCTGTTTTTCCAAGTATGAGTGAAAAGTCTAACCTTGAACTAGTGAGTAAAAGGGAAAGGAAGAGAACAGCAGCAGTTTAAGGAATTTTTATTTTGTGAATCCTCCCTTCTTTGTTGTATTTATAATATATGAAACGTTTCATCTCGGGCCAAATGCAGCGTGTTGTATGGTATTAAACTATTTTTGCTTCATTTTCATTTCAGCAAGGATGAGAAACAAAAAAATATTTATAGTTTGATCCCAACTTTTTTTCCAGCTTGGCTGTGAAACAGAGAAAGCATCTATTCAAACAGCCATAAAGTCCTGATATTGATCTCATACCAGACTAAATCAGGAATGACTCCAATAAAGTTATTTGGGTATGTTGGTATAAAATGGTGCTATATAAATGAAATCAGAATCGGGCCTTGATAACAGCCTCCATGTAGAAGAAACATGCTGAAACCTCATCTAGACAGGAGGAAATGAGCAGCAAAGCTCATACCAAGAAGGTATTCCAATAGAATTTAACTGTTCCAGACAAGTTCCCATGTGAAAACATTATTTCAGAAAAAAAAAAAAAAAAGCTTCATTCCAAGCTAAATCTAAATCAGCTAAGCTGATTCTACAGTCTTAATTGCAAAGCATTATTTTGGATTAAAGTCTTTTTTATGCTGAATTAGTGTCCTCATGGGGAGCCATTATGTAATGGTTATTGTGAAGTAGTCATTTCAGACAGCTACCAGTCAAGGCAACCCTTACCCAGTGCATATTCCTTCCCTTTTTCAGTGGGTGACCATCTTCCCTTTTCTGTGTTCTCTTTTCTTCTTTATAGCAATTTTCCTCCACCCTTACTTGTTTTAGATTACTTTTGCCGTCTTCATGGCATATTAGACACCTTTCCTGGTTAATAATGACCACTAAGAGACACTTCTCTCTCTCAGACTCTTCTGTTACTGTCTCTGCAACAATACATGTGGGTCAGGGAATACTCCTTGCTACTCTTTATAATGTGAATTGGGACACTGGTCACTACGCTTTCTGATCATTGCCTTAAAGGACAATGTTAATACACATAGAAGTATTCATTTACACTATTTAAAACAGACTGCATAGTCACAAGATTTAGAGAAAGAAGTGAAGAGGAACAATAGAAAGTGATATATGTCTTTAATTAGCACATTGATGAATTAGCCTCACTCCATATGGTTAGGCAGCCAGAATGAAAGATGCATCTCAGAATTCCCCATTGTAAGGGGAATTATATGAGGTGCTTGTCCTCATATCATCCTATTTATTCACATGCTTATGAAATAGACTTGGGGATCCAAACAGACTTAGGGAACTACATTTCCTTTCCTAATCTTATATTTGGGGATGGATTCAAATTCAATCTTTGAATCATCTACTTATGAGTCAGACCCAGTTGTGATCTGCACTTTCCTCCCATTAGCCCATTGCCTGCTGTCTCCCAGTTTGGAAATGTTAATGTCCTTTGGGAAGGACATTAACATATGGTTCTTACGTGCCAAGAAAACTAATAGCAATAGCTAACAACTATTCCCTTGCTTAATCAAGCATTGAGAAGTCTTTTACTCACTGTGAGGCCCAAGGCAAGTTTCAAAATCTGTTAAAACCCCAATTAAGTCCCTTTACTTCTTCAACCTGCACTCTGCCTACAAATACAACTTGCTACTCACTCAAACTTCATAATGTTACAGAATTAACATCAATGCAGGCTCTAATCCTCCAGACATGATACAAACAAGTCATTAAGTATGGCAGTGGATTGAAAGGACTTCCCTTCTCTCTGCATTGGAGTGAGAGGTACTGTGGCAGAGTATTTTGAAGGCCACATAGTCTACTCCTACAAGTAAGGAAGCATCACTGGTATGCTTCACTTGCAGGATAAGTGAAGGGGGATAGAGGGAATAATTCAGAAGAATCCAGCAAAGATATCAGAAGATTATATCTGTTTTAAGGTAGAGAGAAAATAATATATCATTATTAAAATACAACCAACAATGAAGAAAATGGCAGAAGGAATATTGTCTTCTTATACAAGAAGTAGAGCTTATATAACAAAAAAGATAAAATAAAAAAATGGCAAAAGAAAATAACATTGGGGGCCTCTGTCACAAAAAAGCTGGAGACCAAAAATGTAACAGGATAAGGAAACAGCACTGATTCAGCTGTATGGTGCATGTGTTAACCCTTTCTTTCTTCTTAAAGTTTGGAAGAAACAGATGTTTCCTTACAAAATGACAGTGTTCAGTGTCTGAACACTGACCTCTACACAAGTTTTTCAGTTGCTAAAGAGCAGTTACTGGATTAAATGATCCACTTTCTAACTAATTTTGGTATTTTCACTAAAAGATAAAAATATTGTAAACTTTTGAAATGGTTGTGACACTAATACATCTTTTCTTTGTTCTAGGAATAAAGAAAAACAGAATCCTTTTCAGGCACTTAACTTCAATTAAGATTTCTTAATAATGAGGCACAAAAAGGAAAATCTCAGGAAACCTCTTATACACATGATTCCTGCCAAAGTTTTAACCTAAAAAGAAACAGTTAAAAATGTTCTTATAAGTTATTTTATTATTTCACAGAACTATCAGATGATGCTAGCATACATTCTTTGAGTATGCTAAAATCGCACTAATTTACAGCAGCTGACAAGCTGGTCCAGTAATCTGGAAATCTCATTCAACTTGTTCAAGTCCACAGCACAGATTTTTCCAGAAAAATACATTTTCTTGACATTTTCTAGGCCTTCAATATACCTAAAAATAGAGGCAAAATCACACATTCAGGTTTTATGATAATACCTGCTCTTGTAATTTTAAGAAAAATAAGTATATATGAATCGTTCCCTTTAGTTGCCAACTTGAGATTTCATGAACAAATTACAATATAAATATACCTGATTTAACACCTCATTCTCCCCCTGGTATGAAGATTTATGGATGTCATCACAGCTAGGATTGTTGTGGCTACATTGTTCTGAAACTGACTTTATAATCTGTCTACACCAGTGAGAGGAATCTTACATTTTGGAGTTCTCCCATATTAGCTGAGCCTGAAAATTTCAAGGCACAGGGTAGGCAGTGGAAAAGAAGTTAAATATGTATTTTGGCTTTCCACTGCTCCTATGAACCTGCTATTTTTAAAGTCCTTTGTTTTTCAGCAAGAAATGCCTTCCCAGCAAACAGTCTATCCTCATACGGGAAAAGAAAGAGAAAAAAATCCACAATCCAAACGCTTTGACATTGTCATCTATCTTCAACTTTTCTATAGGCTGAGTTACTGAAAATTCTGTTAAACTGCTAGAATTGATAAAAGCCAGTGCTTTCTTAATAAATATCGTCAATTCCTGTTTCAGGCCGTCAGCAGGTTGCTAAGTAAAAGTTATCTCATGCTGGGAGCAGTGGTGTTTGGTAGGGCAAGTGGCCTGGGGCAGCTACATGATCTTGGGTGGCTTCATGGAACAGAGAAGTGAGTAACAAAAGCTTATTTAAGGGCTACATTTGTCACTTCAGTGCTCAGCAGTTCCTGTCATCATTGACAACAGTTTCTTGGTCCAATTTATGCTCTATCACAGAGAATCAGCAGGCCCTAAGATATTTGGTTGGAATTGCCTTAAAGTGTTTTTTAAAATCCTACAGGCATTTTGGTGCGAGTATGTCTGTAACACAGTAAAATTAGTGTCAGTAGTGCTTTAAAAGTGGAAACGAATTGAGTTCTCATATAAACAGATGTAGGGTTTCTCAGTGAAATGAAGCAACTTATTTTACATAATGGAGTGCATTACTAAAATGAACAATTTCTATTATGCTGAGTGCATGTTAATGAACAGGGTGTTTTTCTATTGAGTCATGAATTGGAAGAGCGCTTTTTCTTCACGTTAAAATTTTCTTTTTCCAAAGTCAATCACAGACTAGTTTCTGTTTGAACTTTCTCTAGAGTTTACCAGATGTTCTGTTTGGATTCCACGTTACTGCATTGTGTTCACTGGAGTTCACAGATGGGCTTTCCACTGAACTAATGAAAACCTAATGAAATCCATATATGTATTTAACATTTGAGAATACAGTATAATATAACGCTTTCTGTTGCTGTTTGTCATTCATGCTTAAATCAGCAGAGCAAATGCAAGCCTCTAAGAGACACTGTGAGTTTGCAAGCAGACAGAAGATTTTGTTTCTGTTCTCTCCTACTATGTGTGTATGTGCCCCCTGCTATCTCGTGCAGATAACTGCACTTTCAGTGGTGCCTGGGTTTTGGTTCTGTTTCAGCTAGTAAAATAGGAAAGCTGAAGGTCAGATAAAGAGGAACGTTCAAAAGCATGTGTCGACAGAGTCGGTTAAACTGGAGGGTTACTTGATATGATTGGAGAATATTTCCAGGAACAGAAATCAGTGAGGAACTGGGAAAAAACATTTTAATCAGTTTCTGTTAAATAGCAATAGTGGACAGATAACCCTGAACACTCTACTTCCTACAGTCTGGTGTATGAGTACTTGACAGGCACAGAGGGTTTTGCAATATGAAGTCTAACCAGAAATCAGGTCCAAATGGTGTTCCCCAGAGGCTGATACTGTTCAGTGGCTGCAGGGATGGAATACACCCTCTGAATGTCTGTGGGCAATACTACGTCATGGGGAGCAGCTAGCACGAAGGAGGCCAGGGCTGCTATCCTGGACAGGCTGGAGACATGGGCAGGCAAGAACCTCATGTCGTTAAAAAGAAGTAAATACAAAGTCCTGCATCTGGAATAGAAAAACCCCATGCAGCAGTGCAGGTTGGGGTCTGACTGGGAAAAAAACATCTTTGCAGAAGACGACCTGGGTTCCTGGCAGTCAACAAGTCAAGCATGAATCAGCAATCTGCCTTTGTAGCAATGAAAGCTAATATCATACTGAGCTATGTTAGCTAGAGTGTAGCTAGCAGATTAAAAAAAATGAATATTTGTTTATTTCCCCTTATTCAGCCCTTATGAGCTACAGCTGGAAGTGTCCAGGTTTGGGCTCCCCAGTAGAAGAAAGACATGGACAAACTGGAGGGTCCAGGGCAAGGTCACTGTGAAGATTAGGAGGCATATGACACATACAAAGAGGTTGAAAGAGCTGGGTTTGTGCTTCTTTGGGGAAGACAGGCTAAGGTGGGAATCCTAATGCTGACCCCATCTATCTAATAGGAGGTTATGGAGAAGATGAAGCCAGACTTTTCTTGAAGGTGCACAGCAAAATAATGAGAGACAATGGCTACAAGTTGCAAATTCTTGTTAGCTATTGGGAAATAATTTTTCACAATAAAGGTAGTCAAGAACTGAAATGGATCACCCATAGAGGTTGTAGAAACTCCATCCTCAAAGGCAGTTGCAATGCAATTGGAGGTAACTGAGCAACCTGATCCAACTAGCTGGATCTAGCTTCAAAGCTGGCCCTGCTTCAGAAGTCCTATAGAAACGATTTTGTGGTTCTGTTTGGGTCTTTTTAATGCCTTCTAGTGACACTCTCCTATTTACAAGATAATATTATTAATACTGAGGAAGTAATGGTTAAAGTCAGTATTAACAATTTTGCTTTCCTCTATCTCCAAAGGTACTCTGAATGCTCCCTAAGGAAGAAAGCGGTGTTTTGAAAGCAGACTAATGACTTTACATTTGAAAAGGAAGATTCTTTCAATTTGAAAGTCTTTGGAAAATTCATTAAACATTCTGGAACGTGCAAATAGCCACCGACTAGCCAAGTAATGAAAATGGTGGCTCCAGCAATCATACTGAACAGAACCCATCACTTCATTTCTAAAATACTCACATATCAATTGTATTATGTTTTTGCTAAGGGTAATACAAAGATTTCTGCATGTAATCCTGGGATTGTGACCCAGCAACATAGAGCTGTAGCTACGTTTTCCTTTCCTCTCTTACTGAAGATGGACTCTGGGCAGCAAAAAAACTGTATCCCTTTCTTGTCTCAGCATAAAAACTGGAGAATTTTTGTTCTAGGAAGATATACTAGGAAATTTTGTGACAGGCAGTTTTCCCACAGGGAAATGGGGATTCATGACCACCTGGCTCCCTAGCTGCTTGGCGGTTCCCGTGGCAGAGTCTGATAGTTGGGCTCCTTGCAGCTCCCTGGTCCTATGACAGCCCCAGGCAGAGGCAGGCAGCCAGCCTCCAGGGCGCTTCGCCAGCTCCCAGGCTCCAGTGCTCCTCTGCAGGCTGTCGTAGCGTGAGGGAGCCTGGAGAGCACAATGCATTTCAGAAACATGGACATGTTCCTGTAGTGGAAACAGAGAGTTTGGCTTTTCATTCCCCAAAAAAGCCTTTTCAAAACATCAAATCTTGCTTTGCAGAAATGAACTTAAGCTTCCCAGCCAGGTGGGTGTTAGGTCTGTGCTGAAGATCCATCCAGTCTTGGCTAAGCTTTTTAATCTAGTTAAAAGGCACACAGTAGTGGCTGTGTAGCCTAGGAAGGCTCATCTGAGGCAGAGCTGTCTTCAGATTTTCCAAAGCAATGGGCAGCGAGTGTCCCAAAGACAGTACAGGTGTCAGAAAACTGCTTTCTCTTATTTTTTAAAGAAACTGATGACTCCATAGTACATTCCTACCACATCGACTCATGGAAAGACAGACGACCTGAGAAAAATCATGAAAGTAAATGAATATTACAGTTGTGCTGCATTCCCTGGAGAAAACACGTGTTTTTGGTGTTCTCCACTCATGGGAGTGTATTTGAGGGAAGTGAGCGCATTTGACTACATATATCAGTGTCTGCACCCGTTCTTTAAAATGTTTATTACTTTTCTTCATATGAAGAGTAGTTTTGGGAAATTATGAGGCAGTATAATATATAGTGCAGATGATACTAAATATGATTAACATTTAAATCATTGCAGTCTGACAACAAGGATTACCATAATGAAGAGATGAAGATGTGCAATGCATAAATCAAGTCCAAGCATTAGCCTTTTTAGATCTCGATCAGGTCTAAAAAGAAACACACACATGTGTTAGTCATACATCTTTGAATTACAGACATGTGTTTGCACACCTCTGAGAAAACAGATGACATTCCTATATCCAGTTGGAGAAATGGTATATATTTTTGTCTATGAGCAGGGCTCTACCTCATTTTGCCCACAGCATTTCTCCTCTTCCTTTTCATTTATTTTTCATGTTTAGTATGTAAATGACTAGGGCCAAGCCAAGAAAAGGACCCAGACAGGTACTAGACAAATGGAGATAAGAGTTTCTACCCTGAAAAGCTAATTCTCTAAAAAGATGAAACAGAAAAACCATAAGATAAAGATATGGCTGATGGATGGAATATGTGAGCAGATCAGCTTCAAACACCCAGTTTCAGTGCATTAACTAATTTGCTTTTGGTTTTGTGGTTTACATTGTAAGACAAGGTTGTGAATCGCCTCCAGAGTGCTTTGTTAGCTGGAAGATGGTGGAAGTTGTTGGAGATGAAGAAAGACCGGAAAAAGGAAATGACACAAGGTCTCAAATGCTGAGCATGAAACCTACAGGGGCAACAGTGCCTGAAGGTCCCTGCCGAAGATCACTGCCTGGTTCCCTATTCCAGCCTCTTTCCTGAAAGTTGTCTGACTGGGAAGAGCAGCGGGACTGTATGAGACTTACTCCAGTAGAATTTGTTCTCGGGATCTGCATTCAGGCCAGGAAAGGTATGTTCAACTATTCGAGGACTTCCCTAAAAGCCAGAATTTTCTCAACTCCTTTGGAGATCTATTGGCACCACCAAAATAGTAGAAAGAAGACTTCAGTGCACATTAATGTGTTAGTTACTTAAATAGGCTTTATCTTATCTATAGCCTTTCCTTGATTGATACACACTGTATACGGGACATTCTTTGAAGTACTGTGTGTTGTACTACCAATTTTAGGTGGGCAAGCAGTAATAATAAGACCTCTGAACTTTCCAGCCATATGTAGTACACTGATTTATTGTCACAGAAAGTAAAACAGAGTAACAAAGCAATTTGTATTGCACAAGTAAGGAATAGCTTCTTCTTCATGACCACGTTGTCAGACTTTCAGTCACAAGACAGGGCGATTCCTGTAACTCACCTGGTGGCTCTTCAGTCTTCAGTTCCCATCTTGGTTTTGCTCAGTCCCTCCTTTTACTGTGTTTTTGCTCTTGATTACAATATCATTAACATCCAGCTGACTATATTTAAGTGTCCTTAGCACAGAGGAACCCAAATAAAGCTAATTACTATTTATTTTTAAATTTATTTCCTGGAAATTTTACATCTCCCTACTTGCCACAGTATCATACACAACTTAATTTAACATTGTCTCAGATTTCTTTACCATATCTTTTTACAGTAGTGAGATGTGTGAATGAATTACACCTGCTTGTATAGACCTGGAAGGGGTAAGAAAGAATGAGGAAGAAGGTAGTATGTTACCTTCTCATTTAAGCTGAAAGGAGTCTATGTACACAAAATGGCTTCATCTGTGTTCAGGTCTAAAGAATAACTTAGTTGCTTCAAAACGCACCTAGAGAAAATAATCTAAACTATACTTACATGACACTAAGCTCATAACTGGTGGTTGCAATACAGGAAAGAGGCCTTGGAGTTATCACTGACAATTATCTGTAAACGTCAGCTCAAAGTGCAAAAGCAGCCAAAAAAAAGCTAATAAAGAACTGGTCATATCAAGAGGACCATTGAGGAGAAAAAAAGAAAAAAAAACTCATGAAAATAAAAGCACAGCAACAGAAAACCTCATCTCCAATGAGATAAAACCGTTTTGTATTCACAGCTTCAGTGCTGTGTTCTGGTGCCCAGCCTCAGCCCATCCCAACCTCAGGAGGTGCCCGATGCCCTGGGCTGGGGCTGCCCCTGCTGCTGTTGGAGATCATGGAGGCAGGCCGTGTCAGAAGGTTCAAAAAATAAATGAGTAGATTTTTGGGTGTCAGGCTGAGAGATACCAACAGGAATGCGATATCCCTATCATTGCTAATCCAGCGACAGTGGATGCTGGGGGATGCCAGGGGGTGCACCGCAGACAGTAGCCAAGCTTCTGTGCTCCCCTGCGGCCAGAGACAGAGTGGTTCCTTCAGTGGGCCACTAGTTTTTCACTGCCAGGCAATTGTTATGCTCTTGCGAAGGTACAGAGGGGTATTGAATCCACCCCAGAAATCCCAGCAAATCTGGAAGAATCTTATGTCAAAAAGGCTGACGGTTGAGGTCTTATCTACGTCATTCAATCCTGCCCTTGGCACTGCAGGTTCAGGAGTGCCTGCAGCCTGCCATTAGTCCACCCTTGCCTCAGTGTGAAGCTGTTCAATTTCATGATGGTTTCTTTATCCAGATGTGCTGAGTAATCTGCAGTGGCCTCAGACTCCTAGCTCCGGCACGGCAGTGAACTGCCCAATTAGTGAGGAGTTACTTTAACCACGTCCCTCTCTCTTGTGCTTCTGAGAGCAGAAGCAGGTGATGCCTCATGGGAAAACGCACTCTGGTTTGCTGTTTCTTTACACCTCATACTCATGTTATTCCTGGGGAAGTGCATTGCAATGGGCCCCTGGCCTGAAGAGGGACATGTCTTTCCTTTAATCTCCTGGCTGACATTAGTGCCAGCTCTGCCTTCCTCTTTACCATACAGCCTATAAGCCTGAAGGACCAGAAAAAGAAAATCTATTGCTGTACTTCTTTTCCTCTCAGAAAAGGAACAAACACCCTCAGAGTAACGCGTGCTCCTCAGGGGCGTGCTCACATACATTGTCTGCCCAGCAAAAGCATGTCAGAGAACCCCAGAACTCATTAAGTTACACAGAAAGTGTGGCCAGTTTGATGCTGTCCCTTCACTTTAACTGCAAAGTTTTTTCTGTATGTATAATTTGTTCATGGCAATTATATGAACATGAAAAAGGAGACAATCACCATTAGATAACGTTTCAAATTTCATCATTTAATCAGCTCCTATTGCTGACCATTTAAAAGAATTTGGTCTACCTTCTTTTTTTTTGTTTGTTTGGTTTTTTTTCTTCCTTCAGAAAATCAACTGTGATATTTTCCACATAAAGCAGCAGCAGAGTGGAAGAGCTGCCTGTGGTTAATCTCCTGTTCTTGGTTGACATGTACGCTGGCCCCCAGCTCACTTGGAGCCAGCTTGCTGGCCAGGCTAATGGGCTTTCCAGACCTGCCTCCTCTCCTCACGGTCACTGTTCCTCACACACCCTCAGAGCTCCCAGAAAGCAGGCCAGGGAAGGGGTTGCCCTTCAGAAAAGCTTATCAGAAAAGGAGTTAAGAAGGAAGATGAATCTGTACTTCCCTGATCTTTAAAGGAAAGCAGCGACCTCTCCATCTCCAGCACGTCCTTTCTCAGCTTAAGCACAAGACAATGGTCCCAGTTTTAGCACTGAAGCTGTCATTTGATAGTGGCTTGGGCAGTGCAACCGAATGAACCCTAGAACACATTTTCCTCTGCCAGATTTGGACTTTGAAACTATGCATATTGAGAAATCAAGCTGACCACATGCCAATGCACCATTGTACGGAGACGCAGCCATAAACTCAAAATTACGAGTTTGTGAGGGTTTGTGAGAGTACAAGAAACAGACAGCAGCAAAGAAGGTACTGATTTTCCATATTGCTTTCAAAACTTTTCATAAAGAGAGTTGAAAAGAGTTCTACATTCTTAAATTAGTCTAATGTATCTTTTAGCGTACTAAATAACCTATTCCTGGAATTTAAAGACAGACATCATCGGTCATCAAATGATAATCAAAATAAACTGCAAAATCTGAAGCTCCTATACTTACACCAAATTCAAGTGGCACTTTACATTTCTACCAGTGGCACAAATATATGTCTTAGATTGTATTTCTTTATGCCTCCTAGAGATCTGATGTGTGTTTAAGCGATTGCTGTCTTCAGTTACCATGCAGCCTTACAAAAGGTAATGACATAGTGACGGCTGGTGTTTTATTCCTTCAGCAACCATGGGCTCTTAAAGCACAGCTGAATGTCACCTAGTTGTATTGACACACCAACACAAAGGAAACAAACAAATCCCTGCAACCACTTTAGTCAAGATTAAGTCATGATCTTCCAGAAGCACAAACTACATATTTCCAGAAATAGTAGGCTGAGACTCAAATTCATGAATCATCTTGTCAGTGAAAGAGTGGCAAAAGACCTAAATACTTTATGAACATGTTACTTTTGTAGACATGTAGCAAAACAGACATGTAGCAAAAGAGTGTAGAGGTGTTTTTAACCTGCAAAGGGCCTTGGTAACTGGCTGAAAGTCTGCTTGCATAATTCTTCATGTTAACAGCACCACATATTATAGCTGACACTTCTACTGTAGCCTGTGCTGTTTTTTCCTATATGCATGAAATAGTACCAAAGTATCAAAAAGACCCACATTTTCTTTCTAATGGGTTGTGCTGAACTGCAGCTTCCCAATAACTTGTTAACTCTGCAGCGTTTCTTCTCTTTAGTTTTCCAGGAACAAATGCAAATAAAGAAACGTGCTCCCAGTTGTGCTCATTGTTATTTGTTTAGATTATTAGAACTAAAATACTGAGATCTTTCAAAAAGAATATTTGTGAAAAAAGCAATAACAAAATACCCTTTAGTAACATTAAATAAAAGGAAGCACTAAGATGAGAAATCATGTATAGTTAAAACTTACTTGCTTTTTTAAAGCTTTTTTGCCTTTTAAGGATCATTTCACTTTTTAAAGGCAATAGATTCATGACAACAGCTTCTCGGCTTTATAATATTAAAGAGCTCATCTGAAGAATGATGGGCTCCTAGAAGCAAATAAGGGGGCATTTTTGCCCATGAACAAATTCACGCAGTCTCATGTGTACACTTATTCATGAATTTTCAACATATGTAAACAAAACTGTATCATTTTCTTTCTGGATTTTCTCTGCACTCTTTTCACATATCTGCATCTCTTCTGAAGTCTCAGTCTCTAAAACTGAAAATTATTTTCCAACTGAGGACATACCAGTTCTGAGCATAGCAAATATTAATTTTGCTATTTCATATAAGATAGTCTTATGTATTTGCCCTTTTTTGGAGTAAGATCACATTTTTGATGTGTTGAAAGCAAACATATATATCTCATATACATATATATGTAGGTGGATGTCAAATTACATTAATTAGCCTCATGTTAGACAGGAAAGGTAAATTTCCTTGTTTGTGTGGTGCTGATGACAGTATTGCTACATAGTGCAGGAAGGGCTGTACTTTGTAGAGTGTCTAGATAGTTTGGTTATTCTGGACATTTTTATCTGCAGACTCAGTGGGCAGGAGAGTAAGTGGATCAGAGAATAAATGAAATTTCCTTCAGCAGTAAACATGTCAGGATTGTTCTGGCCAGGTTTGACACTTCCTCAGAGAAGGAGACTGGAAGTGATAAACCCTGAAGTCTCTTAATTTCTTTAATTCTCTCTTGTGGTGATTTGGCCACAAAGGAGCTGTAATTCAGATTTATCACTTCTCACTCTTTTCATATTAACAAGACTGTGCCTTTTATAATGTATTTGGGGCCACATGACCTCCATGTTACATTAAGGGAGATGAAATTTAGGCAAGAAAAACAAACTTTTGAAGAAGATAGGAGCACAAGCCTCTACAAAGTAATATAACACAGTGATGAAATGCAGTGTGATGCTGCAATGATTATTGGATTTTTTCCTAAAAATCTGTCAATATGCATGAAATGTTATAAACATGATGGTAGCATTGAATCAGACAGGCTTCATTTAGTTTTGAAGATGTAACTGATTTCAACTGAGAATCCCCCTGTGCCTTCAGAAAGGATGTCAATATATATTCCACCGTATTGCATCTCTGTGCATTTGCCACGTGAGCTACTTTGATTTTGGCCTTTTACATATCTAATGAAAATAAATCTAACCGCAATATTTACAATGTTTGCGTACAGAGCATGACATTCTGATCAATCCTTTTAGCACAGGGAAGCTGGACCACCTGAGACACATGTAACCTGAGAATCAAGGGAGGGACTGACATGGCCTCGAGTATGATTACAGTTCTAAGGGCAAGATGCAGGCATCTAGCTTCCCCATAGGATCAATGGAAAGTAGTAAGCACCTCCACATCATTTTATGGGTCTTCGGTTAAATGTCTACATAATTACCATTGAAAGCGCGAACACTCCTTCTGAAAAGAATACAGATATATAGTCCCTGACAAAAGCCCATACTGGAAGGATTTTGGAAGCTACAAGGAGTCAACAGGGCCATATAAGCATTCAAAAGATGATTTCTTAAAAGTTCCCCAAAATATCCATCATTCCATTAAAAGACCTGATTTGGAAAGACTGTATTTGTACCCTCGAATTAAATTTCCCACGTCCTGCTGTGAATGCCATTCCTTTGAGAAAGGAACCCTCAAGCTTGTATCATTGGAATCAAACATTCAAGAAATGTGATGGGGAGAAGCAGAGGCGTCAGCGGATGGCAGCTTGCTTAACCCAACCGCTAGATGAAAAGCAAATGTATTAAGAGCTTTGACGTCAAATGACAGGCATCCTTCCAAGAGAAATCCTGTCAGAACTTCATATAAATCAAAAGACAGATTGTGAAGCTTTTTATTGGCAATTGCACTTGTTCATGAAATAAGATAAATTAATAGGGAGCAGAAAGGTAAGCCAAAAGGCATCTTCATTTTGCAGACCTTGCCTTGCAGCTCTGGAATTTCCTGAACTGACAATTGGTAAGAAAATCCAGAGATGGTGTGTTCACATCCACGATTAGCTGCAAAGAAAATTAAATTGCTATCACGAGAAGTGCTTCCTAACTAGATATTTAGATGGAATGCGAGACAAAGGAAAGCATGGGGAAAAGGTGCATATTAGCCAGCTTTGCACTTCTCTAACAGTGGTCACAGCCAGGACCTTAATGTCAAAGAAATTTAGAGCTGTTCTTATGCCTTTGGATGGCTTTCTCTCAGTTTTATGGTGGCATATGGTTCGGCCAGGAATGCAAATTGTGATCTTGGGTTCAAAAACTCTCTGGAGACTTTTCCAGACTGTCACTGCTATGACAATTGGAAAGCAGACAAGTGTTTCAGTAACAACAGTCCAAGGGACAGTCTGTCCTCAAAATCACTGTTGCAAATGCAACTTTATTTGCCCAAGCCTGGATTGTTTCTCCAAGAGAGAGCTGATAGAACTCACAGACAGCAGAAAAACACTACAGACAATAAGTCAATACTTATCTTGAAGAAGGCGAAATTCATTGCTTTTTGAATGTCTAGTCAAGCCTGGCAGTTTTAAAGTACGTGAAAAAAATATTGTTACATAGTTTTCCTAGCACTGTAGGATAAATACTCTCAAGTCCACACTTTTTCTATTCAAAATTATTTCACTAAACAAAATCTAGTAAAGAACTAGTAGACAGACACTGCCAAAGAGTGATTTATCTTTTCCTCAGAGAGATATCCTCCCAAGGTGCCTCTCTCTCCTTTGACTACAGAAATTTACAGAGGAAACCTGAATTTAAGCAATGAACTTCAGGTCTGAGATGTGTTTTTAGACTATTTATGCTAGAAGCTGCTGCTGGAAAAAGATCATAACATTGCCTTCATGTATACATGTCTTGCATATACCTGTGTTTTCACTGGTGGGTGACATTTGAGTTGACAGTATCATTTTTCCATCTGCCTGCTTCTGTGAAAGAAATTAAATAATTTTCTTCATCTATTCTAAACAAACAGAAGCATTTGCACACATTTTTTACCTTTACCTGGTTTTCCCAGTTGTTTTCATCCTAAATTATTTATTTGTTTTACAGAAATTAAACCTCAAATTTGGAAAAATGCATAATGCTTTGGTTGGTTTTAGGAGATCCTTGCTCTTGAGGAAAACCTCAAACTCAGCAACAAAATCCTGAGTATTGAGACATAAAACTCTAAATATTCATTGATCAAAGAATGAATATTTACGAAAAACCACAAAAGTAGAGAAAAGTTAAGAAAATGTTGATATAACAATTCAAGAAATATTTTTAGAGCTAGGAATTATCTTTCTTGGTTTTATTATATTATTATTATCTTTCTAATTGTTATCTTATTCTTATTTATGAATAAGAAATCATGTTATAGTTAAAAACTTCTCAAAGAAGTTTAATCACTTGAGAATCTGTTATGATATTTAATTTAATATAATTATAAATAATAAATTTGCTGGATGGACTTAGTAAAAATCTCTGTGGCATTTTAACACACAGCATTAAAAACAGAAAAAGATTTGCAAAGATTTCAGAATATGCATCTTCCTCATTGTGAGGGAATATGATATAGGCGTATCCTACTATTAGTTGCAAACTTTCATCAGGAAGATCACTGTATTTTACGTACTTGGCATAAAGAGGTAACGAGAAAAAAATGGGGACACCTTGGTTACTTCATCTGCCCAAGCATCGAAACAAGGTATTTTCTACAAAATAGTTGTTGTGTCCATGACATGTTTGTGTGAGTTCATCTGGAGTCCTTGAGGTGGCAATGAAAACTTCCTAGGTCCTACCTACCTCTTCAAGAACATGAGGAAGAGGAATAAACTACAGTGACTTAGCTGGGCCAACAATACAAGACTTGACTCACAGAAAATGGTGTAGTTTTTGGCCTTCCCTTTTGCTTGTTGAAGAATGATGAAGTTCACAATATCAGCATCTGAACTATGACCAAGAGCCCTTGCGGAGAGGAACAGGCAATTTAATTCAGCTCAGATACTCCCAGTCAACCACAGGTGATAATAAAAGCTCCTGTGTCTTGATGCTGAGACAAAGGGAGCCAGGAGGAAGAAAAGTTTAGCTTGGATGGCATGGTGGGTGAAGGGGGACTCAGTCTCCGGTATGCAGGTCAATTAATTCCTCTGTACTTTTGTTCGTTTGACATAAACACCTAGAGAACAGAGATACAACTTTAAAAAAAAACAAGAGAGAAGGCAGATCAACAACAAGACAGTAGTGTTTTCTCCAGAATGGAGAACATGTTCCTCCTCGCTGCCACCATCAGTAATACTGAAAGTGAATGATTAGTGAAATGCAGCGATGACAATGCTGCTCCTCTCTATGTTTGTATGTACACTTCTCTTGCTTTAAATTTCACTTCATCTTCCCAAGCCTATATATAAAACATGTTGCAAAACAAATGCTTCTCATCTGGACAGTTAACAGTCTTGCTAAGCTTTTAGAGGGAACAGAATGCCATAGGGTACTTGCACATTTAAACACTTACACTTACACTTGCACATGTGAATCCTATCCAGAGGTGTCTAAGTCTACACCAGTACTGCAGTCTTGATCTCTTGGCTATTCAAATTCAGAAGATGCTGAAATGTATTGGGCTTGCCTTCCAGTCTGCTCAGCCAGGAAATGGCGTGTGCACAGGTCTCAGGTCAGCATGTTGCAGGCATGCAGATGGGGCATACACAAAAGCCCAGGAGCCACAGCCCAGACAAGGCATAGGCTAACTTTCCCTGGGCCTAGATATCAATTTCTAGATTTGAACTGTTTTTCAGACCTCCAGACATCAAGCACAGCAACACTGACATCCCTATTTCCTTTTGAGACTGCAGCCTTCAATAGCCCACACCCTCCTGAGATTTACAGAAGTACAAATAACATCCCAATTGTACAGATAGGGAAGTGAGGTACAAAACTAAGGCTGTTCTCTAAATCCTTCAGGCTTTTAACTTTCAGCTGTCATGCAGGAGCAAAACTGATAGATTGTTATATCCTAACCACAGTGACATGTTCTAGTCCCCTGTTCTTTTTTTTTTTTTTGTCCTATAGCATATCTTCTCAGGCATGAGAGATTGGTTTCAGCTCTTTTGGGGCCATTGACTTTGACTTAGGTTTATGAATACAAAGCAGCTTTCTGAAAGACTGTGTCTGAATACCCTCAAAACCTACAGAATATTCTGCTCTGGGCTGAGCACCTTCCAGCTGAGATGCAGATACAGCTTTCTACAGTGATCAGTGCACTTCATTTTAAAGCTGCTTGTGTAACTACTTGGATATGACAGAGCATAGTTTGCCATTTCTTATAAAATTAGTTTTTCACAATTAGTACCTCAATGCAAACAAAATGCTACAAACACAGAAATGCTCCAGCATTTTTATCATATTTGCCTATCGTACATACTCACTCCATACTAACTGCATTTTCCTATTACCTGGGATCTAAGTTTTTTCACAGGCAAAGAATAAGAGTTGCTGGAATGTAAACTGATTAGAAAAATTAATTCAAACCAAGTGAAGCATGAGAGAAATTAAATGAATTGGTCTTTGCTTCATAATGAAAGCCCACAGCTGATTGAGAAGAGTTAAAGGAGATGGGAGGGTAAAGGAGACTATAATATGCTTAACTTGGCAATTGTATAACCACGCAAGAGAAAATTTCTGCAGTGAAGATCATCACTGTGTGCAGCATGTGAGTGTAACAAACAAACAGTGAGTACGGAAAAGAAAGAGATTGCCATCTTATTTGGGCCATGTGGTTCTATAAAGCAGCTACTTACAGAGCTAGGTTTGAGTCATTCAGTTCTTTGCAAGATATAAATAAGGTACAAGTACTGGTATCAATAAGACCACTTGGCTGCCTTCCTACCTGTAATCTCCCAGAGTTAACACATGCATGTCTTGTGAAACATGCATGTCATGAAACACTGCTACTCACACCCTTAACTTCTGACAATTCATTTTCCTGAAGTCACCATTTATTTGCAGCAAGGGTTTAATATCAAAACTTAGCATTCTTACATCTGAAGTGGATTGGACTTTAGAAAACTCTTAATGTAAAATGTTGTATTTGTCACAAAACTGTTGGCTTAAGTACTGCACTTAATGCTGGTCTCTGTTGAAATGTCACAAAATAACAAGTTTGGATGTGCCCATGTAAAGCATTGATGGACTATTGTAAGGCCCAAAGTGTATCCTTACCTGCATTTCATCCACAAAAGAGATTAGTCTCTTCCAGATAAGAGTTGAGCATTTTTCCTGGCTTGATAGGTCTCTGGCTCAATCCTTACCTATAATCCAGAAAATTTTTCATACATTTATGAATCTCTACACTGTTTCAGGCAGCAGTTGATGTTTGAACTACTGGATATTATGTAAAACATATATAAAGTCCACTATCAAGTAAAAAAAGGCCATAAAATATAAATAGTCATTAGTAAAAAAGTTTAAGAATAGTATTGAAATAATTAGCACATTAGGATGTTATATGTGTGTTAGGATGGATAAAAACCTGGCTGGATGATCAGGCTCAGAGGGTGGTGGTGAATGGGTCATACTCAAGTGAAGGTTGGTAAAAATGAAGTATCAGAGGGGTCTGTACTGGTGTGATGGGTTAGCCTTGGCCTGCAGCCAGACACCCCCCCAGCCACTCCCTCACTCCTCCTCCTCAACAGAACAGGGCGAGTAAATAGGATGAAAAAGCTTGTGTGATCAAGGTAAAGACAGGAAGATTGCTTACCAGTTACCATCACAGGCAAAACAGACTTGACTTGGGGAAAAATGATTTAACTTATTGCCAATTAAAATAGATTGGGCAGTGAGAAACAAAACAAAACAAAAAAAAAACCCAACACCTTTCCTCCACCCACCCCCTTTTGCCCAGAGGGGTTGCCCAGAGAGGTTGCCCAGTCTACATGACAGAAGCTTTCAAGACTCAGTTGGATAAAACCCTAAGAAATCTGGTCCGACCTAAATGCTGAAGCTGCTTTATGTAGACTGGACTAGAGACCTCCCAAGGTCCTTTCCTGCCTGAATTATCCTATGATTCTTTCATCCTAATAATTTAGTAAATTAAAAAGAGAAGCATAAAGGAAATGTAATCATCTGACGGTTATGCTAGTATGACTCACACCACGAATGCACGCAGTGATAAGTCCCGTTCCCACTGACGTCAGTGGGAATCCTGCTTTTAGTTTAATTTCCAATAGTCTCTTACTCAGCATGAACATGAGGAAACACAAAATTTTGACTCCTGAAAAATGTAGAAATGGCAAAATACGTGGCAGAACAGACTAAGTACTAATAAAATATGTTCAGTCCAAAACATCTTTATGGTCTTATAAAAACCTTTTACATTATTTCAAAATGTAACATGATTTCCCAATTTAAGGAATGTACTTAAACTTTTATCCGAGTTGACAAAAACTTCGTCTTTTCTGAATAATATCTTGTCTTTTTTGAGCTGTACCTCTGAAGAATCAGATGTGTCTACCACTATCTTTGGAAGCAACATTGAAATCCTGTAACAGAAATGGTGGGTGAATACCAAATATTCTGCCTGTATATTCCTGCTACATTTTTTCCTGTGAATGAAATTCAATCACCCATTTTATTTTCTCCTCCTGTGAATAGTTTTAAGTTTAGAGATATTTTTAAGACAAATTCAGCTGTAGTACTTCCAGGTTGTTCTTAGATATGTCGCAATCTCTTGGAAGTTATTTGTTCCCTAATTCTTGGTCTGAATGTTGAAATCTTAAGTCAAGTATTGAAATGTGGATATAAACATTTACATACCAATACCCAAAGCCTTCCTTTTTCCTTATATGGTTCATCACAACTTGAACTGCATAGAAATTTTAAGAAACCAGATGTTTTATTCTCATGGACTTATTCAGTATAGTCCATAAGCTCTTCACTCTCTGTGCAGGGAGAGCTGGAAGTTGGTGACATTGCCAGATGTTACTTTGAAATTATGCAGCTTGTTCTATTCTTCAAACCTGCCCAGAGTGTGATCCATTTTAAGAGAGGAAATGGGGCTTTTATCCCTATTGCATGCCATTCACTGGCAATTGCCAGAGCCATCCTTCACCCCTGTAGGAATTGGAGTGCCGGAATACAGACAGTCCCACACTCCTGTTGCTTCACACCTGTGTTTGAATACCTGGTCATCTACAAGTGTCTCTTGGTCTGTCCTAGGAAGTCCACGCTCTCAACACCTGTAAGCAGTCAAATACAGTTTCGCTGTATAAAAGGATTATTTTTCAATAATGTATGCGTCATATTATTTATGATGTAGAAATCAGATTTAAATATGCCCTAAGATTTATGAATAAATGTTAAAGCCAGAATGTTGCTGAGGTGTTTTTATGACTGCAATACTCATTGTTCACATATTAAAGAAGATAACTACAATAAACAGGTTCAATGAACAATTTATTTCTCAAGGTGCAGATGTTCATTATGATTCATGTTGCTACACCCAGGAATTCTTGAAGCTATCAAATGTTCCATTCCTGTTCCATTTGTGAAGATGAAGATAATCTGCTTCAGAAAAAGTCAGCATTGTTTTTCAGCTTGTCTTGTTCTCTGACACAAAGAATACACTTTCCTAAAGGAAGGATTTCCATGTTTAAGAATCCAAGGAATGCATGGGGTTCTGACAGAATTATTATGTTTGCAACAGTGCATCTGTCTTAGAGAGATTAACAGCATGTGAGTTCTGTAACAAGGGAATCACAGAGTTTTGTGATAATATACACAATTTTTTCCTTTTGAATTCTCTGGTAGAAGATTCTCAATTTGTTTCACAGGAAGATGATTCTGATTATATCAAGACTCCTATGGATACCATGCATAACCTCCATTTATGGTAGACTGCATCACTTTTAAAAAACACTGATATTGTAAGCTATGTATGCTCTGCATTTGACAGGCCTGTTAGTCTTTGAAATTTGCTTTAACTGGTCTCACTTCAGGAGAATATATTAAGTATGAAATGGCACGTCTGGACAGAGTCAGAACACCTGGAAGGTACTTCCGAACAGCTGAAATAAATTTGAAGTTTTTGACAATCAGTGTCCAAATGAGATCTGAAATATGACTTATTTCATCCTTGTCACAGAAAATGTAAAGCTCACCTTAGTTTAGCCAGGATGACCAAGACGAACCTCTTCCCTGCTCCAGTTCTTCTTTCTGGAAACATTTTTTGTTCCTACTGGAAACCCTTTTGTTTAACTCTCTTTTTACTTGGCACTCTTCTTCATGTCTGATTGTCCTACTTTCCTGAAGGATGGAAGTAGCAACAGTCACTCTCCTGCAAAAGCTATCCTTAAGCTTTTCCTCTCCAGAACATTTGCAGCCATCTTGAGCCTACCGGGGGAAACTAATTTATAAAATAGTCTTTGGCTAAGAAACAACAAAGATAAAAAAGGTCTCTTTCCACAAAATTATGCTATAAAAAGACTGAAAAATAAAGCAGCAGTACCTCAACCAGACTGAAGGTCAGCTTTTCCTTTGCTGTTTGACTTTTCTGAATTCTGAATTCAATACACTGAATACAAACAGCAGTGTTGGATGCCTAACTATTTTCCACAAAGAACATATGCATTTTTATGTACATCTGAAAGAAACAGTATATGCTGGCTCAAACTAAATACAGTACTGCCAGCATTCCTTTTCCTCTGTGAGGCAAGCCATGTCCCTGGAAGCTCAGAAATGCCAATTTAGCAAAGGTCAGCATGATGCACATTTTTGGTATGCCCAGTGACCTTCTTGCTCATCACCAGTTAAGACACTAGTGTTTGTCATCATAAAAAGCCAAAAGATCAGTCTTAACAGAATGTAACAAACTTAAGACAGACCTTGACCTGAAAAAGATTTCTGCTTTTTCACTTTATCTGAAGAATATGAATGTGCAAAACCTATCAAAGTTAAAGATATTTCAACCAAATATTTGTTTTGGGTTTAAATCTAATTTCTTATATTTGTTACACAATTCTTTACAATTTCTTTTGGACGTACCCAACTAGTAATGTATTTAATACAGCCCTCCATCATGCTGTAACTAATTATTCTTTTTTCCTGGGAGTTTTCCTTTTTTCATTTGTTTCATCTTCCCTGTTGTGCACATGGCCAAAACATTCAAACCAGTCTCCTAAAGTCTGCTAAACATTCAGTGAGATGAGAATATCTGGTTAAGTATATGTGCTCTTTCAAATTGTCAGTGTTTACTTTCTTTGGAAACTGACACAGGAAGACCATAGACAGGAGTCCAACACCAGTCAGAATAAATAAAAAATAAATAAGTAGCCTTATAGAGTCTAGAAAATGGGTTGTAGGGGGTCTTCCAATCCTAGCCGCAGTTGCAACCAGAAGCGTTTATACCTTTGTCAGTCCTGATAGCAATTTGTTTACATTACTCTTCAGGACCCCTACAGCTGCAGATTTTCCCCAGTTTCTGAAGCTCTCCAAAGTGTACTTCTATTCCTTATGGTAAGAAATTATCCTGGTATTTAAACTGATTTTCCCTACTGAAGTTTATCTTATCCACTGTAGATGTAGGCATACAGTTCCATTTATCTTTCTCAAATTATATATATTTAAAAATTGTTATTAAATGCTTCCTCCTCTCCTTCATCTTTCACCCTTTCTATGTCCAGCTTTCTAGATGATTCTTTTTTTTTCCCTTGTTTTTCTCTACACCATCTCTAGTTGGTCTACACTGAAGTACACTGCAAGACCTGCTAAAAACTAGGCATAGCTGAGGCCTTACTAATGTTAACAAAGCAGAAGTTTATTTCATGCCTCTTGCAGGCTATACTACAAAATATCCTAGAACATCATTATGTGACATAGTTTAGTCATGTTCACATTGTGACCTACCCTAACTGCTAAATTTGCTGAAGAGCAGCTACTTAACTAATTGTTCCCCTGTTGTATTAGGATTATTTTTGCCTAAATTATTACCTTGTACTTGTCATACAGAATTGCAGCCCTAATAAAATTAGTTCTGTTCTTTTAGAGTCCTAATTTGGCTTTGCTTTTTAAGGGCATATTTGAGACTAAAGCAAGTATGATTCTGAGTTATTAATGAAGAATTGACTTCTATGACTGGATGAAAAGACCTCAATGATTGAAATATTGTGCTGGTTTTGGCTGGGATAGAGTTAATTTTCTTCATAGTAGCTAGTATGGGGCTATGCTTTGGATTTGTGATGAAAACAGTGTTGATAATACAGAGATGTTTTCGTTACTGCTGAGCAGGNCTGGTTTTTATACTGAGCATGATGTCACATGGTATAGAATACCCCATTGGCCAGCTGGGCCCACCAGCCCGGCCCTGCTCGGTGCCCAGCAACAGCCAAAGCTCAATGGGCCATTAACGCTCCTTTTATACCAAACCGAAACACAGCACATCACACCCCCAAGCTATGGGGAGGGAAGTTAACCCTGTCCCAGCCAGAACCAGGACAACTGTCTTTATCTCAACCACAAGTTTTCTCACTTTTAATCTGATTCTTTTCCCCATCCCAGCGGTGGGGGGAGTGTGTGAGAGGCTGGCGTTAAACCACGACAAATATTTGTTACCAAGGCTTGCAGTTTGAGGGGTTAATTAGATTTTAGCTTATCCAAAAACAAAAGAGTAATAACTTGCCCTGATTTGTATCTTTCTGCCTATAGTTAAGAAGCATTGGCCTACTCTTTCAAAGTTGGATGTTGCCCTTCTAAACCTTGCTATTGAGTATTCTATAATAAAATACTGTTGTGAGCTCACTGAAGTTTTATACTTAAATTCTGTTTATAATCTAAATCTAGGATAGACTTTTGTTAAGTGGTCTCTCATCTTGGACTTGCACCGGGACCTCTGACTACGACTAGCTGTTGTGTTTTCTTCTAAATGGAATTTAAAGTTAAACCATTGGAAGAATTATGATAGATGTGGATAATTGCTAAAAATTAACTGGAATAAAAAGTTTACTATCTTTTTTCCCCAAAAGACTCTATTTCAGATACATTTTAATGTTTAGGTAAACAAATGAGGAGGCATCTTTTTTTTCATAATTTTAATAAACAAATTTTTTTGATAGTTCACTAATTCATTCCCAATTTCTATGAGATTCCCAAATTGTTCTGTCATGGGAAATACCCAGATAAAACACTGTCTTGTAAAAGAGAAGCCTGTTTTCAGATGGTCTTTTTCTAGGGACTCCAATTTAAATTCAGTTCCTCCCCATGTTTTCTTTGGACTTACCATTTATACCAGCCTGAGTGCTACCTCCTCTGTGGAGGAGAGGTTCATGTTTGGGAGCTATCTTGAGAGGATAAGGAACGTCATCAATTCCTGTAGCTGCCAGACAAGACCAGCACACTTTCTGGTCAGCAATCTACCTGCTGGAGGTCTGATGAGACCATGTCATGTGTGATGAGAACATGAGTCACGTTCTCAGCTTTGAACCACTGTTTTCCCCTTGTTCACCGTTATCCTTGAGTATATCATCAAGATGCAAAGCTTACAGTGGAACAAGGAGGACAGCTAATGCACCAGAGCTGGTCTCTTGTTTCAAAAATTGACTGTGCGTGCACTACAATCTATTAAATTCAATAAGCATGAAAGTCTTCAGGGTCAGGTCCAATTTTGGATGACAGCACCATATATCTTGCTAGTGAAGGTTTTGTATAACATCATTATGATGAAGAGCTGCAGTTCATGTCTCCTGCACATCTGAGTGTGTACAACACGTTTTAGCTATTTAGTTCAAGCAGCTTTCTCAGAAAAGTATGGATAGAGGACTGTAAGCTGGCTGAATCCCAACATCACCAAGACCACGTAGAAGAAAGGCTAGGATGTTCAAGGAATACTTTAGCCTTGTGCACAAGCTCTTAAACCTTCAATTGTGGAGCTGCTTTCATTCCATTGCATCTGGAAAAAGAAATTTGAGGGAAATATTAGAGATAGAAAGCTTAAATAAGGCTAAATTCCAAAGATAACAGGTGCTATTTCAAAAAGTTGGCTTCTCAAGTGGTCCTCTTCCATGAGAATGTGAGTACAGTGTGTATGATCTCTTGCTGAATCTCAGGAAACTATGTGAGAGTTTACCAAAAATTCCATGAGAAAATCATCATTTTCCCCCACTCTTTTTTAAAAGCAGGTTCTAATGGAAACACACAGAAGTGCAAAATATAGTATGTTCACTGTTCATGAGTTGTAACAAAAATATTTAATTGTGTTCTATTTTAACTCAGCATCCTTAACTGTACATTAAGCCCATGGATTACTACATTATGCACCTGTGCCATGTTTTGGCTGCAGAAGGGAATACAATCTTTTCAATTAACTGCTGTGGGAACAATGCTTGTTTTTTCCTAATCCTTTTAATGTTTAAATGTTGCATTTATTATTTATTTTAAATAAAATTTTGTCCATTTTTTCCAGTCTAGGAAGATTAATGTGGAATTTCATGTGAAAATGCACATTTGTCTGCTGCCTAGAATAGAAGTATTAAAGTTACATTTTATAAAGATATCCTTACACCTTCCTCCAAATTCAAACTCAGAAGGAACATCTCTTAATGAACTTGAATAACATGTTACTGGGTTTCTTTTTTGTTTTATTTTATTACAGAAACATGGAAAAATGTCTTGAAAAACTATTTTTATTTACTTCCAAATTAGTAACCTCTTTCAGAATAATGTGCAGTGTTGTACATAATACCATGTTTTTTAAAGAATAATATTGAGTGATTTATTGCTATCATCCTTATATTCTCACACACTTTGTTTTTGTCAGCTACAAATGAAACATTATTCAGCAATGTGATATCCTAAGACCTGTGACTTAGGATATGGATCCCTGTTCCAGTCTTTCTCCATTAATCTTCTCTAGTAAAAAGCTAAACTTTGGTGAGGTCAATATGTCCCACCACAAAATACTGAAAAGTGGTAATAACCACTAGCTCCTAGAAATGATATGGAGTTCAAAATCTTAAAGGTTCTTCATTACAACTTATCTTGATCAAGCCTGGGTTTCTTTGTTCTGGTTTTATTATTTGTTCATTTGTTCACAGAATAAAAATGCTTACATAGACCTCTAAGACAACTTAGAATCTAACCTAATATACTTGATATTTCCTTTGCTGTTAAATACTTGCTTACGATTCTCATGCATACTACAACAAAGAAAAAATAAATCAGTTGCAATAAGAGAATCTTGTTTCCAGATTCTAACAAGGACCAGCAAAGGGAACTGCAAAAACATATGGCCATAAGGTGACTCCAACAAAAGTTAGTCTGTGTGCAGTTTATGTGAAATTCATCAGGAACTGGACACAGAGGCAGTAGCAGCAGCAGCTGACTGTGCTCTGTCCTAGCTAGTCTGAACCGCACAGAAAAGCTCAGTTCCAGTTTGTCTTGCAGAATCCGACGTCTCATGTTCTCTGGAATGAAAGAAATCAATAGAGGGGTCTCGTCTGCAGTTGGTAAGAGCATTCCTTTCACCAAATAATGAGTAAGAGCGGAGGAGATTCTCTTTCCAAAAGGAACATATTTGCCTTTTCCAGAAAATACCTCGTGAGATTCATAATGTGATCTTTTTTTGTATGAAAGACCAATCTGTGAAACAAATGAGTTCTGCTTATTTAACCGAAAATTAACTAAGACCCTAAAAAAGAAGCAGCAGAAACAAAATCTCCATTTTTGGGGCAAGGGGTAGGGGGAAAAGGCTGCTCACTTTCCCGTCTCTTGCTCTGGTGTGTGGCAAACTATCAACTGCTAAGTGCCGAACAACTGAAAACATGTGTACAGATTGGGAAAGAACCTGGGAGTATCCTGAAGAGGTTTTCAACACATGCTCATGGTGTTGACTCCATCACATGCACAAGCTTGTAAAAGTGGAACCATATAAAAGAGAAAATACAATTACAGCTGATGCTGCCTGAGCCTAGTGGAGAGCCAAGATGATGTTTCAGATGGTTTGTTTATCTCCACCTAATAGGGCTACAAGCCTCTGACATTTCAACAGGTGTTTTCCACCATGACAGGGATGAGTTAGTGGGCATTCCATGTGCATGTGGTTTTTCAGCATGACACTCTTGTCTCGCATCTATTTCAGGGTAGCATTTTGTTCATGTGCACACAAAACATTCTACTAGGTACTGGTTAAATGGGAATTGTTCATAAGCATGCAGGAAAGGGAAAAAAATAGACACCAAGGTATAAAATTCTGATTTTCAGTCTAAGCACATGTCAAAGTTGGACTAGCTACTGGGAGTCTTATTAAAAATTGGAGTGAGATGAAACTCCTGTAAACAGTGTATGTACTTCCTTTATGTTTCAAGGCCTATGAAGAGAAGATGTTAGTGCAGGTCTTTCCACTCACTACAAGGCCTTTTGAGAATTCCTCTTTCTATATAGCCAATTTACTATGCTTGTACATATTAAAAGGTTGGAAATTTCTATTGCTTGCCAGACAAAACTTTTGGAGAAGGTACTGGAAATTAGTTTGGAAGGTATTATGTGGCCTGGAAATAATTACAGATTTTAATTGCCAGGTATATATATATTTTTTAAAAAAGGAAAATAGGAATAAAAGACCTACCTCTCATAACTACACATGGTTCATTAATAAAAGAACAGTTGTTTCAGGGGGTTATTTACAACACCTTTCTTTAGGCATCTAACAGATCCCTAGGTTAAGAGATGGGGCTCCCTCTATGGTCAACACTGAGAAATATACCTCTGCAAAGATGACTGCTAGAATCAATTATTTATAACCTAACTTTACTTGCTCTGATTTGCCCTGTTCAGGCACTGGTCTTTCTCCACTGACAATAGAGATAGCTGGTTTTCAGTCTCTAACAACAATTTCTTCCCCACCTATATTGGACTGTAACAAAAAGCAGTATTGTCAGGAACAGGATATCAATTACGTGACGGCCATGACATATTTTAAAGTAATGCCTCTATGAGGCATTAAATAAATAGACCAGCTTGTATTTTTACCCTTTTTTTCCTTGTCCTCCAAGATAGTGCCCTCCTCCATATATAGAGGCCCTGTAGAGAAAGCAGGGAAGCAGGGAAGAATCAAACATGCTCCATATTTTGTTTCTTTTGCATGAATTTGGGTATTTGAAAAACAATTCACGCTTGACAGTGTTTCCAGATATTTTCTGACTCATATTAATAACACTTCTTTTTGCAATTTAATAGTATTTCCTGTGGAAATTACAGAAAACAAAAGTCTAAAAATCCAACTTCACATTAAGTAGTCCAATGAACAACAATTTTGATGGTGGAAGCAAGTAAAGAATGATTTCCAATTGTGAAAAGAAAAAAGTACCATTAAGAAGTCCCAGCAAGATCCACTGCCATAGATGGTGGACAGCGGCTGTACTACACAAGTCCTGGGCTACTTGAGTCAAGGTCCTATTTCAGCTTTGCATTCAGAAATGTAGTTATAATGTTCGTTACAGAGCACTGAAATGACCTTGCAAGTTATTTGTGATATTACTTAAGCATAGACCTGAAAAACAGATTTTCTAATCTGCTAAAATTATGAGCTGAGAGTTGTATTGTGCTTGCAGGAAAGGACATAGACATCACCTTTGTGTGCCCCATTTTTATTAAGGGAATCATAAAGCACCTTGATACATTGTGCTGATGGCACCCTAATGCCTAGATTGATTATGGAAATTGGACTTTAAACCACTAAGGTAAAAATGGAGGTTACATTTTCTAAAGCATATATCTATAATTTCAAGAAATTAAGCAAGCTGCATTTCAGCATGATCTCATAGATCTTTCTGTCCCTATTCACTCTTCCTGATCCAGATTCTGACCTGTTTAAGCCTTGATTTATATCTAATTTTACAAATAACTCAATGAATTCTGTAAAGGACTTCAGGTAGATTTAAAAGCAATAAAGCAAAAAAAGCAATAAAGATGACAAAATGTGACCCTGTAGTTTGTAAAACTATTCTGTCATGAAAACAACTGTTTCTCCTAGTAAGATGTGAGGGTATAAAAGCAATTGCTACAAATCCTCTTTTTCACCATATTGTCTTATGTCAGATTATTTAATTATTATACTCAGAACAACTAAAACTACAAACACCAAATATGAATTCAAAGTTGTTAGGTACAGTCTGCTGAATTGGGAGGATTTAGTATATAAATATAGCATTTCTATTACATTTGACTATCCCTGTTGAGGAAAGGAAAGGAAAGGAAAGAAAAAAACAGCTGAAACATTGCAAGGCGATCTTTATTTGGAACCAACATGGGTTACATAGCAGAGAAAAAATGTGTACAGACACCAGAGGTCAGTGAAACCTATCTTGTCAGCAGGGATTGAGCCGAAGAGTAGGACAAAGGTGCAACTTTAACCAGCATCTGAAATTCATTATATTTCTAAATGTAAATTCCAACACACATGGGGAATTTGAGCACTGAGTCTGTATGATATTCCGTACGTACACACACCCCCTAAAGCAATCTATTTTTGAATGCTTTCTTTGCTTTATTTTGACCTTTTCCATCACAATTATGTTCATTTGAACTAAATATGTGTTACATAGGAATTAACAACATATCCTCTAATAAAACTGTCAAGAAACACAGTGTTACATCTCAGCCTGAACTGCAAACACCATTAAAAGAAGAAAGTGGAACACAGGATGTATATTTTTGTTGTTATGTATAGGAGGTGATTTACAAATTTTGTAGCGTTCCTTTTCACACAGCTATGTTTCATGGAGAATTATACCCCATCTGGTTAAAAATGACCACAAAGTAGATCAAAGTCACAGAGAGATCAGGGCTGGAATGTCACCCTGGATCAGAATAGTGAAGAATAGGTTTTCTAAGGTATTATGCAAAGTTCTTAATTCCCTGTTCTTTCTTCTCCAGCTGTCATCCCCCTTTTTACTGGATTTTTTCCCTCTATTTCTTTCCCACTCCTCTTTTTACAAGTTTTCTTATGGGAAAAACAAATCAAAGAGCTTTTAATTTGAATCTAGCTTTAAAAGCTCCAAAGTCTAAGTGAATCTGAGATCAGATAAAGTTAATAAAACCCAGCTCTAACGGGAATCATTTACGATAGTCCCCATTTAAGTTCCTCCATGGTTTCCTGCTTAGGAATACAGCTGTCATCTTTCATCTTCTCTTTTTATCTAGGCTGTTCTTTCACTTATCTTTAGATGATGCAAATCATGTAGCTCCACTGAAAGCAACTCAATTGTACTAATTTAGAACAGCTGAGATATTTTTCTGTCCTCTGCTCTGTACTTATTTGGCAATAAGAAGTCTTTAGGTAATCACTTTACATTTTTGGTGCTTAGACATTTGCTCCATACTAATTTTGCCAAATTGATTTTATTTTTCATTCAAGATTGCTTTAACTTTCCTACAGTTCAAAGATACACTCCTTTTCCTCTTCTGCTTTTCTCTGCTGAACATTTTCTTTTGGAACATCCTGTAACTCTATAACGCAGCCTCTTCCTTTGGGAGGAACCAGGCCTCTGTAATAGTTATTATGTCCTAACTTTCATTTGTCATGCTTGTGTCCACCATTGAGCTGCTTCCTCTGTTTGCACTTAGTTAGAAGCACTTAATTTATTTTCCAGTTTCCTCAAAAATAATCATGATCGAGTATTTATGATATTCCTTGTTTTAACTCTGAATTCCTTTATGTATTCTCTATAAATGCAATATTATAAACATTTATTCAAAACAGCTATCTCCATTTATCTCCATGTTAAAACACAATTGTTTTCCTCTCTCATCACCAGAAAGAATTAGTTCTGACTTAATTTGTTAAATTTTCTTTATCATTCTTCTTTTCTCTCATTCCCACATGTGTAAGCAGGCATATTAGGTTCATTATCTGCTGCTTTGCTCAATCATAATACTCTTACTCTCAAAATGTTGTTATGGGCAAAACAGAACATACCATATAGAAGCAGATATGGAATTATTACTAGTCTAACTCATTCTTTAACAGTCAGATAATCAAAATTCTTAGCTAATACAAAAAACCTTTTAATAATGCAGTTTAACTTGTTGCACAAAACCATGCCACCATCTACCCCTTTCTTGTGGTATTACGTTCAACCTTCCAGTATCCGTCTGGGTGCTAATGTTGACAATTTCTGTCTTCCTCAGAAAAAAGAGGTGTGGTGCTTACAATAAGTTGTCAAAATCCCAAAGTCTTCACCAGGAGGAGTGTAATATTTGTAATGAGGGCTTCTTTCTTCTCAGGAGGTGCACGATGTCAGTAGTGATGCTGTTTTCCTCCTTTTTCTTAGGATTCACTTCTGTTTATTTTTTTAACTTTTTAAAGACAGTCTGCTCACATGTTTTTTCTTTTTATTGGTTCCCAATTATACAGTTCTTCTGTTTCTTATCCCTAACATCTCTATCTCTTTTCTTTTTCTGACTCATAAGGTTGCACTCCTGCAGTGGCTATTGATTGACAAGTCTGATTTGTGTTTACAGTCTGGGAGATCTGGTACCATCTTGAGCTTGTGCTTTTCTGCACTGCATTTTATTCTAGTCATATAAAGTTCATTCCGTACAGAATAACTACCTGTCATTAGTGTAAACAGAAATTAAACTGCAACAACCTTGGATGTTGGTTACCTGATTGCTAGACAGTTCCTGCCACAATTGAAACAAGTTAACATCAGCTCAGGCCAAGAAAAGCCCAGGTAAATCCAGAGACCTGTATTGTTGGGCTAGTACAAAAGCCAGAGTAAGGACACTGAATTTTGACTTCTTGGGAAAAATCATTGTTTATAAAGAATCAGCAATTTTATTCAGCAATTACCTGAAATTGCAAACCAAAATTAATACTTCTACAGTTGATAGCACAACCTAATGAAAGCAAGCCACACTCAAAAATTAAATAAATGCTGCTTCTTTGCATCACCATTGTACAGGAACTGCTTCGACCGTGTTCCCACTGAGGAACAAAACTACATGCGCGAAAGCACCTTCGGGATAGAATGGCTTAGAAGATGGAAAAAAAAATGCAGTACTTTCCCCTTATAAAACCAGAATTTATGAGGAAAGAGATGCCAGGAAAATGGCTCATGAAACCAGAAAGTCTTGAAAAGGGTACTAAGGACTTGAATAGCTCCAGTATGTTTGGTATACTGGCAGCAAAATGCCTTTTCCACCAGAACTTCTGCCACAGATCACCACACTTCTTAAGAAATACGGGCCGCTTGAAGCCACATGAAAGCAGATTTGAATTCCAGTGGAGAACTTCAAGCAGCAGAGAACAAATGAAGCAACCATAAATTATTATTATCTTATGTGAAAGGGTAGGAAGTATAGGTCAAGAGCACTACTTTCTTCTCTGCTATAATGATCACAAATCAGTTTCCTGGCACTACTTGATGAAGAATTGTAATTCCACTCTTCAGAAATGGTTGTCCTGGTCCACAACCAATTACCACACTCACTCCAAGTGAGATATATACTGGTGACTCTTTCTGCACCTTATAAAATTGAGCCAGGACATTCTGAAAGTTCTGTAAGATATCAGATCCATATCTTCCTTTGATGACACAAAGTTACCCAGAAACTACAAGTAACCTTAAAATAAAAATGCTGTGTTAAAGGAAAGCATCTTCACATCTTCAAAAATCTATTAAGGGAATCAAAATTTAGCTGCTGAAGCAGTGAAGCTTACTAAATTTTTCTCACTGTTTGTTTCTCATTCCCTCCAGGGCTATTAGCAGCAAAAAGAAAGTCTCATTTCAAAGTGGCTAGTGCCACTTTGGCTGCACTAGCATTCTTGATCTGAAATCTACACGAAGCCTATAGAAAAACAATGGCAGTTGGAACATTGGAATTAGATTTTGTGTTTATACTACTATATAGAAGGTTTGGTTTCAACTTCAGGAAAACAGCTACCCAATTAAGGATGATATATCCATACATCAGCTGAAATGGGTTTTAATGTCTGGGACTGACAGTTTCCTAACAGAAACCCACAGTAGACAGGGTGGAAAAATACTTTCCGGCTGGTCACTCTGTAGTGTTACTGCCATGGGACTACAAAAGGGGTAAGGAAAAGGGGTCAAATAGCTCCAGGTTTCACCTGCTGCTGCTGTCTAGGTAAAGAGGTAGCAACTCCAAGATGGGGGAGTAAAGGGAGAACAGCAGCAGATGGAAAGAGGATAATGTTACCTCCCTTGTTTTAGGTCGATTTGTCTGGTCATCTTTAACTTGGTGCAGAGACTCTGTAAGCAGGATATATGCAACTTGAAAGTGAAAAGCAATTTTTAAGTGATTAACATGCAAAAAATATTTAGGATTTGATGTGCTGTTAGACTAAGCATCCATGTGCTCAGCACCCCAATACAGCACCCAGAAAGTCTTTGCTGGCTAGGCAGGAGGGGAAGGTTGGCCCTTGCGGCTTCTGGGGACAAGTTCTCAGTCCTGTTGAGTTGCCATTGTCCCCCAGCTCCATCAACACTGGTGACTCTGATAACTTGATCCAAAGCTTCCTAACCAACCTCAAGCAGACTCCCTTATTTTTTCCATTAGTGTTCTATACCTTTCCAAAGTGGTATTTCTCCTCTTGAACCCTTGAGCTACTGATGATCCCAACTCAACAATCCCACCTCTTCCTCTACCCACCTCTACAGACCCTCTGACAGCTCTTTCTTATGACTGAGGAATTTATTCTGCATTCTGAGACCAGGTGACACTACTGGGGCTTGTTGGTGCCTGGGATCCTGGGCTGGCAAAGGGGGAAGGTTGGACTAGGGCTTATGGAGACACTTACACTAAGGAGAGATAAAGGTGCAAGAACAGAATGTATACTGAGCCTCAAATATTTCTTGCCAGGTCTATGTGGATTCAGTGAGAATTGGAACATGTCATGCTCAAAAGCAAATAAAAAGAAGTAAATCAAAAAGTAAATCAATTGATTCTGCCCAGAAGTCTTCATTAAGTGCTTCACCTTACACTGAAAGAGATTAGGTAGGTTGCAGCCAAGCTGTACACACTGGCATTATTATTAGTTGTAGCACTTCACAGGTATTTATAAACTTTTGTATTTTGTATAATTTTATCTTCATGAGTAAAGACGTAAATGAAAAGGTTCATTACAGTCATCTCTGTTTAGCATATATACACTTTAAATATAGCACAGTTTTAAAAAGTTTAGTACAGCAGGCAGAAAGTAATGGTGATCATTTATTTAGTTCAGAAAGTTTTGAGTACCTGATTGAGTACCTGATTGTGACCTGCATGTTGCCTGACAGAGAACAAGCCTGTCCAGCTACATGTTGAAAATAGTTTGACTAATGTGTCTTTTCTTTTTAGGCTCAAATAACTGGAGGTTTTTTTGAGAGAGTCATGTTCTCTCTCTTTTTTTTTCCCCTTTCCAAAATTATTTGACAAGAAATGTCTGAACATATTTCAATTCATGTATTATATTCACAAGATGTTTATCCGTATATGTATGCTTTTAGGTAGTTACAGTACAGGGATACCTTAGATTTGAACAGCTTTAGGTAGTCATTTACTGTTAGCCCTAGCTCTGTGATACATGGCATAGTTTCTGATTGACAGAAGGCTGTTGAAGGATGGGTAATCTAGAGACTCATGCAAAGTTCAAACTTCTTGTGAAAAGGAAGAAGTGAGAGGATTTTTTTCATTCTGTGAAAGTCTTTCTGTTCATAAGAGTCAAAGTGAGAATTTAAATTTTTTGTTCATTACCTTTCACATGAGAAAGAAATTACCCTTTATCACATATATGCGTATGCTACACCAGAAAACACCTAGACTTATTAATTGAAGGACCATGACATCCATGAGGCTGTAGAATTCTAAGCACCATTTACATTTAATTTTATGTTGCTGTATCCCAGCAAGCACATGTGCCTGTAGGGAAATTCAGTCCCTTTGCAGAGCCATACATAGCTTTTTCAGTGTCATATTTAATTGTGCAGTACCTTAAATCCCTTTGAATTAATTTACTTCCATTTTGGCATACCAGTGTGGACACTGGTGTCTATCTTTCTCTACCATCTCATCTACGAAAAGGAGAGAGTACCAATTTCCTCCAGTTCTCTCCCTGACAGCATTTTGAAGTAAGAAAAGAATAAGTACCTCATAAGAAAATTGTTCTCATTCCCGTGATCATTGCAATCACTTTAATTAAAGAAACATGCTCTCTAAAAATACCTTTGAACAGTACTTAATTCTTTATTTGCTGAACAAAACAAAATTGTTTCTAACTGAGTCCCAGACCCAAAGAATTAAGCCCATATTATTTCTGTTTATAAATCATTAGTCATAACTATTCTCAGCCAGTAAATCTCCTGATGTTAAGAGGCAGAAACATGCACACATTAGTCTGCTCCAGCTACTGCTGCTCTCTATTGGCTCAACAGCTGCTGACTACTGAATACTCAATTTTATTGCAAAATTTGAAATGCTTTATATTGGAAAGCTAATAAAGGATTACATATATGTAATTTTTCTCACTATGTTGAAATTCAGTGTCAGAAGTAGTATCTCTTCTTTCCTCAGTAGTTTTCTAACTTATCTTCCCTCTCTTCACACATTTCACAACAAAACAGTGCTTCATTAAAAATTCTTTAAAATTACAGAAATATTGATGGTACAGTTATAAAATTTTAAACATATTATTTTCCAGATAAATCCAAGATTTTTTCAATCAGTGATAATTCAGTGACATCACAAGTTTGTAATTATATGGTAACTTTTCCAGAACATTTATGATCCCCTCTTAATTTCTCTGCAGTTGCTAGCTCAACATCGCATGATAGTTTGCTTTACTCCTTACAGAATTAAGTTCCTTGCTTTCAATCTTGCTTGCTCTGAGCTTTATTATTCTCTCCAGGGTAGCACTAAGAAAGGTTTGGTCCTGGTCAGTTGAATGAACTGTTAAAATCACAGCCAATTCCCATATCACCTGTTAAAATTCCACTTCCAATCTGCTCTGCTTGCTGCTGCTGCTGTTTCCTCTCTTGTAGGCCACGCTAGGTATTCTTAGCTGAGAAGGCAGTGCCGCTTGAGAAGTTCACAGCCTTAAGGGGTGGGAAGAAGAGATTCATCCCTGCCAGCATCCACAGCACCTTCTACCTGTTTTCCATGCCACCGTTGCCGCCCACCTTTAGAAATAGCTGGTGCCCAGATAACAGTGTGTGTCTGACATTCACATGCAACTCTTTCTATTGCTGATTTGCCTAGTAAATATAAGCACACATAAAACTTGTAGGTAAGTTTTTGGACTGTGAACCATTTTCATTACCGTGCTTATTCTATATAGTAAAACTCAAATAATATTAATTAATTTTCATTCTAGAAATCTGCAAAACCCTATTAACTCTCAGTTAAGGAGGACTGGAAATAGACAGCTGTTGTTTCACGTGGATGTAGGTAGGTAACATGGCTCCCACCCACATGCTGTGTCGGAGGCAGGGACTACTACCAACAAGTAAGGGGAAGAGTCTGGGAGTTAGAATAAACACCTGTATTCACATTTTTGTGGCCAAGGCATTTCTGGATGTTAATTTTTAATGTAAGTATAATATTACTCATCTTTCCTACCTCCATAAATTGCAATCCTTACATAATCAGTATGTGTAAAGGTGCTTCGAATTACTCAAACAGAATTCACTACATTCTATTATATTCTGTTAGTACTTTGTAGTCGAGTTTTATTGCTACAATTATTTCTTCATCTCTGTTTCCAAGTATGGTAACCAAAAATGGCATACTTCTCCTCTAAGTCACTTCTGTCACTCATGAGGTCTCTTGGATCTGTGTATTTAAATAGTTCAAATAGGGAAAAACAGTAATGTTTTGACATTTTGGTTTTTTGAATGTGCTTTCGTATTAACCAGTAGCAGAAAGCTTCCTGTGTTAGGCAATAAAGCAAAGCATTTTTTTCCATAAGTGGAATGTCATGTATTATCAAACTGAGTTCTCCCTGTTTCTAATAGTTTTCCCATGTGTTTATTTAAAGGGTCTTACTGAATCACAGCTCGAATATTTTGATCCCAATTTATTTTGAGCCTTTTATTAGATTTGGGTGAGCTGTAAACTTGAATCATTGTTATTATTTATTAGTATGCTGCTCCAGTGGTATGTATGTGGAATAGAATATTAAATATTTAAATTGTTTAGATGACATTTACCAGAATAATCATCACAATTTAGTTAGTAAAGAATCTATTTTGTGATATTTTGCTTATGAAAACACAGAATAAATCTCTCAGAAGCAGAAGTCTGACATTTATTATCATTCTTTGTTTATATTCTGTAATTTAACATTTGGATGTCTTCTCCATAGATGTATGGAAGAGTTGCATTAAAATCCATACTCAGGCTACATTTTACACAAATACAGCTGAAGACATAACATTTAAACTCTGTACAATTTAGGTAGGGTTTAGTTGCTCACCATGTAAACAGTGTTATACAACACGCTCAGGATTTATTTCCCAGACTTTGATGTTTTATAACGCAGATGTTTTTTCAAAATGCTATTGTCTCTGTGTGTTTTCCCATAAATTCTTATTAATCCTCAACTCAAACCAGAAAAGCTTTACTTTTTTTTGTACAGTTAAGAGTTACTGTGTAATGAAGTTTCTAATCACATTTATCCATTGTTGACCAGTACAGTATTGCCCCAATTCCAGAACATATTTGGATGGGTTATCTCCTAGTTTGGACACACATTTTGGAGACTGCTCCCTCGAGTAGTATTTATATTTATATTTTGTATTTATATTTTGCACAGTTTTATTATAGCTTTGGATAAAAATGGAGAAAACCTTCACAAAACACACAAGCAGTTACAGATCTGTGACAAAACTTGCAGGGATCCTTGCAAAACTACTACATCTATAGGGTTTTTCAACCTTAATAAAGTTAAAATAAATTGGAAATGAGTGAGAAATTAAAAGACAGCAAATGTGATACCTGTATTTACAGAGAACAGCATAGACATACACTGTAATTCTGTGTCCTACTTAAAGGAAGGACATGTCTCAGCTGTATTCTAGATTGTGAGTTATCTTCAAAGGTCACCTCTCTTTTTCAGTTTATTTGAAATCTTTTTTACTAAGGTCTCTTTTCCCTTTGTTGAAGATACAAGTGTTCAGTTCTTCAGTAAAAACATGAGTTAAGTATCAGAGAGCATATTCATGAAGGCTAATCTCTTCCCCAGCTTCTTTAGGCAAAAAGGGAGAGAGGAAGAGACAGAGAGACAGACAGACAGATTCTCCTTTGGAGAATGACTCAAGAGAGGAGCTTAATTTAGATTGGTCTCTGTGTTTAAAATTAGCCATTGTGAATAAGCCTTGTTTATCCATCCCTACTAGTTCTGAGATGATAATATTGACGATCTTTAAAGGTCCCTCTAGATGGTCTTTAAAGGTCCCTTCCAACCCAAACCATTCAATGATTCTATTAAAAAATAAAAACAACCACTCTAAAAAAAGAGAACCAAATACTAGCCCAAAAGGGGCATATTGAACTGTGTACTTAATACAAACATGGATGGAGGAAATAAACATGCACAATGCAATAATTTCTTACAAAATGAGAATTCAGCCTCATCTGTGATTTCTCTTTTAAAGACATTAGTCCTGATCATCCTTTGGAAGGTTCGTAATCTCTGAAGCATTCAGTCAGATTGATCTACTCTATTAGCTAAAGATATATAGGTTTTCTGTAATCCCTATGGATTCATGGAGCTAAAAACCTGCCTTACTGTTTGTTCAGTTTACAGCAGTACATCTGCTTATTACTATGTGACATAAATTGTTTTTTATAGAGTAGTGACACTAATTAATCCAATATGTTTAGAAAGGAATTGAATTTCCCCATTAGCATGAATATCTAGGAAATATTATTTCTGTAGTTAAGGCTTTACAAAGTGATAAATTTATGAAATTCAACAAATAAACCTACAAATAGAAAGAACCGTTCACTGGATTAGTCAACTGCTTGTTGTTCAATAATCATGAAGAGATCGTTTATTTTAGTATCCTTAGCCAGTGAGAGGATTACATGTCTTTATTTTCCTTTCTTTTAATTTCCCATGTAGGTAATACACTGCTAACTTGCCCATTAGCAATAATAATTGTTACATTATAAAATACTAATTGGTGATCGTAGAATAAAAAGAAGTCTTTGATCATTTACCTTTACTTCTTGCTGACTTTCATCCACTTTCTTCAACAGTTATGCAACTCAACCTTGTGATTCTACTTTATGAAGTTGTTTCTTCATACTAGTAACTTAGTAGAAGCACAACTGGACAGATAATGCTTATCATCCATTACTTTCCTTTGATTTTCGAGGATAAGCATTTGACCCTTTCCAATACCTTTAGGATGAATCCTGTTTCAGGCTTGATACATTGTCCATTGCTTTACTGGGAGAACTACGTACCCATGAGGGAACACCTTTGCTCAGCAACTGCACTATTAAAACCTCTCTGGACACCTGAGCAACCTGGCTATATCGCAGAACATGTACCATGCAGTGACGGTTCTCACCTGACACCTCATCTGAACATCACCAACTATTTTCTAAAGAAGCAAAACATTAGGCTAGAAATCCAAGTGCTTCTAGCATGTGTCACTCCCTGAAATAAATTAAGGAAAATTATTCTGTGTAGTGGATTGCTCCATAATTGTCTACTTCAGGTTTCCTATGTTTTCTTCTGATACACTTAGTACCACCGACTGCTCAGGGGTTCGGACATAAGGGTGTAATGGATATTTATTTTAACCTGATACTCTTGTTCCAGTGAAAATGCAGTCCATGAGGATTTTCTGTACTGTCATAGCTCAGAATCCTGATGCGCTGAGGTGAGGTTATAACTTTGCTAAAGCGATCATCACAAAGATGTGTCTCATGAGAGAAGTTAGCTTCAAAGAGGTGTTTGCTGGAAGCCATAGCAGGCAATGATCAGCTAGCAGAAGGGAACATAAAATTGTAAGTAGGGACAGAGTCTTGCAACAGGGTAGTGCTGTCACAGTCAATAGGGCTTTACGGAGTTCTTGCAACACACAACAGGGACAAAGGGCATAGCCAGGGAGATAAAGGGTAAAAAGAAATCAGCTTTAAAAGAGAAAGAAAAAAGGGGAAATCCTTTGGAAATCCGTTGGCCAAACCCAGCATAGACAGATGTGTCATCAGGCAAGAAAATATTAAAAATTATCTCGGTATGTTTTCCTTTTTTTAAGGAAGATTTCATAAAACATAAAAAATAGCTATTTTACACAATGCTTCACAGAGAGACTGAGCTCAGGTCAGCCCTTTTTCTCTTGCATGCCGTCGTTTGATAATCATCTGCTACAAATGCTTCACAGCATATGGTATTCCCAAAAATGATGTTTCAGATCCAATAAAGAAAGCCACTTGCTGTTCCTGAAATGTCATTCCAGACAAAGCAACTCCAACTCAGTAGTTCATAAGGCATCAAAGGCTGCTTATTTGCAAACAATCACTGGGAGTTAGTAATCCTTATGCTTGCAATCCTTATGCAAGTTGAACTGATATTATCCCAGTTTGCAAAAAGACTGCACTGAGATGATCTTGAGGGCAATGTAACTTTCTTTACTAGGAATGTCGGCGGACAGGTGGACAGGCAGGTGTTGGGACTAGTCACTTTAATGCTTTAATTCCTGTTCTGACACCTCTGGAATTCTCAAGGAACCAAATATTTTTTTGGCTGGAGGGACATTAGGAGCCCATTCTAATTTTATATTTCAAATGTGAGATGTCTGTCTTTTTTTCCATGTACAGAAGATTGAACAGATCCCTCAGACTTTCTGTTGCATTTAGAGAAAAGACTGTAACACTTGCTCATATTGTGAAGTCCAGTGATTACTAAATGCTGAGCTAAGCTTTACACTTCCTGCAAGGCATTCCTTTCCAGTATGCACCCTCATCTTCACTGTACTTATTTTTTCAGGAAAGGGGATCTTCCCACTTGCTTTCTTTAGAAATCTAGTTTTGACAATGTTAGAGGCTGTTTTAAAGCTAGAACAGATTGTTCCATGTTTATCTTATGTTTAAATAACCTTGTTTTTCAAAACAACAGCCCAGTCAGATTATTATCCTCCAGTGACTTGTATTCCCTTTGAAGCAGCTATTTTTTGATGAAGTCACTACTGAGTCAGAAACACAAACTCCTGTTTTCTGTAATATATGTGATTTTTCAAACAATGTTTCATATTAGAAAATTTTATGTAGTCTACAAACATAGAAGAAGGGAGGTGTGGGATTTTCAGAAGCCACCTAGAGCATCTGGATGCCAAGTTTCCATTAATTTGAATGGAAATTTGGCACCCTGACCCTTCAGGCAAGTTTGAACATTTTCTCTTTAAAATACACACTGCAGACAACTTGCAAATGTTTTTCAGTAGAATTTTTTAGAGTTATTTTTCATAAAACACAATAATTTTATTATTTCTCACTTTACTGATGCCATTTAGAAAGCAGAACATATATTTGTTCAGACTGCAAAGATAAAATCACACGAAGAAGCATATTTACTGGAAATTATTAAGTTCATAAGACTTTAAAAAATATGAATGTTTCCTAGAGACACTTTCCTTGCCTTGGAAGTGTCTCTAGTCTTAGAGCAGAAGATGACAGGCATGTAAGAGCACTCCAGGCTGTCATCACTGTCCTCTCATCCACATGTTTCCACATGGCCCATGAGCACCGTACTCTTCCAATAGAAGGATTTGAGAGATTTGATGTAAAGCAGGACCCACAGCTATCCCAAACCTGTATTTCATCCTTTGGCTTTTCAAATGTTTGACTTCTTTCACTGACAAGAAATTATTCTCTGAGAAAGTTTAACTGATTTAAGTTAATATCATTGTACCAAGTTGTGATGCAACTTGGTTGTAATGAACCAAGTTTCTTCACAGATATAAAAATATCACAGCAATCCACATCACTTTCATGCACTTTCTTAGAGAGAGACAGTGAGAATCTCCTGCATGGCTAAGCAGTAAAGGAGTAAGCATACTGGAGGCAGTTAAATTTGCTCAGCCCTTATACAAACATAGAGATGTTCATGATGTACGTGCAAGAGGCTTGGTCCTTTCTTGGTTCTTCTGCAGAGGAGTATGAGTGTTTTGGATGGGAAATGGTCTGTGGAATGGACCTTCTTCCAACCAAAATGAACTCTTACTCGTGGCTGGATTTAAGGGCAGCTACTCTGGTTTGGCTCTGCTTTAGCTAACAGCATGTCATATATGTCAGAACTTGTAAAAGGCTTCAGTAAAAGCTAGGAAAGCTGCCAAGAAAACCAAGTGAAATTCACAGCCTTTCCCAAAGTGATACTGCTGGCTCGACCTACACAACTCGCAGCTCTCCTTCACCTCTCGGGTTGATTTCAGTACTGCACCTTGACTGACCAAATTTTGTGTTTCCTGTCACTGCATTCACACAGTTGAGTATATACTTGATGGAGATGAATATCTGAACTCTGGTTTTCATACCATAAATGGCTCTTAGTTCATTATCAGTGCTCACACAACATGTGTTCTGCTGAGTCAGTGTACTTAAGGGAAATATCTTAACATCTTTTTCAAGCTGATACACACAAGATGGGAATATTTTCCCCACGCAGATTTAAGAGAGGAAAAGACTTCATCACCCAGAACCCCATGAACGTTCAATGGCAGTTTAACAGAAGCATTGCACTGCTGGCTATTTGGCTATCAGTCTACATCCAGTTAAAACTCTTGGCTTCACCTTGGACCTCAGACATAAAACTGGATACATTCTTTTGATTCGGTGAAAGTTTATATCAAACATTCAATTACACTATAGCTGTGTTCCTTCTCACTACCTCACACTTGCACACAGGGTCAGCCTGACACCCACATGCTCAGGACATACACGTCTTCCATTTTTTTAACCTTTTTTACCATGTGTCACTGACAGTCATGTTAATTCTCCATTAGCCTCTGCAGCTCTCACTAAATGCCTTTACGAAGAGACTGCATCAGACCAGAAGACCAGTTATTGAGTGAAGCTATCTTCACAGCGTTCACGATTTGCTGGCTATGATTGCAGCTCATGTCTAAAGGATGTTGGGTTCGGCCCAGATTCCAATTAAGTCAATGGAAAGGTTCTCTTTGACTTCAATGAACTTTCTTCGATCAAGCCTATTAACCATAAATAAAATGTTCCTCTTGTACAGACACAACAAGGACTTACAGGTCGCTTGGCTGGTTTGTTTCTTATGTCTCATATTTCTTATGTTCACTTTTAACAAGGTTTTGTAATATTGTGGATATGCAAACATTGCTTCGAAATGTTTCTACTATTTGGAAATGCATGTTTCTGTAGAAAGATTACATGATATGGGGCCATGTTGCTTGGTTCAAGAAGATCTGTAAGGCACGTTGCCTAAGATTAACAAGTATCTGCAAGAGACACCAGTATGCAGATCTTCCACTCACTGTCCTTCTTTCTTCATAATTTGTATGCCTCCAACTATACAAGACAGAATTCTTGACTATTCTTAGCAACCTCATAAACAATGAGAACTAGCCCTGCAAAAAATGTAGATATGAGAGGAAAACTTGTTTTCCTGCAGGCCCTGGTTCACCCCATTTACTTGCAATTCAGAAGGGAAATAAACTTCTAATTTCTTCAGTGTTTGTTTTCTCCTTTGTGCTTGCTCAAACCATGCACTCCCTCCACTGGCATTAAAACTATTTAAATTCTTCAAATCGCCTTCTGACTCTCTCTGCCCAGCAGCTTTGTGCCAAAATAAATGCAGTTATCCACTAACTGTAGCTAATGAGCACCTCAGAAAGAATTCAATGGCTTTGAAAGTAAGCTTAAAAAAAGAGGCCAGCTGACTGCAGCAAAAAAGCCCTTTCCCTTCATTCAGATTTTCCTTGGGAAGGCTTTCATTCCACCTCATTCATTTTCACACTAGCTGAATGAGTCCATGCTTCTGGGTCCTGCTGGGTTCACATGGCATCCTTTACATTAAAGACACTGTATATAATGTCTGTTTGCCAGCAAACCTTTGAGAAGGACATAAGCAGCAAGGGTCAGGATGTGTTATTTAATAGAAAGAAAAACAGTAAATGAAAACAAACTTCTGGCAGGCTGGTACTGTAACAGGATGAAGCAGATGGATTAAAAGATGTGGAGATTGAAATAAGCTGTAATGAGAAAATACCATTAGGGACATGGTTTAGTGGGCATGGTGGTGTTGAGTTGACGGTTGGACTTGATGATCTTAGAGGTCTTTTCCAACCTTAGTGATTCTATGATTCTATGATTCTAATACAAATTAACATCCTTGCAAATAATCTCCATGATCAAAATGATAGGAACCTTGCCATCAATATGACCTTTCTCTCCTCTCCCCATATTAAAAGGCCATTGTTCTTTTTCTCTCCAGAGCGTAATTACCAAGGGGAAGTCTAAACTCAGCAAATGAGAATGCTCCCTGGCTGCCAGGCGTGGGTGAGCACTTCGGCAGTGCCCTGGCTGCATGTCAGGATGCGGTGTGGGCGTGCAGCATCCACCCTGTACGTGCCAGCTTCTGCTAGAAAGAAACACAGGCTCATAGCAAGGGGGCTGTAATGCACTGCTATAAGTCTGCCAGGCTGGATAACAAGGGACTGCGGGGAACACTGCAGGGCAGACCTGCCTGCAGTATCGACAGAGGCAGAGTATTCCTCTCTCCATTCGCCCCCAACATTTTCCCCTGAATAAGAGTATAAAAGTAACGGAAGAATCCTTATAATGGGGTCTTACGTTCTGCTGAAAATACTTTTATGATACCCACAACCCTCAGATGCAATACAATTTAACGAAGGTGAGAATAGTACACCGAATAACTAATTGGTTGAGTAATTCCTCCTTTTTACTGTTTGTTGATTGCTTTTTAAGTCCTTTAGAGAGAAAGCTGAATAAAAGGACCACAAATTGTGAAAATGGAAAAAGCAGAGACATTAGGATTTAGAAACAGTCACTGAATGAGAGGGGCAGATCCCAGCTGGCCAAAATTGTCAAAGCTTCACTGAATTTCATGGATGTATGACAGTATTATGTGAGGAGTTGCTTAAACTATTAATTAAATGATTAATAAAAACATCTAGTACTTTTTGGTACTAGAGTAATCGTATAGGAAAGTGCAAATCCTATACAAGTGTGAGTGCTGATAAAATTAATAAAGGTGAGAAATTTACAATGTCTGATTTACTAAGATGATGATGATAACTACTGTTCTCTAAAGGAATTAGGACTTGTAAGACAAAATATGCTGAATCAAAATGTGAGTATCTTGAGAAGAAAGATAAGACTACCTCTCCGTAGTATAAGCTGACTGAAAATTTGTGTGAAATTAAAGTGAAGATGTTGCACATGTCAGAATGACAGAAGACTGATGAAAGGTATACACAGAAGTTAGAAATATGCACAGAAAACAGGATGGACAGCTGTGACTTGTAGGTTCTTTAATTTTAATTTGTTCTCCATCCTATGTGAACACACAGAGGAAAAAAATATACAATTAAGTAAAGGAGAAACTCATTAAACACCCCACATTCCAACTCAATATGCTTTTGCTTACTTTTACAGCTGCCTGAAATACTGTTCCTCATCCCGTTTTCAATCAGATCTAAGTCAGTGTGAATTGGAAATGAAACGTAATGAGATATAGAAATGTTTCTACAAATATTTAACCTCAGGCAAATATTGAGTTTATTCTCCTAACTCTGTTTTTAAACTATAAAGTACCATCAGCTGTGCCTCTTCTTTATAATTGTATTCTGCTCATTTCTTGTGATTTTGGCTTTCTGGAAGTTAAAAACAGGTGGTGCTTTTGACTATTTTATTTTCCTTGTTCAAGGCATTTCTCAGAAGATATGTCTCTTCAGTGTAATCCCTGGCTTGCACTCTGTCTTCCATCTCAAAAGCTAACACAGCCGGCCCAACACTCCTTCCAATCTGGCCAGGGATTGAAACAAAAAACAGCTTCTCTGAAACTAATGCCTTCTTGATTTATTCAAAGGACTTCCACGATCAGAGAAATCTATTAAAATAAAACATATTACTTACATCAGTATAACCTAAACCTTTTCTTCTCTTCAAATTAAGACAGACTCCATTCAACACAGCTGTCCTTCACTGGACAGAGAGGTACTTAGAGACTCACTGCAGTTTCTGCCTCTGCTAGCATCTTCCTCTCAAAGGTTAGTTTACATCAGCTAAAAATCTGATTTTTTTTTTTTTTAACCTCAACATTCCGAACTGTATCAAAACGTTACTGGACTGTCACTTGGAAGTTAACTCTTCATGACTTCAGGTTATAACCGCTTAAGTATTTGTTGGACTATGCCTTATGTATATAGTGTGCTGCTTTCCTGCTTATTTCTCTGGAGCCCATTATTAAAAAGCATGTGAATATTCTTATTTTTCTGGAAATTAACATAAGTAGACATAGTGTAGCATGTCCATCTTTATAAGCAATTCATGTATTTTCAAAAAAGTTACTATTGAATCCTGCAGTATCCTCATTTTTACTTCTGCAGGCCTCAGCTTTGTAAAGATTTAGACACATTTAACATTAGCGATTAGAAGCCACCATGTAATATCACACACTAGCAACTCTACATCATTTCAAAAAATGGTGAAAATATTAAAACACTTTCCAAGGTTTTTGCTATATGTTACATGCACTTGGAAATAAAAGTACTCAACTTCTGTTGGCTTTGTGGGGAGCCACAGGCTAGTGGCTTAAGATGCCACTGCGCAGTGTCTTGCATAGAATTCCTTTTTTTAATACTTGTGCCAACTTTTAGTGTTGAAGTCAGTGATTAGCAGTGGTAGTTAAGGGGACCTGAGGAATCCCTTTCACGAAACATATTAGAAAAAGAATTTCTCAGCTGAATATATACCACAGTTGACAAAGGCTCCTCTACACAGACTAGAAAACATTGATCTGCTCAATCACAAATTCCATCTGATGAGCTATGCTCAATTAACTATTAGAAATTTTGAAAAGTTGGATCAGTCTATGGAGAAATGGTTCCTTTTTCCAAATAAGTTTCCCATATCCACCAATGGCTTGAATCCATTGAAAATCACCACAAAACCCAAATGGCTGACATCACTCCTCTGCCGAAAACTCACAAAGAATTTTTGGCTTGATATTGAGTCATATACACTAAGGAAAACTTGACCTAGAAAACCGATTGCAGTGCAGTGATCTAAAAATAAAAAAGTTCTTCAAACTCTCCTCATCTTGCTGCAGCCTTACCTGATAAGTGGTGCAAAGATCCTAAGTAAGGGGAGAGGGGGAAAAAAAAAGTAGGAAACATGAAATATCAGACTACTTTCTTCAGCAAAAAATATTGCTTTAGAATCTCAGTCTAAGATCCAATTTTCTATAAATATATAGTGATAGTGATAGATGAAACATGTATGTGCTAAAGATTAATTTGCACTCTTAGTAGCATTTTTGTTACAGATAGTTCTATCCAAACTTTCCAGCTAAACACATTTGCATTTACATAGCAAAAAATTGGAAGAATTTCAGGAAGCTCAATGTGTCACAAGAAGTGGTAGAGGTGATGCAAGCATCTTTTTCTCTGAAATAATAGATAAACTCACTGCCTCAGTTCAGTGCTACAGCACTTTGAGCCTGGAGGCACCTTCAGCTTTATGTGTAAAGCAAGTCAACAATAATTTGTAGTTCCCAAAGAATTTATGGCATTTTCTGTATGAGAAGGCATGAGAGCTATAGGATGAGAAGTGTGCAGAGATAACTAGTTACTAATGAGGACTCCGAGAATATTTTGGAAAAGTCTGTGCAGATGTGCTCTAAAAAAATAAATAAATCCTTAAAGATAATCTTACAGTAGTACAGTTTGATATAGCACCATTGGAAGGAATGAATAACAGCAATTTAAAATTCCTCTAGGCTCATTGAGAATCTCTCATGCACTTATCAACAAGCAAAAGTCAAAGGGTGCTTAACATGGCAATGTACTGAAAAGAATCCAAATCTAAGCTGGCAAAAAGGGTGATCAGGAGAACATGCAGTTACATTAACACAGACTCTTTCCAAATTCACCAACTCTCTTAATTTAGCCCAGTATTTCATGGCAGTATCAAAATTTTCCTTGCCTCAAGACAATAAGAATATTAAGAAAATGCCCTCTGACTTGAACTGCTTTTTATTTTTTAATTATGTAACTCAATACATGTAAAAAACTATTAACTGCTAATTGTCTTCCAGTCTTGAATATCATCACGAGTGTAGTTGCCAACTAAACCATAAAATTCAATGTGGTTTGTGAAAATTATTATGTACTTTTATGATTTGTTTCCCTTTTGTGTTTTATATACTGCTAAAATTTGAAATTGTCATTAAAGAGATAAATTTTAAAAGATGACAAGCACATTCCTTGAAAGAGACAGAAGAAACTAGTAATCTTATTTTAAAGATAGTAAGACTATCTACTAATTTCAGTAAATCCAGCATCAGATATGAAGTGATCAATAACTTGTTTCCTAGTAGAGCCACAAAGAATTTTTGATTAATTTAAAACCAATTGAACAGCTGTTATTGTCAGACGCTTATCCTGAATTTATTATGCACTCAATCCTAATCCAGCACAACATTTTAGAGCAATACACAAACAAATGTCTTTCCTCCTTGTAACTGAGGATACCTTTTCATGTTATTCTTTTTTTAGCTGACATATGGACGTCTGATACTGTTTAAAATAATAACATGAAATCAAATAATCAAAAAGACTTAATGGTATCTGTCAGCTAGTTATTCTTTTGTTCTCATCATAAAATAGCATATGCTTATTTTTCTATCTTTCTTTCTCTCTCCCTATTAATTAAACTGTAGACAAAGAAAAAATGAACTCGTGCAATAGATGCTATATTTTTTGATATAGAGAAAAGCATTCAGACAAATGTAGCACAGGTGCAGGAAAAGAAACAGAAAACTAATTATTGCATAGTCATGATGTTAGTAAAGGACGTTCTCCTGTACATGCAGAATCAATTTTTGAGCCAGAAAAGTTTCAGCACAATTTTACCTAATATTCCAGTGAGCAGATTCAAGAGGCATACCTCACGTTCTTGGAATTTGGCTTCCTGGAAATTTCCTCCTTCAATGTTAAGGCATATTGCTTTCTGTCCATCTTCACAGGAATGCAAAATTTGCTAAAAAGAAAAGATTTCTGCTAATTCATGTCACCTGGAAAGAGAAACAACTTTTCTGTACTAGACTTGCATATTTACAGTCCATAGCACAGTGCATAACACTATGAATTCTTAGGACCTTTTCAAAACATGAGATACACTGATGTTAATGAGTGGGTGCAAGTGGCGTAATAAGAATTATGGACTTAATACTTCTCCCCCACTTTTATACAAGAATTCTTCTATATTAATGGTAATAGTCCTTTAACCTAGAAAGAGTTTCTTGCCATGTAACAGCTTCCCTATGCCTGGATTGCCCAGCAGATACGGGGAACTGATTTGGAAAAGGAAAACATTTATAATGAATAGATATATCTGTAAAAATAAGGTAGCCTCCTGATGCTTGTGCTCTTCTTTGGTCAGATGGAGTTGACTACAAGAACAGCAAGTGATTTTATGAGCTTCTGTCTACCCCAGGGACTGTGGAGACCTCACAAATCTGCAGAGTCTCAGAGAACGCTCTGGGAACTCTTCTGCATCGGCCCAGAGGGTAAATGAATGAGGAAATTTCTTGATGCGAGCCTGTGAGGACCTCCTTTCTCTTGGCCAGGTCTGTACTTTCTCCCCAGAGAAGGGTGTTGATCATGCTCTTGATCAACAGGGTTTGGGTCTCCAACAAGTGACTGAATATAACCTACAGTCTTAAAGATGGAACTGAATTGAAAAGCTGCCAAGTAGTCAGAAGTGCACTTCTGAAACAGTCAGCTGCTTTATTTGCCATTTACTTTCTCTCCCCAGAACGGTTTCTTTGTAATATGCTTATGTGTGTATTCATAGCCTTCTGCTTCTTAGACTTTGGAAACATCGTACTGCTAGGCAATGTTTTAGTAAAGTGACATGTAAAAAGGCAAATGTAAGTTCAAATCAAAAGTAAGACAAATCTGATTCAAAAGCACCAGTAATAACTACACTTATGTCTGTGCACCAGTGGGAATTCACATGTAAGGTACTGCCCATAGCATCAGAGATACAGCTTTGTTGAGGGTGTGAATGGATGCTGACCATGCCAAAGACTGCCTTAAGTCAGCAGGATTTTTATACAATCTATTTAATCACAAATACCGTTAAACACAGTTTAAAGTAAATCTTTTTAAAACTCTGCACTTAAAACTTAGCCTAGACAGTACTCTGTTGAGTACACATTTTGAAGGGTCCTGAAAGTTCTTCAGGCAATTAATTGTTGCCTGTCTTTTCAGAAAAGGATCTTTTAAGGTCTCTGTAGGGGTTCTAGTGCATTTTGATATAACGTAATTTTGATATTTTCAATGCAAAATTTTAAACCTAATAAAAACCAATTGTTTCACAAAAGATTTTGGAAAAATGTTCCCTGTCTAAACAAACCTGATTTTTAATAACATTTTCATGAATAAAGTATCAAATAATCTTAAGAAAATATCTTTGCTGTCACACAAAAGGGATTTCTCTGACATACCCACATAAATTTTCTGTAAATATATGTATCTTTTGTTAAGCTTTATAAAAGGAACTAGCTCTACCAAGGGGGAAAAAGACCCTATTTTTTTCTTTATGCTGATCAACCTACCACTTTCGAGAAGTTTTTCTCATTGGAAAATACTTCTAATGCTGTTCAAGGTCAAAAACAAATTGTCATTTGATGGGTGTTTGGTAGACTGTGTGAAAGGAATCTGCAATCTCAGTTTAATTCCCAGTCAACAAATGTCCAACACAGCTGTCATTAATTGGCATTCTTGTTGGCAGCCTCTGCAGAGAGGCCAAAGGCTAATGTACATGGAAGCTGACCTATTTTCTGACTTTATTAGTAGTTCTGCAGAACAGGCTTCTCAGTGTGAGGAGGTGAACACTGGTTCTTACTGCTGTTGCTGAGGCTGTAGACTTTCTTTGGATAAACTAACCCGGTTTCCAAAGCTCCCAGTCTGGCATTTTTCATACATGCTAAAACCCAGTCAAAAAGAAATATTCATACAAATAGTAACTTGATGATACACTGTTTGAAACAACGCATATTAAAACTTGTGCTGAGAAGGCGATATCTTTTAAGTTTCTTTCCAGAAAGCTATTTGTTAATTAAGAGTTCCTCTTTCTTTTTCCAATAATATTTCCAAGTAGATAAGAACATCTTCTGCCAAATACTAATTCTCATTCTGTTATTCAGCTGTCTGTAATTTCTAACACCCTTAACTATGTTGATTTTCCAGGCAGCATTTGATAAGCACAGTGTAATATCTTTGTAGGTTAACCCATAATAAAGTACTACTTCCTATCTACGATACCCCATATGCCCATTCATTTTCTATATTCACTTTTCTGTAATAAGCAAAGTTTTTGGTACTGCTGATGAGCCTTTTTACAGGATAAGCAACCTATACTCCCTTCTGCTCCTACATCAGACAATTTGCTAGCTATACCCCAACCAACAGCAAAATATTTCTCTCAGGGGAAAATAAAAGAAAGAGAAGAGATGCTAGCTTTTTGGATTTTAAGTATAGTTTGCAGTTGTGGTATTTCAGGATATTCATCCTCTAGCTTCTAAACTGAGCTAGCTTAATATGGAAAAAAGTGGAATATGGAAACTGAGAGAAACTAAGTACAAAACAAAGTGATGTCATTTCTTCCGTGCATACTTGTGCTTTAAACTGTGACACTATTGTTTTGCTTATAACAAAAAACCTAAACTGAATACAAAACACTACTCTTTCAACAAGCAGATGTTGACATCACAGTCTAGATGTAAAAACTAATTTATTGAATGCAAGGACTATATTTGTTTACTATATTTCTATCTGTTTGATGAATCTGAAAGACTCACATTCATTGATTAGGAGGCATATATATCATTGCAAATAAGAGATAGACGTTGTGCAAAAGAATGTTCCGTGTTCCTTTCCAATCCAATTTTCTCACTTCAAAGATAACTTTTGAACTTAAAAGAATTTGTTTTCATTTCCCTTTACAAAAGGTTCATTTCCAGCTTTGTGCGCTTTAGTTTTATAAGAATCTTCTTGGCTTAAATCAGCTTCTGAATTGGACATACTCATTTTCCTTTTGCTCACCAAGCAGACAAGTATAAAACTCTCCAAGTTTTTATTAAAAGCATTTTTTTTCTGTTTATAACATAGTTGTACAGCTTTTAACATTCATGTATGCTTTGGGCCATCAAGACTATTTTTCATTGCTCTAAATGTGCTTGTTTATTTACCCTTCCAATAGCTTGACATTTGATGTGTTGAATTTTCTTCTATGGAAAAACATTAGAGGGAAATTACTCACAGTACATTGCTCTTGCATATTTTTCCCTCATAAAGTGCATTTTCATACACAGCAGACCTCTTGATAAGGTGAAGTCCATTAAGTGCAGCATACAGTTAGATCTTTTTAACCACTGTCATACCACATGGCAATATTCAAGGACAGGGTAACTGATCACTGGTCACCCACTCCGATCTCTCATAAATTTGTCTTTTAAGACTGTTCTATCTGAGTGCCACATAAGCATATGTTTTCAACTTAAAATGAATCACCAGTCAGGACAACATATCAAACCAACTGAAATAAGCTTGATAACCTTTTCCAGCTGGAATGGATGAATGAAATATATGCCAAACCACAGCACGTGTGCTTTTTCCTCTTCAGTAAACACGGAAGTTTTATAACTATTTTATCAGATTGCATGAAAGTTATGAAAACAAACAAACAAAAAGCAAGCTATCTTTCATTGCATGAATAGATACGAAACAACTGAGCTTCACCTAAGCGTGAACGCTCTCAATCCAAAAGATTTTATGTGTGCCAATTATAAGAACTTACATGTCACAAACTGTTTGGTTTGGTCATTTTTCTTGTAACATACCTGTTAAGAAAGATTCATGAGAACATCATACCCTCTATCTTTCTGTCTCTCTGTCTCTCTTTTGCCTTCAAAGCTAAAGGGTTAGGTAGTGTTCCATGAGAACAGCAAGTTGCCATAATCATAGATGGATGTCACAGAGGAGACAGTGAGACAATTAGACAGGAAAAGGGATGACACCAACATTTTCAAAGAGCAAATTCCATGTACCCCATCTAGGTCTGTCATTTGCCCTTCATACTTTGACCTGCTTGAGGTTTTTTTCTTACGGTTTTCTCAGACATTCTGGTTACTTTACTTTCAATGGTTGCAGCTTCAACAGCAAGCTTTCATCACATCCATACTTCTGCTCCAAATATAGTTTTCAAGGAAGAAAACAGGGTCTAACCTCTTCTCTCCAAATTTGAGTTTTTCAGGCATGGTCAAAGCAAAATATTTTCCGATTGCAGAGGTGTAGCCCAGGACCTTCTGCCTTTCTATGGCTGATATACCAGCTGAAATATTCTTCTTCTTCCTATTGCATTAATTACCTGTCATTGTCTTTTGATGACCAGAGTTGTAAACTATTTTAGATGCATAATCACTAGTATATTCTTGCAATTCAACCTATATTGAAACTACCAGAGGCCTTGCCTACACAATGAGTTGCACAGCTTAACCTACAGTATCATTTAAAATAATTTTACTCATGTCCATGTACTTCCAAGCCAGACTTAGATTCCTCCTGCCTATCTTTACAGTTCTTGCATGTGCTGAATCATGATGTGATGTTGGTCTCTCCTTGGTGGTTGAAGAAGGTAATTAGACATCTATCTAGGTCTTTCCATTAACTCATAAAAGTAAGACAGGATGAATTCAAACATCTCATTAGTTTGAGACCAGTTTATTTCCACTGAATTTACATCAACTTCTAAAATTAATTTTGACCTCCTTACCCAGGGATTTGCTACTGGTTTTGTACCAGATTTGTAAAAACAGTTTTAAAAAATAATGCACATTGCTGTAGCTTTACAAGCAAGCAAGGCTAACTTAAAAATATTTCTTTTCAGAGAAACAAAAATTAGGAAATAAGAAAAGAATCATTTCTGTCTTTCTGTCACAACTCATTTATTGCACTCTAACACTAGTGATTTCAATATTATAATAACAAAACATGCCTCTTCCTAAAGTGTTGAAATATGTTCTTCCACACTGAAAGAACAATACATGATTTTATAAAATAGACATAATAGACATCTGCCCATTTTCAACATTATTCTCCTTCTTATTTGAAAGTAAAGTTATCCCAGTTATTTAAAGGATTTGCTTTTTAAGCAGACTCTCCTGCTGTAGCATTGAAAAGCTTCAGGATATAGAGGAAAATATCCTAGTCTCACATTGATATTACCAGAGTTGTTTAGATGACTGTTAGTAGGACTATGAGATCCAGACATTCTTTCCAAGCCACCAGCAATAGTTACCATACCTGCATGACTCAGTGGACCAGCTTAACCAAGGTAAATTTTATGAGATGGAAATCATAAGATTCTTCAACTCCTTGAGAATTCAGACAGTAATTCAACATCTTGTTACAAATAAGCAGAGATACTTAGCATCATAACATCCAAGACTGATGGTGATCCAGCCCATTCAAAACAGCAGTCCTTCCGCTAGTGGCAGGCAGAACATGGTACCATGATCTGAATGCAGTTTGGTGAGGATTAATAAAGCAGTACTTATTTCAGGTTTAGGAGCAAAACATACCACAGAAACATCCACATGGCTTATTGGAAACTGTATGAATTAGGTATTACAGTGAAATGAAGGAGTTACCCAGGCTGTTCAAATTAGACACATGAACCTCCTGCAATTTATAGTAATAATTTGCACATATGCAACTCAAACTACATTTCTGTCAGATCTCATAAGTTCATCAGGGTTGGGTCTGGTTAGCAACAGAATCGGAAATCTCAAAGGGATATCATGCATACAGCATGAAGCAATGCTGACAAGTCAGTCAATGACACTTTTCCATTTGAATCTATAATGACACAAGGTCTCTCAGTGTGTAATGTGCCATTGTGCTGAGTTGGTAACATCTGAAGTAGAGACATTTTAATTCAAATAAGTAAATTCTGTTTTCTTGCCTCACTTTCAACTGGACATTTTTCTTCACATCCTGCCCTCTGAAGAACTCCTGGCAAGTGCTGGAGTGCATTATGAAGTGGTTGCTGTGCTTCATCCTGGAGGTAGCCTGAACATCTGCAGGCACTCTGCATTTGGTAAATTGCTTACATTTTTACAAAAATGGACCAAATGACCAGATAAAACTGCATACTGTTTGACTGATACAATTTTAAACTGAGTCCGGCCATGAACCTTTTAAGCTATTAAACTTGTTACCTACCATAATGTTATTTCAAGTACTTAAATCTCATTGCATTGTTCAGCTTAAATTTTTTCTCCATGGCTGCCTTAGCAAAATTTGTTTGGTATTGATACTACCTAACTGTACTATCATCTACCTTTGATCACCTACTTCCTTAAAAAATATGGCTGCTCTATAAACCACCGGATCCCCTTTTCTGAAGATAAATGTAAATCACAAGGTTTTTCATGGCCAGGACATAAACTCAAAACATGAAATCCTGCTTTACACCTGCATATCAACAAATGTTAACCATATCCTACAGAACTGCAACAGATTATTTTCTAAAAGGGACCATTTTTCTTTATTAAGAAGGAAGCAGAGTACCTCAGAAAGGAAAGAGTAAGCACATGAAGAGTCAGAACTGGTATATTATTTATTTTTCTCCTTCACAGAATTGTTACTTCGTGCTAAGGGCTGACATCACCAACACTCACTACCATTCAGAACGTGGTTAGGATAAGGAGACGTATCTGCCTATATGGTAAAGACAAAGAAGAGAAGTGTGTGTGTGTGTAGCACAGAGAGAAAGAGGGTGTGTGTGGGTGTGCACATGCACATGTGTGTGGGTGTATGAATGTCCTCCCATACACACATGCCGAATATATAACTGGCTAGCTGGGAATCTGTAATTTTCAAAGAATCTGATAAAAAGAGAATGTGCACATAGTGGACAGGCTTAGTACATGAGAAGTAATTTCTGAGCAATGAAGGATCTTCACCTTACAAAATTTATCATTTTTGACAGTGATAGGAATGAAAGATGTCAAGATGGGTAAGTGCTGAAGACCAACCCAGTCATGCTGGACTGCTGGTAAACAGGCAAACATTGAACAGACACATGCTAAAGATGGAAGCTATGCTTATGGGATAGTAGATTCTACCCACGGTTACAAATTATGTCTTTGAGCAATCCAAATGATCCAGGGGTATAAAGAATTAACATGATTCTTGCTTTTATAAACAGAGAATGTTTATAATGTTTCAGCTTTCAGCAGTGTGCCCCCAGAGAGGCTACATTGCATCCACATCTGGCACAGGTATGAGAGCAGTTGGAATATTATGGACAGTCAGATGTCCACATTGTTGTGGTTTAACGCTGGTAGACAGCTAAGTCACAGGAAAAGGACCTGGGGGTGCTGACTGACAGCCGGCTGAACATGAGCCGGCAGTGTGCCCAGGTGGCCAAGAAGGCCAACGGCATCCTGGCCTGTATCAGAAATAGTGTGGCCAGCAGGAGTAGGGAGGTGATTGTGCCCCTGTACTCGGCACTGGTGAAGCCACACCTCGAATCCTGTGTTTAGTTTTGGGCCCCTCACTACCAGAAGGACGTTGAGGTGCTGGAGCGTGTGCAGAGAAGGGCAACGAAGCTGGTGAAGGGTCTGGAGAACAAGTCTTATGAGGAGCGGAAAAGGCCTTGGCTCTGTACAAGCACTGCTCGGCAGTAACTAAAACATCACTGTGTTAGCAACACTTTTCAGCACAAATCCAAAGCACAGCCCCCTACAAACTACTATGAAGAAAATTAACTCTATCTCAGCCAAAATTAGTACACGCATTTAAGGAAAGCTATTGGTAACTCAAGTTATTCAGGGAAAAACCAGAAAAATGACTGGAGGATTGGAAACAGTATTTTACAATGAAGAACTTGAAGACACCAATATACTTAGTTTAAGAGAAAGTTAGCGTCACAGTTACAGCCATAAAAGCATTGATATGGAACAACATTTTTCAATAGAGGATTCTTTGTCAGAGAAACCTGCAGCACCAGAAAGTGCTGGGATGATAAAGTCAGACAAATTCAGCTTAGGAAAAAGTTGGAGGCTTCTCTGAGGGACTTTTTTTTCTTCAAAGCTAATTCATTGGAGTAATGTTTTGCTAACAATTATAAGAGCTCTTGTGAAGAAGATAAGATATATTGCTGAAAGCTGTGCTCTAGTTCAAAGTAGAGAAGGCCTATGGCTTAAGCAATATAGGAGGTCAAATTAAATTATCAAAGTGATCCCTTCTGGCATTCTGGAAATGGCATCTTAGATTCAATCTTTCTACAACAGATGTTTCAAAAGTGTCTAATATCAATGTTAAACAAGAAAATATGAAAATATGAAAATCTTTACTTACCTGCAACTTCACAATCCAGAGCCAAAGAACACATGGCTGTGTTCACGAGCCAGAGGCAGACATGAACACCTATACAGCACATATTTTTAGGAGTTTTTTTATTTGTTAGTGTGTGAACATCTAAAAAGATCTTCCTGTAGACAGTTTTGGCTATCAGGAGATCAATAGTATTTCTAGGTATTTTAAAAAGAATTCAAAATAACAACCACAAGCTACAATGCAAAACCAGATCAGGAGAGAAAACAGAAAGGAAATAATATGCTTTAAATGCAATAACAAAAGCCATACCCCACTTTTCTGGTCTGCTTAGACTGCACTGTAAAACTGAAAGAGATATGAAGCTACCAAAGTCAGCTATAATGTTTTTCTTTATTATATTCTGTATTGGAGTTTTATATCTAAATCAAGGATGCAGCTTTTTATAACAGTCATGACAGCAGCAAAAAGTGCATAAAATATAGTTTAAGTGTCCTAATTTTTAAGGCAACAGAAGCTATGTTCCATCTCAAGACATAAATATAACCCCAAACTTGCCTCTGAACCAAAGAATATTCAGTGGTAGCTTCTTTTTTATGATTCACCTTAAAGATGCAGGGTGAGACTGAGCTCCAGATATTCTACATGTAGGTATCTACATGTGTGCTAGAGATGTTCCAGGGCCCTAGAAATTCCCAAGACATTGAGGTTATTGACTGGCATCTGGCTGCCCCATATCTCTCATAGATTCACATCTGGCAGTCCAACATGGATGTATCAGACGTTTTTCACATAGCATCTGAAGTTACTTCAGAAGCCTAGGTGACAGTACTGAAATTACAAGATTACATTGTAATTTCTGAAGACCTATCATACTACTCAGCCACCTAGACAGGTTGTACCATTTGTCACTCCATGAAGTACCTTAGTCATCTGCACAGTGTAGGCAGATATGATACTAGGGGTATGTGGTACCAAAACTGGTACCAGCTACCTCAGTTTGGACTGAACCAAGTGCCAAGTCCATACAATAAATGTAAGTGGAACAATTCAGTTGATAAACCATTAGGAGCAGAATTCAATTCAGTGTGAAGACACATAAATTTAAGTGTCTACGTGTAGGTATATACTGCCATAGCAAATGTCAGAGTTCCCATTATTGTCACTGGAATCTAGTCAAGGCAGTCAGTGGAGCTTAGGAGGAAATCCGGCTCACCCTAAAGTAGACACTTAGTGGCTAGACCGCTAACAGCTCTCTGGGCTCCATCATGGCATCATCTCTGTCATTATCTATTACCGATCTTTATGGTTATGCAACAGGGCAACGAAGCTGGTGAAGGGCCTGGAGCACAAGTCTTATGAGGAGCGGCTGAGGGAACTGGGGTTGTTTAGCCTGGAGAAAAGGAGGCTGAGGGGAGACTTTATCGCTCTCCACAACTACCTGAAAGGAGGTTGTAGCGAGGTGGGTGTTGGTCTCTTCTCCCAAGTAACAAGCATTAGGACAAAAGGAAATGGCCTCAGGTTGCACCAGGGGAGGTTTAGATTGGATATTAGGAAAAATTTCTTCACCAAAAAGGTTGTCAAGCATTGGAACAGGCTGCCCAGGGAAGTGGTGGAGTCACCATCCCTGGAGGTATTTAAAAGACGTGTAGATGAGGCGCTTAGGGACATGGTATAGTCCAACCTAGCAGTGCTAGGTTAAGGGTTGGACTCAATGATCTTAAAGGTCTTTTCCAACATAAACAATTCTATGATTCTATGATTCTATCTTCATTTTCTTTAATGGGAGCTTATGCACTTACAGCATCAGTGGTACACCTAAGTATAGACCCTTAGATTTAGGTGTCTTATTCTTGAACTAAATCATGCCCCAGGGTCTCAAATTAGTTGCTTAAGTATAGATATTTGCGATGCCCCTGTATATCTCACACATTCTAGTTGCCAGGTCCTGTGACATATCTCACAACACCAGATGGACAACTTAAACAGCACAAGGCTTCTGGTTTTAGGTAGCTGAACCAGATCTAGATGTTTCTTTTCACGTGACCTGAATCAGCTGATGCTTGAAACCCCAGTGAGTATGAAATTTGTGTCTTCTTAGAAGTCTCTGAACCTCAAAAGGATGAAAGAAATTCCAGAATAATACGTCTCCTGCAGAATTTACAAGTTCATTCAGGACACAGTGATTCACAAAGTTTATTTCATTTCAATAAAATTCTGACTGGAACCAGATCAAATTCAGATAAAATTCCTCTCAATTTTCTGCCAGCAGGCTCCACTTCCAGGGTCCATCATGCACTCTCACAGCACAGGGCGAGGAGCCTTCCCTTTTCACTGAGAGTGTTGATATAATTTGCTTTCATAAAAAAAACCAAACTGCAACCAAGCTTCAAAATACGGAAACTGTTCAGGAAACACAATTACCTTTCTCCATGCAGTTCTGCTCAGCACCTTGTAGGAATGTGACCCAATAACAGATAGAGTGTGTTTGAGTTCTGCTATTTCCTGTCCGTCTTGGGTTACCATCATAAAAGAAATGAATGATAGACAAATCTGCCTGCAAAAATAGGCTTGAAATAGGCATTCTCAAGGGATTTCTAACATCTTTGGCTTCCCTTCAGGCTGGAAATACCACAAAAGCAACCTTCCGGTACATCTGTTTTTATGGCCCACTAGAACCAGGAAGTTTAGAGCACATAAAAATGAAAAATCACCTCAAGAATGTTAACCAAAGCATCTGAGGTCCAATTCAAGTTTTAAGAAAGATTCAATTCCATTGTTATTTTAGCCTATGTATTCACCCACCCCTAACTATTGGGACTGTTGCTTGAAACCTCTGTTAAATAAATATGTAATGGCATAGTACAGAAGTGAGGGCCTCAAAATAATTTTCAAATGCTATTTTTTACTTTAATGTTTGGTAGGTCACCATCACCTTCTATTTATAAATGGCAGAAGTAAATCAGAAACAATGGATGGCACTCCCAAATCAGTGATAAGATCAGTAGCAGTGAGGGTATTAAAGCCCAGAGATTTCACTTCTATTGCCCTCCTAATCCTTAATTATATTGTTTCTGCTATCAGCCATTATTCAGGTTCTCTTCTGTTATGTTCTCTTTCCTTTTCATTTTCTACTCACACTTTTCAGTAGAAAAAAGCTTACTGAAGATTGTATTGTAAACAAAACTGTGGAAAGGAACAAAAATCTATTAAGGTAATTTTACGCTCTTACAAGATGCCTGGTATAAGAAAATACTTAATTTACAAATAGCTCCAAGTATTTAATAGAGCTTTCCATTGGTACAGAGATGTAGGAAGTTTAACCACATATATGGATATTTATTGTCTTCTAATTGAGATCATTGCTTAGAAAATTCTGGATTTCCAGATTTTCAATTACTTGCAGGAATCTTTATAAAGTATAGTCTTTTGTAGTAACAGATATAGGAAAGAGCCTCAGAGAAGAAAACGTGAAAGGAGCAAAGCTTCTCTAGTAAATTTTCAGGATTTGTAATGGTACCTACGTTTTGTCATTAAAGACTTTTCTTGCATTTTTCAGTCACGTATGTCCACCTTTGGAGAAAGATTTTACAGAGCAGAGGACCCCAAAACCTTTGATAATATCTTTGTAGGTCTACTGTCATGAAGCTCTAAGGCACGATCAACAACCCTTTAAGACATTATAGTGTCTAAATTAGTTCTTACCCTCCCATAGCCAAGAAGCTGAAAGTTACACACCAAGCCAACTCTCCTGTTTTCCCTTGGATAAAAGAGAATCTACAAAAATGTTGATACTTTATTTTTAAAAAATTATTCTAAAACACCAGCACTGATTTCTGTCCAGTTTGCTCTAGCTATGCCAGATGCTGTAAGGAAAGTTGTTTCTTCCCTGTGATGACTAAATGTTCCCATTTAGATGACCAGTGTCATCTGCAGTCTGTTAGATGTGCTTATGCCTAATCGGAAAATAATCTAACTAACTGGATACAGTTAACAAGGTAATTTTCTCAGTTAGTTTTTTGGATATTTTTACAGCTTATTTTCAGAATAACTTACTGCATCACTGACACAGGTATTTCTACATGGAAATGCATTCAAACACCTAAGCTTGTCTTTTGCCAGTACATCACATAAAATATGACTGTCTGGCACCCAGACACGAATCTCTGTCAAGCAGGAAGATTCACCTATGCTACAATCATGAAGCAGGAAATTTTCTAGTGCCAGGATAAAATATGCCTCCTTGGCATGCATAACTAGTTCCAGTATCTCATCCTAACTACTTCCACCTGACACAGATTTTACAAGACACTGAAATATCAGCTTGATGTATGTGAAACAAAATATGATTCCTTTCACTGCCATGTCAGTCCCACAGTTGCTGGGCTGTAGGTTGCAGCTGTACTCTTGCAGGCAGGCTCCAACCCACTTCCGGCATTCCAAGCGCTGTCTGTAACTGAAGAGATGTGGCAGATATTCCAACTTCTGTGGAACAATTTTGCTAATATTTATCCAGTACATTTGTTCTGAACAGCATATCCTTTCAGATATATATATATCCTGCTAAAAGTCTTGAAAAGGGTGGTTGCAATGCAGTGTGCTAAGGTAATACTGAGGTTCTTCACCAGGGCTGGCCATTTTCTGATTTGGAGATAGGTTTAGAGCCAAAATTGCCATATTTACAACAGTCACTGGCTTCCTGTTGATTAACAGTACTATTTTACCCTTCCCATTTTGAAACACATGGATTTAGAGATAAACCTGCAGATGCTAAACAAGGTTAAAAGAACTATTTTGAAGCAACTCCTGTCTTTAGAATCATAGAATCATAGAAGCATTAAGGTTGGAAAAGACCTCTAAGATCATCAAGTCCAACTGTCAACCAAACACCACCATGCCCACTAAACCATATCCCTAAGCGCCTCATCTACACGCCTTTTAAATACTTCCAGNGTCATCTGCAAACTTACTGAGGGAGCACTTGATCCCCTCATCCGGATCATTGATAAAGATATTGAACAGGACCAGCCCCAAAACTGAGCCCTGGGGAACACCGCTCGTGACCAGCCGCCAACTGGATTTAACTCCATTCACCACAACTCTCTGGGCTTTCTTCATGAATGTTTTGGAGTTCAATACTCAGAAATAGTTGTTCTACATGGAAGATACCCAATATCTCATCTCTTTTCTCCTGCCCAATGCGTTTGTACGTACAGAAAGACAGGTTGGATATACCTTCACTGGGCTGTATCTCTACCTCAATCCAACCCATTGATGCAAGATAATTCACCTTTGGACAGAGAACAAACTCCATTAGGTTTAGTTTTATATCAGTTCTTCTGAAAGAGAATATACTTAGATGTTCATATTTGGGACTTGAATTTAGTGCAGGTGAAGCTGTACCTACCAACAGCCCACTATAGGATTCTGATTATTGGAGGCGGGGGGGGGGAGCGTTAAGGAGCTTTTTTTTTTCCAAGAACAGACTGCATAGTTTATGCCTGAATGCTTAAAGATAATTGTTTTCTAGATTTACTGGATGTGCAGGAACTAAGAGACCTTCATTTTAAATGGTGGAGCTGCTGGATGGATGTTCTTTATGAGATAGTCTCCGTTTTGGTATTTGTTTCTGAAACCCATGTGAAGGTGAAAGCAAAGCTAGTAGAGAGGGTACTAGAAAAAAATAGAGCACTCTTTTTTTCCTACTAATAAATTGCTAGTCCAGATTTAATATACAAATGTCTATATTTCAAGTACTTCCTTAGTCCTCTGTCTTATTCTTCCCCTCCAATTGGAAAATGGGGTGATATTGCTGCTAAATGGGCTTTTTCCTGTACAGCTAAACAGACTCAGTTGCATTTTTTTTTCACATCCAGGCCCAGGCTTTCTAAAGCCCTGTGTGCGGCTATTCCCAAAGGCTATTAACAATGAATAGCCACTAGGCCTGCCCAACCTTCACACATGTGACTTGAGCTACAGGCTTTGATTTATAAAGCTGAACGAGCATTTCTGTGCAAAATGAATGCCACAAGATTCTCTCCTGGCTCTGTGTGTTGATTAGTCTACCTGGGATGGCACGCTAAGGAACTGGTACTCAGTCAAGCTTTCATCTCCCACAGCAATATATCACGACATGTTCATATCTCTTGTAACCTGGCTATTAGTGACACCATCTTTCTTTTCATGAGTCCCTCTGACAGTTTGTTCAGCTGCAGATGTCAAGCTAAATGTCAACAGAATTAAATATTTAGCCTGCTGGTTCATTTTCTCAGCAAAACCCCCACTGCACTGCAATATATAGCCCCTGGAGCCACAGTACAAAGCCCATTTCTTTGTTCAAGATGATTAGATGATGCAATGAAACTTTGAGATATACAACTTCCCTTCTTAGAGAACAGATTAAAAATGGAAACGCATATGTCTGATGATTAAGAAATTTAGTCTGAAATGTAAGTAACAGGCATCTTTTAAATGTGAAAGTATAGTCCAATATTTTCATGTCAAAAATAATAGATGCCTATTTGCTGTTGATAGAATTTCACTACATTGTATCATGATGAAATGTAAAAATCTTGACCAACCTTCACAATAAAAGAAATCTTTTTAAAACAACTTGGGCAATCAAAAGTTTTATACATACTATTTACTTTATTTAATCTGTTACTATAATTACCTTGCTTTCAGAAGAAAATGCCATCTCAAATGAGGAAACCAGAATGCATCATTTATCAAATGTTCAATCAAAATATTGACACCTTTAAAATATTTGTATTTTTAACTGAGAAATTTGGTGACACTCTCTTTTGTCAGAAACACTTCTTTTGGCAAATCAGGGTCTTTCAGACACCAAGAGTTCTTGAAAATGCCTCAGCTGCCAAATAGTCTGTGAAGGCATAAAAAATAGTCCTTTTACAACTCTGAGATAAAACTTTTCCATACTGTCAGTAAAGACTAATTTGAGTTTTGTCTTACTCTTACCTTTTATAAACAGTGATTATAATTAGATACTCAATCTTTTCTGGTCGTCTTTCTCACACAACATGAAAAGAGAGAGCTGTTTTCTATTACTGGCTTCCATGTGACATGCGTGGCAAAGTATTCATGTTTTTTATTTCCTGTCATTATAGTCCACCATTTTCCAGTTTCCTTAGTTCTACTTACATCACATACAATGTGGTTATATTTTCATTATTTGATTAAAATCTTTGGGTTTCTTCTGTCCTGAAATGACATAAATTATAAACAAATGATATTACAAGCCCAGCTGTGTGGCTCTGTCTCATTTTCTTTAAATAAATGTTTTTAAGCTTTTATATCATTTAGCTGAATCTTTTATAAGGATTTTGATTAAATCTCTACAGTTAAGTATGCTACCACTGTTTTTTCTGACCCCGTGCTCCTTTATTAATGATAACAAGTAACTGCATTTTCATGCAATATTTTCTATTAATAAACCAAAATGTCCAGATTTTTAAAAAATCCATTAGATAATCATAGAGAGGGTAATACAGTTGCTGCACAAAAATATACAAAAGTTGAAAAAAGAAGTGAACAAATCTGTCTTTTGCACTGTTCCTTTTCTGAAGACTTAATAAAAGCAGACAGTAAAAGACTATGAATTTAAAATGTAATACAGTTCAAACCTGCCTACAGTTCTGCAGAGGACCTGTGTTCTTCTCAGGGCAATGAATAATTACAAAAAATATGTTTGAATTTATGAAAGTACACAAACTCTTTTAATGGAGAAAAGCAACCAAGTCTTTATTTAACATTATGGATAAAATGGGCTTTGGCCAAATTCCAGATACCAGATTATAGTCTACTGAATTTAACTGATGCATGCTGCATAAAACTCTTTAGCTCAACAGAATTGTGAATGCTTTAGTTTATTCCTTGCTGAAGTATAAGTATGTCCTTTCCCCCTTGACATGCTTACAGAGTCTGTGTCCTGGAGATCCCCTTTTAATTGAGCTGTATTTTAACTAAAATCATATCAAGCCATTAACAGGTGACTGAGTGAAAAATTAAGTGGCTCTCAAATTTTTCCAAGAATAGTAGCTTTAAATATTTGTGACAGATGTTGGATTAAATGGTATTGTCAAATTAATTATAGAAACCAATATCAAGCAGTCTCCATCTTTGCTCTTTATGTTCCACATTCCTTCTTTTCTCTTTCATGTCTTATAAAAGCTCTCATTAAATATCTTTTTCTAAGACAACACAGGACATGAGATGCCAATTTTAGTTAAATTAGACTTCAGAGACTTCATGCTCTCTTTTTATATTTATAGGTTCATAAATCTTGACACAGCATGATACTGTATGCAACATTAAACTAATTACATTATATGGAAACTTCTATTTTGAAGTACATTTTCAGTACAGTAAGTAAATTCTCAGTTCTCACACTTTACAAACTTCCTTTATTTATGTTAAAATTGATTATCACTAATAAAGTCCAGAATTATGTGTTAGATTATGTGATAAAAGGTTCATCTCCACTCAGACAGAAGGGCACAGAGGTACAATGGTGGGCAGGGGATCACCAATAACCCCATCAGAGACATGAGCCCCCAACCCAGTCCTTCCCAGGGATGTCCCAGGAGATCCATGGTCTAGGGTGAAATCCATCATGATGAGTCAAGTCAAGAGGTTCTCTGGGTCAACTCACTGCCTACTGCCCTATATACCCACATATGGGACCCATTATGGGTGCAGAAAAGAATCTTGGGATTGTACAAGGTTTATTATGGGATGTTTGGGGGAAGAGGCGAGGGTGAGGAAAGGGAGGGATCAAGATGGTTTGTGGAGGAACAAGTGTGAGAAAATAGATGAGAGACTAAAAGGGGATGGTCACATGTAAACAGGGGCTGGTCAGGACACTTGTCTGGCCATGTGCTTGTACAGGCACATGCCTGATCAGTGCAGCCTGTCCTGTCTTCTTATTAAACTCTACTTCTATTTTCCTGCGTAGAAGGACTCTCTATTCTGCATGCATGTGTGAGATTTGGGAGACAGCTACTGAAGCAGCCATAAGTCTGTGCTGAACACTGGAGAGACCAGAGAACTGAGAGTTGGCTGCTGGAGGGACCAAGAGATCCAAGCCAAGGGCTGAGGAGATCGTCCATCTGTGTGGGTTGGTTGAGAGACCCACCTATTGACTTGAGTATGTCTGTGCGTGAGGCAATTGGGGATGGGAGGATCCAAGGGCCAGGCCCTGGGTAAACCGAGTCTGAGGCCAGTTACTGGAGAGATCCACAGTGCATGGATGTGTGTGTTGTGTGTTGGTGTGTAAGGCAGTCTGTACTGGCAGCTGGAGCAGGGCTGTGGCCGCCAGCTATGGAGAGACCCATAGTGCACATGTGTGGGTGCCGGTGTGCATGTGGGGATGAGAGGTAACTGGAAGGCGAGGAGGTCCAGGGCCAGGAACTGGGCAGACTAGTGTCTAAGCCATTTACTGGGGGCATCCATATTGTATGTGTATACAAATACAGATATATGTATATTTCCCACTAACTGGAAGATGCCATGAGGGGGACAGGATTAGGCCACATGTGCCAGTGTTTCTGTATGTTAATTTGTGCACCCAGATATGTGTGTATATATGTGCTGTATACATGAGTGTATGTATGTATACCTATTGGGAATACATGCCTAGGTCCAGCCTCACTACAGGATGGACGTGGGAACGTTGGGGTGCAGCAGCCTCAACTGCTGGATTTGGCAACTCCCATTGCATTCTGAAATATCACAAATGCCATAAGCACATAATTTGGAAAGTTTTAAAAATAAGATAATATTTTAAAAATAAGATAACTTTCGTTGATAAAGACAATACTCGGCTTCGTTATCAAGTAAAGACAATTTTTTAGTTGGGTGTTTCAGTCTTAGCTATTTTAGTTTCAAACCTTTTTGTTTAGCTGGATGTAATTCACAAATGGAAAAGGTAAGGAAGGAATGTGAGATTTGTCCATCACTTGAAATATCTAAATTAGGTGTTTTCTTGAAATATATGCTTCAATTCAGCTACAAATTGTTAGAAAGAACAGATTGTGAAATTATATAATTTACATTATGTACTGGATTTGGTTGCATATATCCATCACTTTTGGCTCTGATAGCTGTAAAATATTTACTGTATAATTCTACTTCTGCAATTGAAAATCTACATGTAGGTTTTATGAAACCATAAATTTTTGCATGTTAATCATTATTTGTTCCCAGTGTGTTTAACTATTAATATATTTTACATAAGAGAGATATTATAAATTTTCACTGGGCAGCCTTATAAGATATATTACCAAATATCACATTAAAATTAATTACATGCTTTACTGTTCACATGATTAATACATCACATTTATACACACTGCCATGCTGTATAATAACTTTGTCAAATTTTTCAGTGTGTTCTCATGTTTTAAGTGGACTGGACTTGTATGGTCTGCATTTCCAGGCACCCTGAAACGGCAGCTTTATAAACAAAGATATTAAATGGAGAAAGGGATGTGCCTTGTTTTTCCTGTAATTGAGAAAAGTTCTGCATGTCCACAGATAATGTCAGAAGTCGTGGCTGACATTAGACAGAGCCAACTACATGTTGCTGCAAATCCACTAGATTTTCAAGGCCTGAGAAACAAAGGGATAATTTTTAATACTTGAGATTTGTGTGGCAATTAAATCATCTGGTATTTATGTGGCAAGTTGAAACCCATATGATAATACCAATAATAAACAACTGCTCCTGTATTTTCAAATATGATTCATTTTTCACACTGAGATGCCTAAATACATGCTAGATATGAAAACAGGTATTAATAAATATGAAACAGGCATTTTCCCTTGCAAGAAGTGCTTCTCTGACAACTTTCCAATCCTGTTACATTATCTATCACTTTTGGAAAATGCTGGGTTTGTTGCTACAGTAGAAATGGCAATAAATGCACAGGTTACACACAAAATCAACAGATGGGAATATTACTTCTCTAGGCCGTCAAGTTATGCTTTCTGCCACTATTATATCACTTTGAATGAAATTTTCTGCTACTGTCAAAATATTCTGTTGCATTTTCTGAACTGAAATTTGGCATAAGCTACCCAGCTTTCTGCTTCCATTGCAACCCTTTTGGATTTTACTCACCATCTGTAAGGATCACCAAACTATCAAGACCTGATGTGATTATCATCACTAGGAACATGTCCATGTTACAACACATCTTTTCTGTCTGCTCAAAAATTAGAGTTTGTGTAATACAGATATTCAAATGAAATTTCTTCAGCTGTGGATATAGTTACAATAAATGAACAATCAGCTAACAAGAATTTTAGCTTGACTCTTTTCAGGGGTTTAAATACTAAGAGGTTCCTTCTTTAGAAATGTTTTCTACACGCTCCATATCCTTTCTGCCTGAGACTTGTGAGATAGCCGGTATGTTCCTAATCGCCTGCCAAAAGCTCACAGTTAAATCCCTCCCCCTGGAAGCTTACTGAATTGTTTTGTTGGAATTTAAAGAAATAACACCATCCTAGCTTCAGAGTTGGTCAAATTACATGTATAAAAACACATATTATGATATGCTAATCATACCTGCTAGTCTTCTGAACTGCTAATCATTTCCTGGTAAGAATAGCTGAAAATGACAGGCAATTTTAGCCGGTGGAATATGCACTCAGAATCAAGAACTAGTTTTTTAAAATGCTATAAATACTCAATCCCAACCACTAAAAAAAAGACTAGTTGGATAATATTTATATATTAACTTAGCAGCACAGGATAATCCATGCGAAAGAAACCCCTTCAACTCATATAGGAGACCAAAAAGATTTCATCCAGGCTTACAACTAAAGGAACTGAGGCCTTCCCATGTAGCCCTCCTTAGGGATGTACTATCTTCTCATCTTCCCAGGTTCCTTCTCGACTTGATGCAGAAGAATAAAATGAAAATCCTACAACTTCTGGACCCTAGAGTACATTTGGGAGATTCATTCTTCAATGAATGTATTTATTCTATACTTACTCCCCTTCATATTGATCCCACTCCTTCAAATCCAACCACGTGCTCAAAGGGAGATACTTTAGTGGGAACCTTAGGGTTTACATTTATCTTATCTGCTGAGATCCTGTACACAGGAAACATGATTTATAGGATATGTCAGATGAGGGATAAATCCGAATTTTATGTTGGATCCAGTTTATTGTTCTTTTGTTATTGGAGCAGATTTGTTCTCCTATTGTCAGTGATCTTACCATCATGTCATTCAGAGCTCCATTTCTGTCTATGTTGGGGATACTCATATTAGTAGTTATTATACTGCAAGCCTTGTATTTGTCACTGATATTCGCAGATTCGTTCCATGGCCTATGGATCTTGACCTTCTGTGAAAAGCAATAAAGGAATAAATATAATTCTTCTCACAGTAGTCACACAACACAATAAGAAATTTTCCCAACTATGGTGAATTTAGTAGGGCCACAAAGTACATCATCTAATCATGAAAAGTAGCAGGAAATAAGCCAAAAAGGTACAGTTTTTTCAGTTTGCATAAGTGAAAACAGAAGGAGAATCACTGAGAGCATAAAAGGCTATTTTTTGTTTGTTTCCCTTTCAGTTTTTCTGTTTAATCTTCAGCACCAACCATGAAAAACACAGCAGGAAACATTTGGGAGAAAACAAAGGCATCTGCTGAAATCCAGCAGGGAATTATTTAATTTCTACATCTCCTTTATTAAGTGTGGAATTATTAAAACCATCTTCCTATGCATCTCCAGACCATTTTGGAGGGAAACATTTTGAGACTCATGAAACTGTCATTTCAATTAGTCAGATTGTAGGTGAGACCAACATCACTCACATTAGCATAAAACTGAATGAAGTGTTGTCCTGGTTTCAGCTGGGATAGAGTTAATTTTCTTCCTAGTAGCTGGGATAGTGTTGTGTTTTGGATTTAGAATGAGAATAATGTTGATTACATACTGATGTGTTTTAGTTGTTGCTAGGTTGTGTTTACATTAATCAAGGACTTTTCAGCTTCCCATGCTCTGCCAGGTGCACAAGAAGCTGGGAGGGAGCATAGCCAGGACAGCTGACCCAACTAGCCACAGGGTATTCCGTACCATATGATATCATGTTCAGTATATAAACTAGGGGGAGTTGGCTGGGAAACAGCAATCACTGCTGGGAGACTGGCTGGGTATCAGTCAGTGGGTGGTGAGCGACTGCACTGNGGGAGACTGGCTGGGTATCAGTCAGTGGGTGGTGAGCAAATGCACTGTGCATCACTCATTTTGTATATTCTATTGTTCTTATTCTTATTCTTATTCTTATTCTTATTATTTTCCCTTCCTTTTCTGTTCTGTTAAACTGTCTTTATCTCAATCCATGATTTTTTTTTTTTTTTTATTCTCTCCCCCATCCTACTGCGGGGAGCGGGGAGTGAGCAAGCAGCTGTGTGGTGTTTGACTGCCTGCCAGGTTGAACCACAACAAGTGTATGCAACTAGATGTCTTTACAGTAGTGTGCCGGAGAGGTTAGCCTCTATGTTTTGTTCGGCTCACCTGCCTATTTACCACACTTCCTATTATTATAGGATCTTATATGTACTTCATTCAAACCTCTATAGTTTCTTTCAAAAGAAATATGGCAGACAACATCTTAACTCCTGAAATAGTGCTTTTCAAAAAGTCCAAGACAACTTACACAAGAATTTTTTTTTTTTTAATTTCACTATACAGGATTATTTTCCTGCACAGATGTACAATATATTCAATTGTAGTGTTTCAGGATAATATTTAGGCTTATTTATCTAAACATTTCCTTCTTTGCTTACTCTTACACATACATTTTGTGGTCTTCTTCAGAGACAAATTCTTATTGGACAATTTCTTATTCTTCAGGGACTGTTACCAGAGAAGTAGTGAACTACAGAATCATAGAAGTGTTGGCCAGAATGGATTTCTGGACATCATCTTTTCTAACCTCTAGACTGTCACCCGCATGAGCTGGGGTCAATGTGGCTTTGACTAGCTGAGTACTGTGAGCCTCCAAGGATGGGGGCTTCACTACCTCTCTGAGTAAACTGTTATAGTGAGGCACTACACTCAGAGTTAAAATGTTTTTCCTAATGTCCAACCTGAAATTCCCAAGATATAAATTGTGGCCATTGTCCCATTGTCCCATCTACCAGTACTGAGAAGGGTTTGGCATGTGCATTGCCCCGAGGACACGGCCAGCCCTGCCTGCCTCCCTGGGGCAACACCCACCTCACCCCCGCAGGCCATCAGTCCCTGCCCCAATGATGCCACAGCAGGTCCGGTCTCCAGCTCTCTGCAGCCCAGACCTGTCCAGCCATGGGCCCCCTGAGCCGGGCCCACCCACAGGCCCACCACCCAGCCCAGCCTCAGCCCAGCCCCAACCCCAGGGAGGTTCCTGATGGTAAGAAACATGTAAGAAGCTGTGTGACAGATATTCAATGACAAAATAGTCATATAATTTGCTCCTTTTAACTTTGCTTTATAACATAAGCAAAGGGATCATTCTGTTACACTGAAAACCCATCAAATTACAAATCATATCTGTGCTTTTCTCTTTCACATAGCACTAATTTATCTACAGAATTGCTTGCTGCTGGAAATCTCTGTAACTGAGACGTTAATGAGAATCAATAAGCATCAGACTTTGAAAAGAGTAATGAAAGCAAAGATGTTTGTAATATATAGATTTCCTTTTGAGGCCCATAAACCAAGCACTAACTGACAGGATTTGAAAGAAATATTTCTCTTTTGAATTTCTTTTAGAGTTCATTCAGAACTGCAAGGTAAATTAATTTATAGTATAGACCACTATAGAAATTTCTTTCTAGAGGAAAATTTTAAGGAAACTTTAGGGCAGAGCATTCCTTTCTAGACATCAAATATAAAAGAAAAAACAAACTGATTTGAGTTACCTATGTAGAGGTAAGGTTTAGCAAACTCCTGCAGACCTGCCTCTGAGCAAATTCAAATACCAGAACCAATGCAGCTGAAACAAGCCCAGATAAAATTATCCTGCAATACATTTGTGGTAATTTAACCTGGCAGGCAGCCAAACACCACGCAGCTGCTGTCTCACTCTCCCCTCCCCTGCCCCGCTTCCCCACAGTGGGACGGGGAGA